>LR990860.1:9228155-9828155 GCA_905163395.2 Endotricha flammealis | reverse complement strand
AAATATAAATGCAGCGCAGTGAAAATGTAAACTTTTATTTTACAATGTAGAATTGCAATTGAATTTTATTTAAAGTAAAATAAAATTCTACTTTACAATGTTGATGATCAGACACAAGAACTAAACTCAATTTAAATAAAACTCGTTCAAACTTCTTAAGGCAATGCTCAATGCAGATATCGGCGTATTGTAGAGAAGCTTCGAATGCGCTGTTTCCAACTCGAACTTGTTTTATGTGGCAGGAAGGAAGGCGTTCTGTCAACGGCGCCTTGCGAGGCGCCTCGGCGAGGTAGCGAGGCGGGGCCGGCGTGAGCTCTCATCAACTTTAACGAGCCATTACTTCATGAGCAAATATCTCTACAGAGACGAAGCTTTGGTATAGCGTGCGTCTGGAAGCGCACACGTATAGCGTACGTGACGTCACGGAAACGCATTAAGTGATTTAGTCTTTGATCAAATGAAATGAGTTGGACAGGTTGAAACTCTGCTGAAATAAATTTACTAAGTTATTTGAAATATATACCTACTAAACTTAGATCTAACGTTTTAACGGATAGAAAACTATTTAACAATACGATAAAATGAACGAGTGAATATTCATCAATCACACGGATCGATTTTGTGACATCTTAATTTCAGAAAATACATTGAATAAATAGAACATTGCCATTATCACATCAATCTAAGTGGCTCATAAGATAATAAAAAACATTGGAAATTGTTATTTGCATTATGGCATTTACAATTATGGAATTACTTCATAAATTCTAAGAAGAACCTTTGCCTCTGTATGGAAACTTGTTCATACACCATTGCTTCGCAGCCCGGGCTATAGGGGAATGGTGTAATTTCGGAACTCGCATAACCTGTAATTATTTCAGAGGGGGCGTCGATAACGAAACCGCAACACATTTATATGGCAGACCTATTTCAACAGAATTTTGATAAATATAGGGCGTTAACACTGAACCTTGCTTTGCAATCGAATACATAGTAGACGTAGAATCTCTGAATAAATATATATTTTCATTTAATTTAATTTCAATTCATCATTACCATCATTTCATCTACAAGTGCACCGCTGGATATAGACGTCCTCAAAATCTTTCCTTCCCGAATAAATAAATAAATATAAGGAGAGCACTTTAGTCCTTCCGCCAACTCCATGTAATTATTCTGATTAAATTCGTTATGAGTTCCGAGACAGTTGTAGATTTTGTCGTCTAGCACATCAATGAGCTTATGGTTGCCGTTGTAGATCCTGGCTGTGTAGGAGAATATTATGTCAAACTCAAAATGTCTTTATTCAAATATAACATACAAGGTTTTTGGAATCGTCCCAATGTTTTTCTACCACCAGCTCAGACGGCAGATTTGTACTGGCACTAAGAAGAACTGGCAAGAAATGTGGTGAACTAGTAAATATGTGGGAGTGCAATTCAATTTGGTTGCAGAAAACAGAAAGAAAGAAATTATTGCAGAAGCATAACATATAAATACTAATCTTGTAAACCTTTAAATCAGCTATAATGAGAATGATACGAGTATTTATTAGAAACAACATCGTGTGCAAGAACAAAAATCGTATGTCATCATTATAGAGTGCTTATAATGAACGAATTTACGCCGACAACTGTTCGCATGTGAATTATTGGCGCGGGCGCGGACAGCAGTGCATGCTTACTGAAACGGAACGTAACAAGTCTGCAAATTCACAGTCAATTCGATACGGAAAGTCCTGATAGTTGTCCTGTATGAGCAGTCCGAAGCTACGTCTGTGTTTCATAATATGCCGGCAAATTGAAATATTTTCACAATTTTAGATTGGCGACATATTTATAAGCAAAAAATGCGTTAGAATATAAATAAATAAAATAAGAACTAAAAGAGACCTTTGAAGCACATATTTATTTTATTTAATTATTACAGGTTTTGACAAGAAAGTGAGAAAATGTATAATTTAAATATGCTATAAACGTTTAGGTGCCCATGTAAAAACCAAATATTTTATATTTTGCTCCCATTTTGCACACACATCGATCAATCCTCCTCATCACCGTAGAATGGATAAAGTATTATCAAATTCCTGTGTTATAATAATTTACATAACTTTCAAATTCATACGCATAAGCGCCAAATATAGCCACGAGCAGCTTAGCTAGGACATAGGTTGTATGTTAGTGAGTGGCTTGTCGTCGTGTCGACGGCTCCACGGTTTCTTGTAGCGTGGTTATTTCTAAACCGTCTCACGTCCCACCGACCGGATCGCCCGCTTTGATGTCACATTCCCTTTTTGCAAACCACATTTCAGCTGGGATAGCCAACTGAATATTTTCGGGAACAACGTCTAACGACTTGAGATTCGTTCCGCGCATATTTTATTAAGCCGTATTCGTCTCAATAGTATTGTTTATTTCAATTACGCTCGCCTGTTGAATGTCTTCTGAATTTTTGGTCTTCATTGTTCGGTTTAATCATATTCAAATATGTGGATATACTTATTTTTAGGGGCGACTTGTTGGAATATGTCTGTTTTGTTTATGGATTGCATTCCTAAGAGTAAAAAACAATTCTGTTGAAAGAACAAATGAGAAATAAAAAAATCTTTTATAAAAATTTTCTTTAGACTATAATATAATGGGGTTCTTCAAATTTACAGGGTCGGCAACGCGCGAGTGATACTCCCGGTGTTGCAAGCGTCCATAGGCTACGGTGACCGCCCTAATTATTATTATTTGTTTCTTTGGGCTTTTTAAAAACTGCTTCGACCATTGCTGGTCTTTTGTGTACTTTATTTAGATTTCCCTGTCCAGACCGGTTGCTTCTAAAAATCTCCAGATGTGCTGGGCAGAGAGAGATTGTGACCGCTTAGTAGTATAAAAAAATATCACACAATCCAGTAAAATCTGATAGGCCAATCCCAGTCTGAGTTGCTACAACATTAAAGTTTTTGGCGTTATTAATAACTTGCAGTTGCAAACACTACATGATATGTTTAATGAATGTAAATATGTGAAATAGTCGACGTTCGATAGCGCCATGAAAAGAGGGGTTGTCATGCAGTTTATTTTCAGCTAAGGGAATGTGGTAACAGATAATAGAACACCATAAACCCGGTATATGTGGGCGTAGCATAGATAACTCGGCCGGGACGATATCTCTTAAAGCGGTAATTTGTTACTGTTCCCACTTCGACAGGCGTCTGTTCTACTGCTAGCGTTAAGCGAGGAGCTACAAGAGAAAGACACTAGAAACGTATGCCAAGATTCAGTGATTTATTCATTTATCGAATTTTATAACCATGTTAAAATGGATGGCTACCAAAAAGAAACCTACCAACGTTATTATAGGTGAGAGATTCGAAAGATGTTCTTTCCGAATTCTTCTATTACTATTCCATTTAATAGCATCAGCTGACCTGATGGTTCATTTATCGGTCTCTCAGCCAGTTATAGAATCACATTTTAGGTCATTTTAATTGCACATTAAGTCTCAAGCTATTTCGTTTTATCTTTTTTTGTTTGACAGTCTTAATTTAATATGTCCAATTTGTATGTACTCATAAAAAATCACACTCACGAAAAGTGTTGAATCCTCAAGCAAGCACTCTTCGCCTTTTGCACTGCGATAAAATACCTTCGTTGATTAGTGAGCACTGAACCATAGATTACTTAAAAAATATTTTGTACTGACCGATGAATGTATAATCATGGTACATTTTTGAGCGGGAAAATAGCAATGTTTCTTTGTCGCTAGTCATTATTCGCTAACAAAAAGGCAGCAACCTTACCGCGATAACAAATAAAAACCCTGCCTTGCTGGAGTTTAAGGGCTATTGATTGGTTTTTTTATTGCACACTTGAAAGTTTGTGAAGATGTGTCTATGACTGAGTCACTATCTCTGCTGCATCTTTACAAGCATTTTTGTCCTTTTAAATAGATCGCATTCAAACTGTAACGTACCTACACGTATGTACTAAATATTTTTGATGTTATCGTGACATCGTCTTTAGTTCCATAATTATATGTAATAACCATGTCTAGAGATTCTTTTTTATTCAAATTGAGCTATTACAACAACTATTTTTTCTTAGTATAAATCTGCCGTCTGAACTGGAGGATTAGAAATAAAACTCTCAGTTCCCAGTTCTGTGATAAGAAAAGACGATTCGAAAGAGCTTGTTGTAAAAGGCTTACTTCAATAAAAATATTTTGTATTTTATTTGTAATTTGAGAGTATTCAATTTCTTTAATATGAACCACATAGACACATCGTTCGTGCAGTACTAATTAACTATGGCAATAAAAATGTGTGGCTAGAGCTTGTAAATTAAACCAGTGATTTTTTACTTCCTTTTAATGACACCTGTTTTTAAAGTTGTAGGAAAAAATACAACTGCTATAAAGGATTTATTGTACCTATTTAAAATGCTGTGCTATTTTTATATACGCCTTTAAAATGAAATCAGGGCCATATGCAATAAACCCTACATTATTGTCTGTTTTACGTGTGCAGGATATGACCTATCAGTTACCACATTTCAAGCAAATTAATGTTTATACCACAAAGTTGGCAAACAAGCGCCTATAGACGCTTGCAATACCGGGGGTATCACTCACGCGTTGCCAATCCTCCCAGCCCAACCCCCCTCCCTCCCCCCCAAGCTCTGGAGACCTTACTCACCGTAGGAACACAACATGGCCGAAACCAATGCTATTTGGCTACGATCTTCTGAATCTGTAGCTGGAGGTCCTGCCCCAGACGGGCTGCTCTGATTTGAGCGGATTATCCCTGTGCCCTACCTCTCTTAAAAAGTTGCATGAAAGAGTAACCATATCCGCACATCCAAGCATACCAACTTATTAGTAAAGGACATAATTGTGTATCCAGGGGACAATCCATTGGTAATTGATATACTTGGTAACGATCTTACCTCCCCGATGCCAAAAAGTGCGGGTGCCACATACACATTTTTTAACCAAAAGAGCCAGAAGCCCATAATACAGGGCCCACGTAGTTTAATGCTCTTGTATTCCTCATGTCAAAAAATAAAGATGAAAATGACCAGTAGTAGTGTCATCTAAAATAACAACTCGATTTTCAACTGTTAATGACGTATTTGTCATAGACTCTAGATGCCATAGATCTAAGGAATCACCCTCGTAACGATTTTTTATTGTTTGTATAGCAGAAAATAACAGTAAGCGAGAAAAAAACACGACATTTGTATGCCGAATCGAATACAGAGTAGGCAAGGAGACGTAAAAAGAACAATTCGCAGCGTAGGTAGGCGTATATTATTCGACATTTTTTTTATGTACGCGACCCAATTTCGACGAAGAATTGACACAATGTTTGGCAAATTTATGACAATGGCAAATTGCGTGCAGTTCGAAGTTTGAGAAACACGAAAATATGATGTCAACCTTTTGAAGGCCAACGACGTTTTTAGGCGTCAGTGGAACTCACATTTTTATATTTTTTTATTTCAGTAAAATTATTTTTAAGGCAGTAGGTATGTTTATTTATTTTTCATTAAATATTTTTTTTTACATTACCTTCTTCGAATAATAATTTTACTTGTTGTTTCTCTCGGTAGAATAAACGCGGGTTAAAATCCTTCCATATCCCATCCGGGCGCTTCCATGCCCGTAAATTCCACAAAGGGATTCGTATTATTGTCGTTTTCCAAGAACATTTATTTATTCAATATAAAGGCTGAATTTCACGGAGGAACACGAATGAATTTCTTTTGTTTTTACTAACGAATATAAAATATTGTAATATTCTCTCCTTTGGGTTAGAGGTATTTATTAGCCTTCGTTGAGTATTGATTGACCATCAGGGGGGCACAAGCTTATTCCGCCCTTAAAATGCTCTAAAGCAGTTGAACAACATGGTGGCACTTCGTCACTAGAACAACCCATCCAAATACAGGTTGGTGCATTTATTACTTAACATTTTTCATCAAGTTCCTTAAAAACAGGACAAGGAATTTGCTCCAAAACAAGACAAAAGTAATATTTCCTACTCCTTGCTGCTTTCAGTAAAAAACGACATTTCGCGTAGGCGTACACAGCACGACATTTTTTATAGCCTCGACCCAATTTCATCAAAAGAATGTCATGTAACCATCACACGTGAAAAGCGACGTATCATTAATATGACGTTACTATTAATCATTTTTCACAATACGCGTCAGTGAGGGGAACGGAAAAGGAAGGTTTGAGCTATTATCGTTTGGGTAGGGTTGTGCACGGGTTAAAATTTAAAAAGTCACATCAGATCTATTTCTACTCTATTTTTTTGGTACAAAACAAAGTCATACTACATACGTCGCGCGTCGTCTGTTTCTCTATCTACTAACCTTCTTCTTAACTTTCTGTTTTCTCTGCTTTTTTCCTTTTTTGCATAAAGTTTCCACAGTCAGCTTCAAACACATATTTGGATGTATTTTTTTTCTATTAATTATTATTTTCTATTAGTCATAAAACAAAAGAAAGATCATAGCGTAGCTGTCATAGTATTGTCAAAACATAATGATTTAAAAGTTAAATTGGCGGGACAAAAGTTGCAAGCTTACATCAAGGTAGAAGGTTTAAAAGAGGTAGGGCACAGCGGTTAATCCGCTCAAATCGGAGCAGCCCGTCTGGGGAAGGACCTCCACCTTACAGAAGATCGTAGCCAAATAGCATTGGTCTCGGTCATGTTGTGTTCCTACGGTGAGTAAGGTCTCCAAAGCTCCACTGGGGGGTTGTGAGGGTTGGCAACGCGTTAGTGATACCCCGGTATTGCAAGCGTCTATAGGCTACGGTGATGCTTACCATCAGGCGGGCCGTATGCTTGTTTGTCACCCTAGTAGCATAAAAAAGGTATCATAATCTTACAAATTACAATGGCACAAGTATTCACAATCTTTTTCATTACAACATTCGTTTCTTTCAACACGTTGTTTCAAATTATCATCAATCTAGAAAACGAATAAATCATTTAAAATTATGACTGTTAAAAAACTTTGCTCAATGTGTTATTGAATACGAGGCTAAACAATTATGATGTGACCTAATTCAGACATGGTCATGCCATGCATCATGGTAGGACTATCAGTATTAATTTATGGTAGCAGTAAATCTTTGTTACTGCATCCGTTTCCCCGACATGCGACTTTTGCCCTTTACAAATTTCAAATATCAAACAATTCGACAAGGGAATACGGAAGGGGTGCTCTAACAAAAAAATATTAAAAACTATGACAGAATTGCGGCTACGTGCAAAATGGTTGTGTTATAGTGGTTTGAATGTTTGTTATTCAATTATAAAATAGCTGAAAGGATCGTGATTTGGCAGACAGATACTATATAATAGATACAGAATCTAGAATGTCTTCAGTTTTGGAAAAAGCAGTTCACTCGAGATAGCAATGAATTACATAATTGACCTGACGTGGTAATAAAAGACTTGTTTTTATGCAAGTGAGCAACAACTTTTGATTATACAATTGACAGATGATCTACACTGGACGTCAAAAATAAGTAGTACACTTTTAAAATTGCAATATCTCCTAAACTACAGAAGCTAGACCTTTGAAATAAAAAAAAGTTAAAAGACAATTTAATTTCATTTAATAAAAACTTCATGCATAATATCATTTTTTAAAGATTGACTGAAAAAAACACTTAATAAACAAAAACACTCTTTTTTAACCTGTTGGCTTGTACTTTTGTTTTTTGTTGTTTTCTTTATTGCTGATAAATCAATTGCAATTCGAAAGGAAATGTGTCGTCAGCGAGTAAACTTTACTAAGCATGCCTCTTTCACCAGAAGAATGTGCAAGAATCATAACTTTTCTTGAAGTAGGCATCAGTATGCGTCGTACTGCAAGAACGGTGGGTGTAACTCTAAGAACGATCCAACAAGTAAAGCGAAGGTACGAAGAGACTGGAAACCATCTAAGGAGACCAAGTAATGGCAGACTCAGGTGCACTAGTACCCGAGAAGACCGCTTAATTGTCTCTACTGTGTTAAGAAATCGTCACCTTAATGCAGTTGAGGTCCAGCAACAGCTTCTTCAGACCCGAAGAGACTACGTTAGTGAGAGTACAGTGAGGAGAAGACTTGCTGAAGCCAACCTGAAGTGGTACAGGCCAGCAAATGGCCCCAAACTTGAGACAGGGCATCGAGTAGCAAGACTACGCTACGCCCGTCAACACGTACAATGGGGCGAAGAAGAATGGACAAGAGTTTTGTTCACAGATGAGTCTCGGTTTTCTTTATTCACTTCCGATGGAAGGCGGAGAGTATACAGGCGACCTGGTGAACGATACATTCAAGGTTGCATCTCGGAAAGAGTTCAATACGGCGGGGGCTCTGTACAAGTATGGGCTGGCATCTCTTCAGAGGGTCGCACAGAGCTAGTGGTCATAGAAAATGGCACTCTGACTGGTGAAAGATATGCATTAGAGATCCTTAACGAGAATGCAGGGCCATATTTAGTAAATATGGGTGATGGAGTGATACTAATGCATGATAACGCCCGGCCACACACCGCTCACCTCGTACAAGAGTACGTTCAGGAGGTTGGCATCAGCTTGATGGCTTGGCCATCAAGAAGCCCAGATCTTAACTCGATTGAACACGCCTGGGATGAGCTTGGGAGGGTAGTCAGAAGACGCAGACCACCCCCCGCCACCCTCAGGGTTCTAAAACAGGCCCTGATAGAAGAATGGGTGAATATTCCCCAACACCGCCTTCGAAACTTTGTGTTCAGCATGCCAAACCGGCTCCAAGCTGTCATCAGAGCCCGAGGCGGTAACACAAGTTACCAAAGTGGGAACAAGGCCCAAAACGTAAAAATTAATTTCTTGATAGTTCCTTCAAAATGGTTAGCTTTTTAGTTTTTTCTTAATTTTCAGTGTAAAACTTTACTAGTGCTAAATAAAATATTATTTTAAGAAAACTTTGTTAAATTTGCTATAAAATGACTTTTATTTCAAAACTCTAACTTCTATAGTTTAAGAGTAATTGGAATTTTAAAACTGTACTACTTATTTTTGACGCCCAGTGTAATAAATAATATGAACTTCAACCGAGAAAATCGCGGGCATAGCTGGTTTTACCACAGATTACTAAGTTATTATAAAATAGTGTTGGTAGAAAAGTAATGTGTTGTAAACTTTGCAAGGATATTTAAAAATAATCAATCAATTGTTTCTAACATAAATAACACACCAATTAGACCTTTGACTTCTGCTTATCCCGTCGAAAATTAAAGCAAAGATGCTAAAAATGTAAAGATGGGTAGTAACACACCCGACCAATATCAGATCTGATCGGGCCAATTAGGTAAGTCTCAACAAAGACTGATAATCCTTACTAATGTTATAAATGAGAAAGTGAGTTTGTTTGTTTGTTATTCCTTCACGGCTTGACCAAGCAGCTGATCATTATGAAAATTTGCATAAATATAGTTATGGGTACAGAGCCCAACAAAGGCTACTTTTTATCCCGTGAAAGATGTCGTTCCAATGGGAAAATAATTTTTCTACTATAGAGGGCGCTGGGTTGTTTTGTTGTCAAACGAGATCTTTGTCATAAAATTAACGCGAGCGAAGCCGCGGGGAAAGCTAGTAAGTAAAAAATAATTAGCCTTTTATTAACTTTCCATTGATATATCCGTAGTCAAATCTGTGTAACAGCTCAAGATAAGTGTGCCCTTATTACAAAATGGACAGGAAGCTCTGGAGATCCATAACGTAATTTACAAACAGGCTAGTCATGTTAATCACTTAATGATAATGACATCGAGAAAAGTACTAAAGTACATGTAAAACAGGACATTATGCTTGCGACTCGGGGCATCGTTCGCCACGGCAACAACTCAATTATGTTACTCGAAATAAACTTAGCTGTGTGTGGTCCATACTGCGTACGATACCCGGAATAGAAGAATCGTAATAAGCGCATCTCCACGCCGGATGAAATGTTACTGACAGTAGTAAGTCGACCTGATTTATTGCTCTTCGGATAGAGAGGTCGTTTGGAACAATAGCAACCATTTAATTTTATTGCGACTATAATAGGTGGGTTTGATGACATTAATATATTTGAAGATAACTTTTTAATTAAGGTCCTTATAATTGTTTTGCGTGTTATCCGCATTTAGTTTTGGGTGTTTCCAGGCTACCTAACTGGCATGTTGATGTCTTTGCTTAACCACAGAATAATAAATAGTAGTAATAACTAGCGCTAGCTGTCATCAAAGGGTGACAGTCAGTAATAACCCAAGTCAGGAATACACCAGTCAGGTCCGACAGCTCGCCAGCATTCTGCAAAAAAAAACATGGATTCAAATACAAAAGTAAAATAATTACATAAACATAGAAAGCATGTGATCGTTGGAAAAGACAGGATAACAATTTATTTTGGCATTTCTTCACATTGCTTTCAATCCTGTGTTTCAATCTCATGCAATAATCCATTCATTCCATTGTTTGGTTCGATCCTTGGACCACTTTTTCTCAAAAAATAGTATATTTATTTATATAGTATTTTTTTTTTGTGGACATTTTTCCCCGGATGTTTTTGTGCAAGATGAAACGTCACAGAGTAGTAAATTGGAAACTGATTCATTGCCTTAGACGTTCGGACGTGAATAAAAAGTCGTTTCATCACAAGATAAATCACAGTCGATGGTATTCTGTTTTTTGGAAATAAGAATAAAAGAACGAATTTCTATGTAAGATTTCTATTGTAATTGACTATTGGATGTTGATCTGACTTATTTATTCAGTTCAATTGATTTTCATTCGTTTCTAAGTCGCCCAACATATAGCGAGTAAATTAAAAATCTTCAAATTTTTTTAATTCTAATTTTATGGAACTTTTAGAGCCGGTTGACCACTTGCTAATAAATTCCCGAACAAGACAAAATTTATTGTTTCTCCCTATTAATTATACATGCTTCCTACTTATTATATCTCCATCAGTTAATTTTCTCAAATATACAAGCATAGATTTTTTACTTATTATTATTATTAAACAAACAATTACATTTAATTAATTACATTCATAAAAACCATAGTAGGTTTTCAAAATGAATAAAGCGTTCGACATTCATCGCAAATATTAAAAATAAATGTTTTAGTTACAGACATAATAAATATTAAATGTTGTAGGGATAGCTCTTTAACCATTATAAAAACTTTGAATAAATTTGTACTTTAACACAGCAATCCTAAAGAATAGATCAAGTCAGCAGTCTCTTAAGTGGCATTTCACATCCATCTTTTCGTCGACGTCGCACGCGCATGACATTGCCATGCCTGTCTGCATCTTTGAGTCCGACTTCCTGTCATCATGATCCCTTGTTTGACTAATTTTCGAATAGTTTGCTTAGTATAGAAAATATTTTTTATACCAAATAGTTTTTATTCATGCAAATTGATGCAAGTCATGCGGGACAGACTATTTGATTACTTAGCAAACATTATGGGAGTGTAGTGTTTTTAAAGGATGGTCTATGTGATTTTAATATTAAATGTTAATGTTTAATTTCTTAAATAAAATATTTATATTACAAGAGGTGAAGATGTGGACCGCACACCACTATGAAAACATTACATTTTTTAAGTTTGTTTAACGATCTCTATGTTTATTTTAAATGTTGGTCAATGGAATTTAAATACCCAAAAACTATAAACTTACTGGCTTTTGTCTGCGGCTTTGCTCACACTTGGTTTTGCTGCACATAAAGAACGTTATATTGAAACAAGGAATTGCGCAAAAAATAAAGATTAAATAAGCATTACTTTTAATGTATTTTTAATTCCATGTCTATTAATTATTCAAATTCAAATGCCACGGTTAATTTACAATAGGTCCATATGTTAATTTTGTGTTATTTCTTTATGACAATTAATTCAATTAAAGATTGGAACTTGGGAGCAAAGTAGATACAAAGAAAAATTTGCATTTTTTGTCTAAATAATATACAACTATATTTACAATGCCATTATTCAAGCTATATGATAAACAAACATAGATGATGACATGGATGTATTAAAATTATCTAGATGATTCAGACGGTGCGACGGCCCTCCGAGGCTACGCATAAACAAATTTAAACGAGCAACTTTATATGTGATCGAAGCGAGCAACTATAAAATAATTTAAGTAAACAAATCGATTGCTTTCCACAGATCTAATAAAACAAAATCAGGCGGCGATTGCACGAGTGTAACACGAATGCACGATCGCTGTCCAAAAGCCAATTTATATGCTACTGATTCATTCCACTGTTGACAGTTATAGCCACGGTCTCGGATATTGCACTTTTCGCATTCCAGCTCCTGCGTTACCTCAGGAATGTTGCCCAGTTTCTGCTATAGATATTTGTTACTATTATCATAAACTTTCCTGCGCTGGGCAAAGGACTTCCCCCCTTCAATTAGTTCCTTATAATCATGGGTATGAAGAAGTTTGAACCATAAAATCATCGAGCATGGGCAAACTTTAAAAGTATTTTCTTTTCCATAGAAAAAAATATACATTAAGGATTAGGTTTCCTGTGTTAAATATCATACATCTAGAAAACTATAATTTACGATAACATAATTGTAGGGTGATGGTAAAAATATAGTGTACCGACTATTGGGCATCGATCGTCCAATGCTCGGGCGACCGTGCGATCAAACATACTGATATCCACTCAATATTCTAATTGACGCTCAATTATATAAATTTTACAGCGTCTAACATTCTAACTTATCGCTTTCAGTGGAAAACTAGCTGTTTAATAACAGAGAGATGTCGTCCATTGAATATATGCCCGGGAAGTTTTAACATCCGGCCCTGCCATTTAGGTTATGAGTGCGCGTAAATTTTGCTAATTCATTCCAGAATATGCTATTACATTGTAAATTTATTAGACAATTAGGCACCGTGTAAACATATTTAAGTAATGTAAGTTATGAGCTTTGTAGGAACAGTCTGTCTACAACAGGACATGCACTGCTTTCCTGTCATATTCCTATAATAAAAGTGATTGAAGTATTGTCTATGGGGCTTGTGTGGTCGCATATCATCAGTTTACCTGTTAGTTTGTATATTTGCCCTGCCATAAAAAAATCAATAACCCATCCTAGTTAGCAACAAAGTCTTCCACGGCCAATAAACATAATTTACGAACGAGAGTTGTTTTTATATTTATTTATACTTCGTTTAGTTCCAATGTTAGTACCATAAAAGTTCCGTAAACTATTGTACCGGACAGTTCTGGCACTGATCGCTCATCCCGACCATATTTATAGCTCTTTGATTTATTTTGTTATCTCTTTATAGCCCGGCTAACGACAAGCATTCTACTTGGAAGATTAATCACTGCCGTCAAAGTGATTTAGCAGACCAACCGATATTAAATGTGCGCTATTTAGATAGTGTATGGTCGTCTTTATATTTAGATCTAAACGTTTGAGTGGCCAATCACGAAGCTTATAACTCATGGGCGAAGAAAATTTTATTAAAGGGATAATGTTTTGTTTGACGAAAATGGAGATGTGAAGTGTTTGTCGTGTAAGATCAATAATTTAATGCTTATGCCATATACTAAGTACATTTTAATAGATAATGAATAAGAAATCGTAAAATGAAGACCTAATTCAGTATCTGTTCTGTGATTCTAAGTTCTGAGTATGCTATAAACGGGATACTTATTAGTGTAATCTTAGTATTAGAAATGGTTATAGGCAATAATATCAGAACGCAAAGAAACACTAAACAATAATAGTTTAATAGTAGACAGTCTAACTAATAAATAAAAGTTAAAAAATAAAAAAATAAAACCGTCAATTTATTTGACCTTTTAGGGCTATTAGAATCTCAATTCAAATCAAATCAGGAGATCGTGAAACCACGAGTTTTTTACAATAAACTAATTCAGTTAATTGTAATATTAGACTATCACTACAGTTACTAATATTGGAAATAAGAGTTCATTGACACTTGAAGTGTAATATACCGTGTCATCGCAGTAAAACTCAAGCAAATACGAGCTTTTACACGTGTAAAGCATTTAGCGTACAGCACTTTACGCCCACCTGCTCCGTTTCATGCAATTTAGTGGAAAAATCTCCGAATTTTTTGAAGTAAACGCCATTAAAGTACACCGTACGAGTTTATTTTTCGACACACATTCATCAAATATATCTTTGTCGTTTTTCTAGTGGATCCCCTAATGTTAATATTAGAAGATTTTGATTTTGTTTAATTGAAGAAAGATGCAAATCAACTACTAATGTAATGTATTTACGATGAAATTCGTCAATGAAGTCGATGCAAAGTAAAGACAGTAAAGACAACGACTTTGTGGACTCTCCTAAAGTCAATATTAGGAGAGTCACTAGTCTCCTAATGTCAAAGTTAGGAAAATCACTAAGGCGTTGACTTTACTTTAATTTGCGTGAACCTCTTGCTTTTTAAACAGGTGTATTTTTCTTTATTACCATAATTAAGTATAGGTTACAAATAACATAAGTAAGTTTTACTGTACAAGACATAATAGTCCAGTCAACGAATTCTGAAGTAATCGCTTAGGTTCCCCCGCTCACGCACTCTACATACAACTACGAATAATTGCAGTTTTTTTTTAATATTACTTCAGATTTCATATAGACCTAGTAGTTTTTGTTTAAAAGACAACACAACCATCCTTAAAACTTTTATGTTGGTGGGGTATTATGTTTCTATAAAAAACCAAACTTTAGAAATAATTAAAATCTAAAATCCTTTAAAATTGCATTGAAATAAGATAAACTTTGATGAAATTGAAAGACTATTAAGAGTGCATCCTACGCGTACAGGTAAGGGCCTGTTCCCAGGCATAAATGTTAGTGCTTGTACAAGTGGTGGTAATAGGATGAACACTGGATCTCAACCTGAGTATTATTAGATTTATCATATTTGGTCACAATATTAGTAATAAATCTTTAATATATTGTTTAACCAGTACTATCACTAGGAATTTTAAATCCGTCAATACTTTGTTATCGCTGGATACAATGTATCTTCTGTACCGTTTAGTCATAATTAACCATTGATCGCTAAATTACAATTACCAGCATCGCATTGAGGTTCCGATAAAAACAAACTGTCTAGGAGCACAATTTACGATAATTTAAATCAGAAAGAGTTTAGATATTCTTAATTTCTTATTTTTTTTTTTTATTTTTTTTTTTTTATTTTTTTTTTTTTTTTTTTTTTTTTTGGATGGACTAATCAGTTCGGGTGTACTGACACCCTTTACTGAGACACCGGACTGTTGCGGGAGCGTAGGGCTCTCACCGCCTCAAATTTACAGTGTCTGCCTAGGGGCGCCCCAGAGGAAACCTCCACATTGACTTAGGTGGAGAGGTGGGAACAAGGAGAGAAATAACTCTAAAAGAATCTGCAGATAGTGGCCATCATTATGATATTTTATGTTTTAGTGAGACTTTCATAAAATCAGGTAGCGAAGGAAACATACATATCGCAGGGTACAATCTAGCTGCGTCCTATTCTAGGAATAATGAAAAAAGGGGAGGAGTTTGCATTCTGTCTAAACGTGGTATACAGACACAAGAATATAAACTTGTAAAGGAATTTGCGGAAGACTACGTATTCGAGTGTTGTGCAACGCTGATAACCTCAATTAAGTGCATCGTAGTTTGTTTATATAGAATACCTTCCTCGAACTTAACACGTTTTTATGAGAAATTAAAAATACTTCTTAATAAGCTTAAATCAAAAACAGAGCACAAACTTATTATAGCAGGAGACCTTAATATAGATTTACTCTGCGCAAAAAAATCCAGAGAACTGCAAGATATATTATCAAATTATAATTTACAATCTCAAATAAAAACCGCCACTCGTAAGAATACCTGCATAGACCACATAATAACCAATTTTCCTGTAGATCAGAGTGGCACACAAGTTCTCTTCCTATCAGATCATGACACCGCGCAATTCATTAAATTCACAGTACCAACGAAAACAAAAGCACCGACACTACAATATAGCAAGAATAGGGACTATAGTCCAGAGAATATTGCTAAATTTCGAGAATGTTTGGGAAGCTTATCGTGGAGTACAGTATATAGCGAAGGCGATATGAATAAGGCATTTGATGAATTCTATACTGTTTTTAATCTTTTCTATAATTTGTGCTTTCCTATGATTACTATAAGATACAGAACGCGGGGGAGAGGTGCGAGTAGTTGGCTCACTAAAGGAATTCGGAAATCAACCATTACTAAACGACGTTTGAGATTCAAGTTCTACAAAACTTCTAACAAAGTAAATAAAACAACATATCGCAATTATTCTAGATTACTAAAAAATTGCATTTATAGAGCTCAGAAATTGTCAAATTCGAATTACCTCATGCATTCTAAAAATAAATGTAAAGCCGCATGGGATGTAATTAAGAATAAAACAAATACAGAAGAAACATTAAGAACCATAGATCAGTTAAATATTAAGAATGACATAATAGATAATCCTATCGACATTGCTAATACATTTAATAGACATTTCATAAACAAAGTAAATAATAATAATGATAAAATTCCTAATAATAACAATAACACATCAAATATAAAGTTTAATCAGGCCAGTTTGTTTCTAGTACCTGCGGATGATTATGAAATAGTTAAAATAATTAAATCATTAAAGTCAACTAATTCCTGCGGTTATGATGATATACAAACTAAGATCCTGAAACATTGCGTAAATGAAATTGCATCCGTGCTTACTTATCTGATAAATCTCTCATTCGTCTTAGGAGTGTTTCCTGAACAACTTAAAGTGTCGAAAGTTAAGCCACTGTATAAAAAGGGCACCAGGGAAGAGGTCAGTAATTACCGACCAGTATCACTGATACCGGTGATATCAAAAATATTTGAAAAAACAATGCACACGCGTCTGACAAATTTCCTTAATAAATACGAAATCATAAAGGCACAACAAAATGGTTTCCAAAAGGGCAAATCTACATCACTGGCATCATTCCATCTTATAAACAAGATACTAGCGTGGACGGATAAGCGAGTGCCGATCACAACAGTCTTCTTTGACATGAGTAGCGCCTTCGATTGTGTTTCACATAATACTCTTCTTTGGAAATGTAATACGTACGGCATAAGAGGCGTAGCGAATGAGTGGTTTAAAAGTTACTTGACCAATAGAAGACAATACGTGGAAATTCCTAAAATAAATCGTAGGAACGAGCTCATTAAATTCACGTCAATGATGGAAACAGTAAGAGTGGGAGTTCCACAAGGTAGCATATTGGGACCATTACTTTTCTTACTCTATATAAACGATTTGCCACAGGTAACAGAATATGATTGCATTCTATTTGCAGATGATGTGTCCGTCGTCATACCGTGTAAGAATATTGACATGTACAATGATGATATTAATAATACAATTTGTAAAATTATAAGATGGCTGCAGAATAATAATTTAAATGTCAATTTATCAAAAACAACATATATGCAATTTATAAATAGGAATGGCAATAAACGTAATTTGAATATTGTGTACGAAAAAGAACAACTCAAAGAATCCAGCCAAACTCAATTTTTAGGTATTACGATTGATGACAGATGTACATGGGAGGCACAGACTGTAAAAATTTGTAAGAAAGTTAATTCGTTTGCTTATGCTCTTTGGCGATTAACGAAAATAAGTAGTAGAGAGGTAGCTATTCAAGCTTATCATGGTTATGTCGGCTCTGTGATTCGGTATGGCATTCTGCTATGGGGCAATTCCTGCCATATGGAGAGTGTCCTCAGAGCGCAGAAACAGTGTATCAGAGCGCTATGTAATGTGGACTCACGGACATCAAGTAGACCTTTATACAAGGAATTGAAAATTCTAACAGTAACTTGTGTATATATTTTTGAGGTGTGTGTGTTTGTCAGAAATAATATTGGCTTGTTTATAAAACGCAGCGACGAATACAAGTACAGCTGCAGATATCCCAACAAACTGAATCTGCTACCTATGACCACAGCAGCTCTTAGCGGGAACAGCTACCAAATGGCTGTTAGAATATATAATGGGCTCAGTGAAGATATTAAGTCTCTATCTCTTAATTCATTTAGAAGGGAACTAAAAAAATGGTTGTTGTCCTCTTGTTTTTACTCGCTCAAGGAGTACTTTGATTCTCCTGTCAAAAGGAAATGATGGTGTGTAGTGTATGTCAAACTGATAATTTGTTGATAATTTGTTTTATATTTTTATTAATTTATTGAATTGTTGTGGTTTTGGACATTTTTTACTTTTTACTTTTGGTTTTTTATAATTATTGTATAATTCTTAATTCATTCATTATACTAATCATTTTAATAAACATTTGCATGCTTGCTGACAGGCTAAATATATGGATTCTAAATAAGCTTTTAACATCAATATTTGTACCTATATTTTATGCAAATAAAGAAATTTGAATTTGAATTTGAATTTGAGGGGGGCTCGAACCTCGGCCTATGGCGACACTGGGGGAAGGCGAACGGATTGGAGAGAAGCGGCCGGGCACGTGCCGGTACCGCGAAAACCGAGTCCCTACAGGGTGGCGCGACGCGCGGCCCCGCCGGCGGGGCCGATATGACGGACGTGTGTGTCTACTTTGTGTCGCGGAATCTAATTGTTTGTACGCCTCGATGGCGACTGTAATGGCGTCGTCCGGGTCGTTGAGGACGTGCCGCGGACGACGTTTGGACCTAATGGTGTCAGCCGGAGCGGGATAATCCCCTGCGGCTTTCACCAATGGATTGGGGTGATGGTCGAGAGAGTCGAAAAATCTGACTGAGCATTGCTTTAGGTGGTGCGAGATGGTCGGCACACCTAAGTCAATGTGGAGGTTTTTGTTCCGAATGAACCAAAGCCCACCGATGGCTTTGCACAAAAACCTATTCTGGATAGTTTGCAGCCTGTGGATATGAGAGGGCGCGGCGTGGGCGAAAACTGGACTCGCGTAAGTCATTATCGGCCTAATGCACGTTGTGTAAATTCTCACCTTATTTCTAAGAGAGAGTTTACTACGCCCATTGAGCAGATAATATAGTCGGCCTAGCGCGAAAGCGGCGCGGTTGCGGACAATCTTAATATGATCGCGGAAGGTGAGTCCCCTATCGAGTGTGACGCCTAGGTAGCGGACTTTCCTTTCCCAAGGGATCGGTTGTCCGAACATTTCGACTCTGGAGGAGGGACTTGGGGTGCTACCTCTAGCAAAGAGGATAGCGGCGCTTTTTTGAGGATTGACTTCGATGCGCCATTTTCTAAACCAGTCGCCAAGAGTATTGGCGGCAGTTTGGAGTGAGTCTATAATTGGGGGCTGAACAGTAGATGGCAGTATCATCTGCAAATCTTATTTTTCACATCACACCTAGTCCACAAACTAGCAAACGAGGAATACATCGTGAATACGTCACAAACTTGCTGCGAATTTGCGCGAAGATTCTAAGAAGCGATATTTTGCAGCAAATTCTTTCGTGACAAACGCGCGAAAGTATTCGCTGCGAATTCACCCTTTGCAGACGTAGTAGACGGACTTACCTACATTAAATAATGCTGCATATTACCAATAAATCACAGTTTGAAAACCTCTGTATTAGATATTGCGCTTGTTGGTACAACATTTGCACGTGGGAGTTGGCGCCACGGTCCAGCTCCGATAGTGAGTCTAGAATTAAAGGCATACCTAGCAATCATTAGATATTACTCTTGATATTTTGAATAATTACAAGCAGTAAAGTCGATTTCACGTTGGCAAAGTTAGACTCGACATTTAATGATAATGGTCGTCATCACACTTGCTCTAATATTTTACAGGTCGTTGACTAAAATTTAATTCTGATATTAAGCTGTTAAAATATTATGGTTTATTAATTCAATTAAATATTTATTATACATTCCAAAGTTCCCACGGGAAAGCGGGATACACGCAAACGAAGTTGCGCGGGTTTCGCTAGTTAAGTTATAAATTAGGAATTAGGAGTCGATTTAATTCGAGAGTATCAATATCTTAAGGGTTGCATATTATAAAGTCAGAATCATATAACATAGTTTACCATTAAACTATTGGAGTCATAAAGATTGATCTCACAGAGTATTGGCATAAAGCAATGCGTTCCGTTTATTGTGTGAAAAATCGGTTAGTTGTAGTTGGTTTGGTTGAAAGAAAAATGTTTGAAAAATCAGGAAGCCCAAACTCTACTTAACTACTTTACTATTTAAACTTTAACGACATCCGTGGCGTAATGGTTACCACGCCAGACCGCCACCCAGGAGGTCCCGGGTTCAAATCCCAGTCGGGTCATGATGAAAAACTAACTTTTTCTGATTGGCCTGGGTCTTGGATGTTTATCTATATATTTATTTGTTATAAATATAGTATCGTTGATTTAGTATCTCATGACACAAGTCTCGAACTTACTTTAAGTCTAGCTCAATCAATCAAAAATATATAAGTAGAAATATTTTTTAACCTTCTAATAAACTTCTTCAAGTTTAATAAATATTATTTTATTTATTAATATTAAAACAACTAATGGACTTACAACATAATATTATCACTAAAGTAAAATCTCTGATATTCAAAAAACGAAAAACAAAGGCAAAACGTTTATTTATACAAAGAGCGTGCAACATTGATGTAATGTTTATTTTCCATTAGGTGTGAAAAATGAAAATAAGTTCATAATGGTACCTCAACAAGCATGACAAATCATCGTAGCGTCCGCCTGTGGCAATATTTCACACGGCTTACCTTCCCGTTTGCATATTAAAATTTATTTAATATTCACATCAAAATGAAGATGTACAATTTAATTAACACAGTCGCTGTTTTTTTCAACATGACAAATTATTGTATAAGTTGCCTAATGTTGTAACACAGTTAGTAATTAATTTTAAAAACAGAGAACAAAGTTTTGTAGCAATTAAGTTTATATTCTATACCAGTTTTTATGGTAACTTAATTTTATTTTTTAAGTATGGTCATGTGCAGCATAAGTCCTAGAATAGACTGACATTGCTTCGTGCTGAATTTCATGACTGTAATTCTAGGTCAAGTTTTATCGTTAACGATTATTTAAAACGATCATATCTTTTAATTACGTTGATTTAGTTATTTGTCACTGAGCCAAGATATTGCAGACCTGAGTATTAATATTGGTTATATTAATTTCAACATACTAGCTCCACACGTTTCTGACAAAAAGGATCATAATAAACAGACTGATCATAATATGACGACCTCCGTGGCGTAATGGTTACCACGCCAGAACGCCACCCAGGAGGTCCCGGGTTCGAATCCCGATTGGGTCATGATGAAAACCGAACTTTTTCTGATTGGCCTCGGGTCTTGGATGTTTATCTATATATGTATTTGTTATAAAATATACTATCGTTGAGTTTAGTATCCTATAGTTTCGAACTTACTTTGGGGCTGGCTCAATCTGTGTGAATTGTCCCTATATATTTTTTTTTATCATTATCTCTAGAACTTTCTTTATTTCCCAAATTCGTTAGATGGAAGCACTAATGCATCAGGTTCGAGCATCTGTCAAATTGTTTATATGTTAACAAACCATCTTCGTGTTTATCTTCATTGTTATGATAACATTTTTGGAGCCAACTATTTTCCTCGAATTTCAAATTTTTTATTAGACTAAAAGTCAGCTAGGAATAGCTAACTAGCAGATTATTAAAAAAAAAATCTTTATTCATTTACCTAAAACCATCTCTGTTCCGTCGTTTCCCTGAAGATTGAGGATCGTGACCTTCTCCAGGTGACTTCTTAAAGCCAACTAATAGCAGTTCAAATTATACTTAGATTCTCATTATTAGCCATTACTTAGATGGTCCTTGAATAATAAATTCAATAGAGCTGAGCTGTTTGCAAATAAGAATGTTTTTCTAAAGTCATTACCTACTTTAGTTAGTGTTTGTTCTATGACTTTCAACTCATGGCTTCCTCGTTTGCCAAGTTTGAAGTGTAACTGCGTAATAAACCGTATTAAGTAACTGCCACCTTTTTATTAGACTCCCGTTTTCTTACTTACCATATTCCACTCAATCTTTTCAATCCTTCCCATTCCGTGTAATATATTTATACTAATCTATAATAATATTATAAAGAGGAAAGATTTGATTGTTTGTTTGAATTGAATAGGCTCCGAAACTACTGGACCGATGTCAAAAATTCTTTCACCAGTAGAAAGCTACATTATCAGGGAGTGACATAGGCTATAGCTTTTACCGAAATTCAATGTGAAAAAAGCTAGTCTTTAATATAGGTTTTAATTGAGTTATGTATATTTTGTATGGCCACCCAGAAGTCGCTGTGGAAGTCTTTGCTAAAAAATACTACCTACTTTATTGCCTCTAAAAAAACAAAAATGAATTTAATAAAAAAAACAAAATGTATAATAGCAGAAAAAATATTTATTAGTTCCTTTTAACTTGTAATATGATAATTATAACATAATTATTATAATTTAAGTAACCCTTCATATATCCATCGTAGTAAAAAAAACTATGATAGCTATAATTAACTATTTTTTATGAATTCTAATATTCCAAGCTGTTCAAAAGTAGATGGACAAGGCTAGTTATGCAAATATAAAACCATTCAACACAAATCAGCGTCAAACACACGTACTCACCAACTATACCTATAATATATCACTGAACCAGTAATTAAGGTGGAAGCAGACTTGCGCTAACCACAATATAAAAGACAGTACGACTCGTCGTTCATAGAAGCGGAGATGAACGCAGAGGGATAATGGGATCTATCATTTAAAAAATAATTTAAAAAAGATAGATATCAATCAAATCAAATCAAATCATTTTTATTCAAATAGGCATATTACTAGCTCTTTCGAATCGTCACATTTTTTTCCTACCACCAATTCAAACGGCAGATTTGTGCTAAAAAGGACTGGCAAGAAACTTAGCACTTGCTCTTTTTCAAAATTCAAAATGTTGACAATTGATTGACAATTACAACAAAATATTAATTACAGCCACTGCAATCACTCACAAACAAGCTCACAACGCAAAGCTGTCATTGTATGACATGAACTTAAGAATGGCTGTAAATATAAATGCGCAAAGACGTCGTTGAGTGGCTAAAAATGGCTGGATTCGAATTCCACACTAGACAAACAGTACAAATCCTTTTACAATGACAGCCGATTGACTCTATTACTCATAGATTAGTTTCAGACTAGTTTATCCATCAATATTTTTTTTAATAGTACCACTAATAAACAGTATTCTGTGATAAAATATCCTTGAACAATGTATAGCATAATATAAAGATACGCTACTGTATTTTATACTGTGGCATAACCGCCCTGTTGCCACTATTTGCATAGTAATTTTCACTTATGAATAGGTATTAAGGCGTTATTGCGCTTATAAATATTTACAGCCATTCTTAAGATCTTGTGGGAGGAGCGTTCCAGTCTTAAAGATGATTTTCATGTCATACGATGACAGCTGGAATGCTTTAGTTCATTCTAGGAAGCGTTGTGTTGTGAGTGATTGCAGCGGTTGTAATTAATATTTGGTTGTGATTCAACTGCATTAAACTTTACTTAGGGCCTATTGTTTGATCGTAGCAATTTTTAACAAATAGTTAGTTTTTTCAACGAATTTTAACCATTTTAACGACCACCGTGGCGTAATGGTTACCACGCCAGACCGCCACCCAGAAGGTCCCGGGTTCGATCCCCGGTCGGGTCATGATGAAAAACGAACTTTTTCTGATTGGCCTCGGGTCTTGGATGTTTATATATATATATGTATTTGTTATGAAATACAATGTCGTTGAGTTAGTATCCCATAACACAAGTTTCGAACTTACTTTGGGGCTAGCTCAATCTCTATGAATTGTCCCAATATATTTATAATTTTATATTATTATATTTTATTAACTACTGATCAAACAATCGGCCCTAAATTAGGTATATTTTACTAGCGGACCGCTCCGGTTTCACACGGGTTTTACTGAGGATTTATGTTTTTTTTTAAATTTAACATAGCTTATGTTACCCGGGGGTAATGTAACTTCTCAACGATGGAAGAATTTTTGAAATCGGTCCGGGTTTTTTTTTCACCACAAAGTTGGGAAATAAGCATACCGCCCGCCTCATGGTAAGCAACACCGTAGCCTGAAGACGCTTGCAATATCACTCACGCGTTGCTTACCCTCCTAATCCCCACAAGTGGAGCTCTGGAGAGTTTATTCGTTACAAACAAAAATGCAGTCCCAATAATATTAGTATAAATACTATACTTTAAGTACTATAATATTATGTAATACATAACAAAAATATATGAATACATCACCAGTGTGAAGGGACTCGTAATTAAATATAAAGCTGATTAACAAAAGCCTTAAAATTATGAGAATTGATCTCAAGGGATTAATGGGATTAATTTAACCCCTGCCTGCCTATCTAAATTATTTCACGAACCATATATTTATTGCGCAAAGAGCACATTGCTATGTCTCATTAAATGAGGCAATCTCGCGTATTTAACGACAAAACTTATCGATAACAGGTATCGTACGATTCCTAACTGTGATAAAGTTATAAAATCGCTCGCCCTGCGTGACCGCACTCCTAACACTCGGGGTGTTTTATTGAAAAAGTTCTGAGCGTGATCAGACTGCGTAGTACAAGGAATGCTCGTAAAATATGAATAATAATGATCAGCCTTTACCTGCAGACGTTTCTAGATCTGCTCTATATTATCTACAAGTAATATGTTGAAATGCTTTTTGACTTGCTGATGCGAAGTACCCTTTGCGAGTTTTGGAGTGATTTATTTCTTTTTTTTAATTTCGGATATGCATTTTCCGATTGCTGTTTTACGTGCATTAGTTATGAGAGAAAAACACCTTATTTTAGGACATTTGATGGCACGAAATTAGTTCGTTGTCTACCTATTAGTGACATAATATAATTACAAAGTTTAGTGAAGAATAAAGGCCTTATCATATCAGCTTCTATTAACGTTATTTGCAAGCAAAACAAATAGGTAGGTATAACCTTTTCAAGCTAAAGCGTATAAATCCCTTAAAAGTTGGCAACGCACCAACAGCTCTATCGGTGTTGCGTGTTCATAGACAGGAGCAATTTATTTAGTTACTATCTGTACTTTCGTTCCATGTATAAGATAAAAGGCAATGTCCTATCTGACCGATCATACTACAGCCCAAACCCTTAGATTTAAAGAGCTGTTTCGTACAGAAGTTCCTAGAAGTAGAGTAGACGGGATTATTTGAAATTTCTGGGTGAACGGGAACAAGACAGCATGGATACTTAACCCTTGTAACCAGAAATTTAAAATTTTGCAGAAGTTTCTTTTATGAATTAAACGAGATTTGTTTTTGTATCTTTTTCGTGATCAAAGTTTTGCATGATCTTTCCGTGGTAGGCAACGCAAAACTTTGCTAGTATACAATATAATTACTAAATTAATTCAGTCCAATATTCATGTTAGACATGAACAATTGTGTCAAAACATCCTTTGTATTATGCCGATGTCTGGTAAAAACAGTATAATACCCGGATCCATTAATCACGTATTCATAACCTCCGTCAATCATGCCGTGACATTTTGCAAGCGAAGCCGGTTATCCGCCTCACATCCTTCATGAGCGAGGCCTTGAAACTAGCGGTCTTAAGGGAAAAGATCAAGTACAAAATATCGGATAGTTGTATATTCGCCACAAATTTTTATAGATATTCACTCCGTGACGAATTTACTTTGTAGCGAATCTACAACAATCTGATATTTTTTATCTGTTGTTTAGTGTACTATTATGACGAATTTAATTTGTGACGAATGTATAACAACCCAAAATATCCATCCAATGCAAAGCATCCTAAGAAAGCATCCATTGCTTTGAATATGTCTGAATACCAATTCATGCATCCTGATATCACTCTCTCACGTTTGATGAATTGATTACTACAATCAGAAAAATACCAGAACCATATAAAGATATATAATTATTGTTTGTTTAGGTAAAACAGATTTTAAACTAATCATACAAGTTATTGACTACATGTAAGTTTATATTTTTGTGTACCTACCTATAATACTTAAATTATATACGTACCTGTATGTTTTAAAATCTTAGTATTCGTAGAAAAAAAATCACTTTGATGGTGATATAAAATGGTAAATTTCAAAACTAAATTGAATGTTCTATTGGCTCATGATATAGGTACGTCACGACCCTCAGTAATGACTAATGAGGATTAAGTCTAGAAGAAGAAGAAGGAGAAGGAGAATAGGTACCTGAAATGTCAATATTAGAAATTACAACAAAAATCACCGATCTCATGGCCCAACGTCTCAAAGAAACCATTTAAGGAATTACTCTCGTTCATCGCAAAAACGGCACGTGTTTTTAGGTCGCATCACTTTTGTCTTTCATTTTGAAAATGAAGACAGTCTTTTTCAAGTGGAAGTAAAGCGTGCTCTAATTACCATTCATGTTTGAAAGGTAGCGCCAAGCCATTCACGTCGGATTGCTAGTAGGACAAAATTATTGATGTGAAAAATTCCTGTAAATCTACATGCAATTTTTTTTATTTTTTTATATTATTTTAGAAATACAATCGAAAATTGAAGAGAACAGACAAAATCAAAGTTGTTTTTGTATCAGTTACAAGAGTTGTGTGACCAGTGTATAAGGAAACATCAAGTGACTTGTGGTCACCGAAAGTCTTCAAGAGGATGCCTGGGTTCCCCAGGTAGTTGTTGACACCGAACTGCTAGCATCGCAGGACATAAGGCGGCTGTTTTTTCTGCGGACATGCAGGCACTATACAGAGGGTTATGCTGTCATACCCACCGATGGTAAAGAGATGTTTGTGTCTACCACAGCCTGCCCCGGAGTCGGATGTCTGGACTTATTCGGTTGTAAGAAGGACCTACCAAGACAAGCCTCAATTCTCGATACCTTACCTACCTCGTTAAGAGTCAATTATTGCTAAACTCTTTTAATGACTTTAGAAACTACGATTAAAGTCTTTGATGCTAACAATTTTGACTTCCTAATTGCATTTCACAGTTTTCAATCGCTACGTCCATTAAACATATAAGATCTTAAAGTTAACGGTTACTGTTTTATAGTAGCTTTGATTGGCAAAAGTAGGTTTACAATAGAGGTAACAAGGAGATAGAGCTTACTGTAAACTAGTGAGATCAACCATTAACAAAAACTATAAACCTAATTGCACGATTGTAATTCCTACGCCGATCGAACATAAATCTTTTTTTAACTACAAATTACTTATATTATTATTCTGATCTTGGCTTGGATCTTTCCTTGGATCGGTCTGAATTCTGATACCTTGCTTTGTGTGCTCTGGCCATCGAGAACTTATCCCTTTTGGCTCTGGCTAATGGGCACACGGCAAGCGTACAGTCCGTCCGTCCGAACGCAGATTGAAAATCGGCTGTCTGGTGACATCGTGTTTCCTAACTACACACACGTCAAAAATCGATAACACGAATCCTAGTCATAATATTCAGTGAGATCAAATGTAACTGTAAACTTTACTTGCACCTAACTGTACACATAAATATGTATTTATCCTTAAGGGGTCAACTTATTCACGTTTTTATTTATTATATTTACCGTGTAGAGCTCACGAAAGATTTTTCAATGCCCGCACGGTATTGTTCGCGTGAAAAGTAGAAATAAAAAATATCTCAATTTCAGTGGTAGACGGCGTGTTTTGTGATACGAGAATAATAAATTACAGTGTAATTGTATCGTTCAGACGGTGTTTACTGTAATTAGCGAGATAATGCGGCTCGTGAGTAATTTTAGTAGAAAACTCTATGGTTAAGCGATGTATTACTAAACTTATTCTAAAAAGGACTCACAAATTCCACGCTTATGATTAAGAATTCGTGCCAAGGTACTCTATACCACATCGCGACGATAAGTAAGGGCCGGTTTCACAATATCCTGACAAGTTGCAACTGTAGTTTATTTATAAGAAAAATTAAGAGTTTAATATGATTTTTTTATTTTTTATGTTTATCTTTTTTTGCTTATTTTGCCAACAATCTAGTTCATAATCCTTTGTTGAGAGACGCTGACAGCATGTAGCGTTGCTTCCACCAGCTATGCTCTGAAAGTTGTAAGGGATAATATACTAAAGGTGTTGCTAAGAATAATTTAATTAACGACTGCATATTTCACTACTGGGTTATGAGTTTAGTGGTACAGTCAGGAACACGTTGAGCTTTACACTTGCAGTACAATTTTGGCTCTTATGTCATAGAACTTAAGAATGGTACAAAGACCGATATGTAAAGGTCGACTTGCTCTTGACTGTACTTAATAGACTGACTACAGATTCGAACGGGTTGCCAGATATTTTTAAATTCTTAGCTAATGCTAAATAATAATGAAATTTAATTGTATTTCAATTATTGCTTTCTATACTTTTACTTCTATAAATTCGTCCTACGTTAACAGATAAAAAAAATACCTTGTTAACTTAATACGAATGCCGCACGTGTATTAAAAAAAAACAAGCAAAACCTTTATGAAAATCCAAAGTAATATTCGAAACATAATAATAACTGTAAAAAAAGCAATACTCGTTGGCATACAAATGGAAACGCTTAATTATATCTTTAAAGGCAATATTAACAAGTAATTGTTGTGTTTAACAATATAAAAGCTAATTAGAGTACCGCAGGCGTGTATAGCATAAAAGCAAAAGGTATAAGGGTAAAGTAATATGCCGTGATCCAAGGAAATGAGAACGTTACGGGGTTTCTTTTAAAATAATTTGGAGTCTGGCCAACTGCCGTGTGGCTTGCAACTGGTGGTGGATTTGCCGTTAATGCTCGCTGTGTTAAAAGGTTTTTATTCTATTTACTGTACAAAATGGAAAGTCACGTAATGCGGGCAAGAATAGTACATTTCACCCTGGACGGGTGGATTAATTTGGTTTTGTTTTGCATTCGATTTTTATGCACATTCGGTGTTTTATGTTTTTGCACGTGATGTCGTTGAACTTATTAAAGCATTAGCCTTTCTTGATAATATCGGTAATCCTTCTAAAAAAGTTCAGAGTGACGTGAGCGTTCAGAGAACATGTACGCTTAAATGTAGGTACTTGTTACTTAATTGAATCATTCAACCTACGTTAACGTGTCATCATTCACCAGCTATGCGATCTATGGGCGTCATTTACCAATAACGCGATATAGGTAGTATAGGTACGTTACAGACTTAATATCATTGGTTCATAATAAATATTCACTAAGCAACTTGAATTAAATTACCCACTATTTTGATACGTGTATGACACATAAAATTATCGATTAAAATACGGTTTGAAAAAATATAAAAGATAATTTAGCTATTCAAAGGGGGAACGCTGCCAGTATCTTCGGAACCTTGCCTAAAGGGACTCCTTTTAATAATATATTTTAGTTATTTTATTATATTTTTTAAGGTTTTTAGTTTTAGGTTCATTATAAAGATAATTTTGTAATGTAAATGTGAATGACATACCAAAAACAAGGATTTGTTGGTGAAAACAGGCATACCTGACGTATACCTAAAGTATTTTATTTTTATTTTTTATACCACAAAGGTGGCAAACAAGCATACGGTCGGCCTGATGGTAAGCCGTCACCGTAGTCTAAGTGTAATTTTCTCAGCAATAAACTAAAACGGGCATTCCCGTAACCTACTTTCCAGATTATAAGAATCCCGCATGAGACAAAACTACAATTTGGTAGTTAAGTCTATAAAGTCGTCGAGTTGACCCCTGCCGCATCTTTTATTACCGCTTGGCAACCCGGAGGTTTATGGTCAATAAATTTCGTGCAAAAACCTTAACTTTTTTTTTGTTTATACGAAAAGTTTCACAGTGTGACGCTGAGGAAATGGGGACACTTGGAACAATTACTTTGTAAGTTATAGTGATATAAGACAATATTAGGTGTCACGGTTTATAGACACAGCTTTTTTATTTTTTTCTTACTAAAAAGACAACATGTTTTTTTCTGTGCGTGTCTCACGCGATACGGTTTTCCGTATTAACCAAGTTTATTTTGAGACTATATAACTTATTTCACAAACATTTTTACTCATCTTGAAGCCTGTTTCAACGCTTCCGGATAACCTAATTATTATGTAGATAAAAATAACCCTCCTTCTGGTGCAGTCGGGTAATAAAAACTGACAAAACTACACAAGAACTGTCAAATTTATTTGATACGCAAATCGTGAAATAAGTAGATCTTTAATCATCTCAGTCCTCAGTCACCAAACAACAATTTTAATTCTTTTACAAACATAGCAAATTTTAATCGATTGATTTAATTTAAAGTATCATTGACGATACGTTCATTCAATATACAGAGTGACAATATATTTAAAATGAAAACATTTTTATGGATGTTGACATTATGCGTACAAATAAGTCAACATGTCATAAAAATTGTTGACAACATAATTTTTATGATATTATTTTTACAATACCATTTTATCTAGACACGACAACAGCCTGCGTTGTGGTTATAATGTAATTAACGATCACGCCGCCATTGGTAGTACTATGAAAAGCTCTGTACTCGTAAATATAGAGCTTTATGGTAACTAACTATTATGACTTGTTTGTTAATGTCAACTAACCAACAACACAGTTCAACCATTATTATTTGAAAGTATGTCATTACAGTATTTAAGTTGTATACGAGGTGACAGTTAATTAGAAGGTGACTTAAATTTTAAAGTACTGTAGATAATTATGTTTGATATTTTGATTATTATCATTGACGTGCTATTTAGTTAATAATGTAATAAGAGAGGAAAATGATCTACCGCCCATGGAGTACACAAACACCAGCATAGTCCCTGAGCCCGCACCTTTAAACGGATGAAAGGATGCTGTGATTCTATTAAATGTTTTATTCAATAAATACTATATACAAATATACAATTACGTTTATTTCCTACGCTGAATTAGACGCCCCATGTTTACCCCATTCCACCGAGCAAACCAACATTCAAGAAACTAATCAAAAACCAATACAAGCTTCACAATCTGTATACGTATCTAATCCGAAGGGTTCCACGGAGTTATTCTCTCCGAAATATTGCATGTAATAAAATATATCGAGACTGTATCGATATGGGAAATGGAAAGCAATCGGTAGCATCCGGACAATCGAATCTGAACGGCATGCGAATTCTGAACATTCAAAATTGCTATTCAATAAAATTATGATGAAATGTAATTTGAAGTTTAGACAAATATTTTATTGAGTCATCATTATTTAATAAAATTAAAATCGACAAATATTAATTTATGTGAGAATTTATATTGTAATATAATGGTAATAAAAAATGTGATGGATTTCTATTTGTCTAGCTTAGAGTATGAGCGAAATATATAGATATCTTAACCGGAGAACCCAAAAAAAAACCAAAATTATTTCAGTAATATAATGGGTAGATAATCTGTGTACAAAAAATATTTATGAATCTCCCTCCTACTGATGTTAAGTAGCCAACACTTTTCTAGAATGTAGCTAAAATGCAAAATTAAAAAAAAATGGAGTCTAGTCTGCTTGATACATAGTTTAGAAATAACACGCTTTACAAAAAAACATCAACTTACAAACAGATAGCGCGTCCGTGAATAATACTTATTTTGAATTTACATTCTAAAATCATGAATATTTTTCGGAAGTTTGTATGTCGGTACCTATGAAAACTATACAATATACATAACGTAGATATTATGTATGGTATAGTGTTGTGTTTGCTATCATCCACCCTTCACGCCGTTATTATAAATGGCAGCTTTTAAAATTTTATGTTCTGTTAACATTTTGGTTGATAGAGAGTTATTGTTACTGTTTTCGTGATATACAACGTGCTCGTGAAAAACTTTTTCAATTCGATTCATTTTATTGCGAAATTTTTCATTTCATTTTTCAGCTGTGTTTTCTGTGTTTAATAGTATAATTTTGGAGTATCGTTGAAATTCCTGAAAGAAATTGAAACAAGAATGGGAAATCTAGTGGGATTAATTTTATAAGACACATAGTGTAAAGGAAAGATAGAGGTAGAAGAGACAGAAGATGGTCGAGAAGAGCTTACATGGATCAAGTGAAGGAAAATGCAGGCGTCCTCGTGTCTTATAGGGTGGTGAAGGACCTGGCGGAGAAGCAAGAGAGATGGAAATGGAGGCTGCTTCACCGATAAGAGCGTGGCACTTATAAGAGTTAAAATATTCATATTAGACTTTGGAGGCCGCTTGGTGTTGTTGGTAGTTTCTACGCTTGATTAAACTGAACGAAGGATTACCAGTTCCAACCAGTTCAGTTGTCAGATTTGTAGTAAGTTTCCACTTTGTCCTTCTCTATTAAAAAAAACATCCACTTGTTTTAATAACAATATTATTATCTTTATTTCCATAATGAAAGTAATCCATTTTAATCCTTTCATTCTGTCCCTGACTCGGTCCAATATCGATTCGGTACGAGTGACTGAACATGATTTCGTTCATTTGCAGTGGGTACATATTAAAGGCAATATAATATGTTTGTATACCAACTTTTTGTATCCTTTTAATTAACTATTTGGATTATTGAAGGCTTTTATTCTGTTGAATTTGAAATGTTTTATTAATAATGTATTTTAGTTATGGTGTTTTTATTTTTGTGCCTATAATTTTAATGTGTCTGTTAATTATTCATAACAGAGTATACATATTTTTTCTTGTGGTCCTTTAATGCATACTATGTACATTTTTACTACTTACTACTGTAGGTCGTAATTATGTCCGTAGTTAAGATTCTGTTAAGGATGGGATGGGGAACCGAGCCAGATCCTTCCGAAGGGGACTGAGCAGGTAATGAAAAATCATCACCGTAGATATTTTTTTAATAAAATCCTGGAGAGCTACTACGAAACGTAAATACGATACTTCGGCCGAAGTATCAGAAGAATTTTAACCGTGATATACAAGTTATTTCATGATTATAATTCAATGAACTACTAAAATAACCATAAAGTACAAGATATTTCATGGATAGAATTCAAGGAATTACTAAAATAACCATGAAATACCTTGAATTTCACGATTAAAATTCTTCTGATACTTCGGCCGAAATATCGGAATTACGTTTCGTAGTAGCCCTCCTGACTCTAGCCCTTAGTTACGACCATGGTCATAATATTTATAAACAAATAACTTTTTTCATAACAACAGGATCGAAAAAACAATACAGTTCATTTGATCGCTTCGTTCGTCGCAGACCGACTCGATATTCGATCCGAATGGATGAATCCGATCTCATTCGTGCGGGGAGAGGGCACCTATTGTGTATGCAAAGTGGGATATCGTATGCGATAATTGCTCTATTGTTCGATTGTTCATTTGAGTAGATTGCGTATTCTCAGATTAGGGAAATTTGAGTTTTCTTTAAACTATACTTTAGTAAAAAAAAAAAAATATTACATATTATTATTCAATAATAACAATAGCATTACAGGTAAAAGTAATGTTCTTTTGCTTATAATGAAAAATATTTCCCATACTTTAATTTAAATATTTAATTAACTTTAACTATTAAATATGAGTTGAAATTAAGAACTTTTAAGAATTGTTTATCAAAACAATAAATCGAGAAGGCTTAACAGAAGTATTATAATAAAAAACCAATTCGATTCGATATTAGATAAGAGTGATTTCAGAAATGGGTACCCAGTACTGCAAGTAAACTAGTGAATAGGCAACGGGAGGCTGAGTGAAATTGACAGATTTATTTGCGTTCGGATAAACTGGGATTGCGACTGGCTGCATTTTTTACATCCCCCCGATCCGTACAACTTGCCGGATTCAATGTGAGTTCGTTAAATTGACAATTACACAGCTTTATTTTTGTAGTTGTAAACGTGGGTAGAATATTCAGTATATTGTAAAATTTTATTATGTAGTCGGAACATACCATTAGCAATGTTTTGCACTTTGCTCCATATTCATACGGAAACTTAAACGGTGAATTAGATGAAACAAGTTTAACATGGACTTTAACATGACTTTGTTCTATGAATTAGGATGTCACAAAATTTGAAATATGCAAACTACTGATTATTTTGGAGTGGTAGAACCTTTGGGGAAGTACCACCCTCTCACAGAATATTGTATACGATTCGTTGTGTGAGTGAGAGATACAGAAGCCCAACTCCTTTCCCTTTTCTTTTCCTTATCCCTTTTCCCACTATTCTCATCCTTGTAGCAAGCTACGCATTGGTAGAGCTTCTGGCATTACTGATGTCGGGCGGTAACCACATTTCATCAAGCAGCCCGTTTGCTTGTTTGATTGTGTGCTTTCCATGCGAAACAATGTAGCTACTAAGAACAGTAGCATAAAAAAAATAGAACATTTAGAAACATGTCGATGTTTTATACCTACTGCGTCAGTCGAAAATCCCAAATCGAATTTTTATAAAATTTTATTAAGCTGTCAAAGCTGTGGACACAAACTTATATATAGACTTCATAGTAGGTTCCGCCACAATTTGCTATTAATAGCCTCCGGAACAGAACGCCCAGGAGATGTCTCTGCGGTAAGGATCGGCTAATTTCCCAGGAGGTGAGAAGTATCGTCTACGCTCGACTGTCGCAATTTTATTGGTGACACACTGATACACTGTTTGACAAACTTCCTCAAATCCCTTTACAATCATTATGACGCATTAGAAAATCTTTCTTACATATCCAAGTTGTTACCAAAAAGAATGATTAAATCTCAAATTATATAATACTACTTTTCCCCGCGGCTTCGCTCGCGTTAATTTTATGACATAGATCTCGTTTGACAACAAAACAACCCATAGCGGGATTCGTGGCGCCATCTGTTGGCCGATAGCCTATCCCATACAGCGCCCTCTATAGTAGAAAAAATATTTTCCCATTGGAATGACATACTTTCACGGGATAAAAAGTAGCCTATGTTGGGCTCGTACCCCTGACATAATGTATTACAAATTTTCATAATGATCGGCTGCTTAGTCAAGCCGTGAAGGAATAACAAACAAACAAACAAACAAACTCACTTTCTCATTTATAATATTAAGTATGACTAGCGGACCGCCCTAGCTTTCTCACGAGTTTTATACTAAGGATCCCCTTTTAAATCTATACTAATATTATAAAGAGGTAAAGTTTGTGTATTTGTTAAATTGTAACGGGTAATCTCGGGATCTACTGAACCGATTTTAAAAATTCTTTCACCAATAGAAAGCCACATTATTGCTGAGTGTCATAGGTTATATAAAAAACCAAAAAATAAAAAGGCTTTTAACATTATGCCCAACGAAGTGGGCACGGGTCAGCTAGTTTTTTATATAATATAGCCTAGCCTATGTTACTCGGGGGTTAATACGTTCCCAACGGTGGTGAAAGAATTTTTGAAATCGGTCCCGTAGTTTTTGAGTTTATTCATTACAAACATACACACACACACACAAATACAAATCTTTCCTCTTTACAATGTTAGTGTAGAAGACATATTTTCATTTTTTTTTTATAGATGTAAAATTATAGTCATTTTAAAGGGGTAATTCAGCGACTGACACCACGAAGGATTGGAACCATGGTGTCAATCGCGGAAGGACTCTTTTTGAATTGACTGATTGACACCATGGTGTTAATCGACCACGTCCCAAATATATGTTACTCGATTGGTCCATGGTGTCAATCAGTCAATTCAAAAAGAGTCCTTCCACGATTGACACCATGGTTCCAATCCTTCGTGGTGTCAGTCGCTGAATTACCCATTTTAAAGTCTACTTTTATTAAAATTGAGGGCTTGGTACTATAACCTACATTGGTGATCTCTACGTCAATATTAAGTACTGTAAGTTCAACTCACTAACAGTTACTGTTACTTCCTAGCTTAAATTAAATTTATCAAATTTTGCAATCTCGCTATGAAAGTTTTAGGGGTTCCAATAAGTTTTTATTTCATTGTCATTCATTAAGTTGGAATAGAAAATGGAAAATTTCAGTATATTTCTTGGGTAAATATAGAAACCTTTTTATAAAATTAAAACCATTTTCATACCAAGTCAATTACTATATTTTTTGTCTGCTTTGGTGCTTGTCTGTAATAACCGTTCTATTTTGATTCCATTACTTAGATTGCTTCAGTATGGTATGCCAAAATATTCTCACAAATTGAATGCAAGAAAGTCCAATACATTTTAAATTACTTTTATTGAGCTCAATTTACCTTATTGTTCGCTGAAGTTTAAATCGAGTTTAAAAATTTTGCTTTTGTTCTTGACTTGCAGTTTTGCATGTTTGAAATATTAAAATATAAGAAATGTTTTTTCCGCAAAACGATTAAATGAAACTAGAATATTGTGAGTTTATACACGAATTGGTAACTGTGGTTAAACAAATTCGTCGTTATATACAGCAGTGAGTATAAAAATAATATCAAGATATCTACCGAATTGTTCTAGATAACTTGACGACATAATTCTAGCATTGTAATAAGATATTGTGCTGTTCCAAAATAAGATTTTTGTGCGATGATCCATTATTTTGCCATATCTAGATTCTAGGAAAAATACAGACTAGTAGACTACTATTATTGAATTAATACAAAATTAAATATTTCTCTACCTAGACATAGAGATAGGTACATTGATATTAATTATGAATCCTGATAAAATTATACGAAAACATACTTACGTTTCTATTATTAATTATGAACAATTGCTTACACCAACAGTCGTATAACCTGTTACATGATAAAATATGACTCCTGTTAATTTAACGCTACAAACATGGGTCCATATTTGAGTCGGTGGCGTAAACAATAGTAATGCCACAAATCCCGAGGAAAGAGGCGGCGAGGGGCAAATTAATGAGGTACAGGCGGAACACGCCACCGTTACTCACATAGGATTATAGTGGGCTCTGTGTAAACTTACTTTATTACGTGTAAGGTAACTAACTTAAGCTATTTATATTTACTTTATTACTGTTATTTATATTTATTTAAATTATTATCACGTAACGATTTCCCCGAAATAATTTTCATATACGAAAGCGGAAGAATTTATTCTACTTTAAAAAATTCTTCTTTCGTAAACTGAATTAAACTTAAATTAGGTACCAAAGTGAAAAAAAGTGGAATAAAATTTTTGTTTAATAAATAGAAGCAAAAATATATATTGTCATTACTGTTTTATATTTTTATCTGATTGATTTTGAAGCCACATTAGGGGTCGTGTAAGCTAACAAAGAATACCTTTATAAAATGAGAACATTTAATTCTTAAAAATTATTAAGTAATGAACGATGAAATATATTCGGAATATAGGTTTGTAACAAATTTAATTTACAAGTGCGATATATACAAGTACATAAAAAAAACAAATGTACATGTACGTGAGTTTTCATAGTCATTTTGCATTATATCATCCACTTCCTCATTATTTATTCATTCCAAACAAAATATTCCTTCACACAAGGAATAAATGAAAATGTATATTACCTTCATTGGTGAGATAAAGAATGGCATATTCTTTTATTTTTGCGTTTGCGTCGGCCACCATAGCCCCATGTTTGATATTTATGATGTTTTTATCACATTTCTTTAAGAATTCACAAGTCTTGTCTGTATTATAAAGGCGTTTACACTCCCAGCGAGGAATTTCACAAAGGCTCACCGCATACTGCCACCTGCTGTAGGTACCACGCCACCATGGGCACTGAAACATATTACTGGAATATTACCTTTATTGTTTAAAGCATACAGCATAAATTCGTTTAATAATAGCCAATTAATATAAAGCTGATGTAACTATGAATTAGTGACTGTTGCAGAAACGTTGGTTTAGTATGTTATTGAAACAACGGTAACTGCAGGATATTAAGTGGAATATATTATGTTTCGACGGTAAACTAGGATTAGGTATGCGCCAACGAAAGTCTATTTAATATTCACAGTAAGCTATACTTTGAAAACATGCATTATTCGATAGAAAATACAGACGTATTCTGTGCTGCGGGTAGTGTGGGTTGTGAAAGGCAATTTCCATTGCATTGTGTAGAAATTACATTAAATATTATTTACTATATATTTATGTTTACCAAGAAATTATTTCCACTAATACACCGTTATGGCATATTATGGTGTGGTTATAGCATGCATTCACAATTTAAAAGTTAAGAAAGCACATTTTAATTTACCTTATTATTATATTATTTTAATGTAAGTAATTAAATTACAAAGGCAAAATTATTGATTATGTGGTTATATTTACGCAGGTGCATTACTACCCTACAACAATATCAATGTTTCTATTAAAGATTTGATACTCCCAGTACTGCAACCACATTAGCTACGAGACTACTTTAAATAAGTTTCGATCCTGATAATTTATAGGTACTCGGTGACGTGAACTGACGTCGCTCGCCAAAACGTTGTCAATAGGGATGATAAAATTTGATGGGACCCCGTGCCCGCCGATCGTGTTAGCCGAAGCCTTCACTCGTGTTAATGTCACGGGTTCCAATCTAGTTTGCGCCGAGGAAAATGTCGATACAAGTATTTTACACTTTAAAAGCTGAGATATTTAATTTTCTGAGTTTTCCGGCGCTGCACGAGCACTTTACTAGACATAATTAAATTTCAATATAATATCTATGAAACTAGGTATTTTTTTGTAGTTTTTTAGTTATTAACACTTTCGTGGTCTTTACACACATTTTCACTTCTCCCATAGTTTCTATTATAATTTATTTATTTATAGAGTGTTCTTATTGTATTCATAAGAAAATTTGATTTTAATTAGCTATACTGTCTTGCTCAATAATTTTTGTTAGGAATAAAAGGATTTTACCTTCATATATTTTGAAGCAAAATGACTGTATAGATGTACAAAAAAAAATGATTTTTTATTTATTTATTATTAAATGATGGTATCTAATGCATCGTCAAAGATGTAAATTCTTCATTTAGAGCCATTGTTGACTAGGGACCAGCGTTGTTTGTTTAGGTAACTAAGTTTGGCTGTCGTGCCTCGGTTCATTGACCAAGTATGTAACTTTAGACAATATTGCCCGTTAGTGGCACGCATCTGTAATGAAGCAAGCTAAGAAGTAAGTAATAATTGATGCCTGTATTGCCTGCGTTTGTTATCTAACTTTTCTAATTGGTTCTTGTTTTAATAATAATAAAAATAACATTTTATACTACTTTGCACGGGTTTTAATAAAGATCCCATGTTTTTTTAAATGTAATAAATCTTATGTTACCCGGGGATAGCGTAGCTTCCTAATGGTGATAGATTTTTTCAAATGGTCCAGTAGTTTCGAAGCCTATTCAATGCAACCAAATAATGAATTTTTTCTTTTAATATTAGAGATTATTAGTGTGTTAGCCACAATATTTTATAAATAATCAATTTGTATGCTTAGAAAACAAATTGTCGATTTATTTTAATTTTTAATGCCAATTTCCACTTAAAACAGTTCCGCTTTCCAGCAATTGTATACAGGGTGCTGTTGGGCCTGTTGGTAGAGCTACGCAGACGCAGCAACGAAGCCTTTTTACACTCAATGGCATTTTATTAATAAAAACATTTTTAAACAGTACAATCATAAACATATCGCAATCTACTGAAAGAAATATTGGTTATAGTATATTGTGAATTCACAGCTACTGACTATCTGTATATGGTCACATGAATTTCCTATAAAATCTCCCATTAATTTGTCAAATCAAGAAAGTTAATGCGTGGTCGGCTACCAAATACAGCAATTCACAATACCGTGTCCTGTTTATTCAGCAGTCACAATAAACTACTTGAGACAATTTGTCAAATTTGCATTACATCATTAATATATTTCGCAAGCCACCGACACAATCTTCGGCTATGTCTGTCGGGTGTGCCCACGCGTTGATTTGCAACCTCATGGTGTGCAAGTAGGTGGTTGCCCCTAACTGTATAGTTTGTTATGATTTTGAGCAAAATCTGACAATAAATTTCATAAACAAATTGTAAACAACGCCGACGTGCAAGATGGTAAAACCTACCAAGGCAAGGTCTGGTGTACTTTTTTGAAAAGTTAAGGCTGCTGTTATCGGTATAAGATAACGGATCAGTTTTTTCCAAAAACGTACCGAACTTTCAATAAGATGATACCAAGAAAAGATATCTACATAATTTCATAAAAATATTTAAAATTTCCATATTCTGCAGACAATTTAATACTTTTTTTTTTTTTTTTTTTTTTTTGATTGGACTAATCAGCTTGGGTGTACTGACACCCTTTACTGAGACACCGGACTGTTGCGGGAGCGTAGGGCTCTCACCGCCAAAAATTTACAGTGTCTGCCTAGGGGCGCCCCAGAGGGGGGCTCGAACCTCGGCCTATGGCGACACTGGGGGAAGGCGAACGGATTGGAGAGAAGCGGCCGGGCACGTGCCGGTACCGCGAAAACCGAGTCCCTACAGGGTGGCGCGACGCGCGGCCCCGCCGGCGGGGCCGATATGACGGACGTGTGTGTCTGCTTTGTGTCGCGGATTCTAATTGTTTGTACGCCTCGATGGCGACTGTAATGGCGTCGTCCGGGTCGTTGAGGACGTGCCGCGGACGACGTTTGGACCTAATGGTGTCAGCCGGAGCGGGATAATCCCCTGCGGCTTTCACCAATGGATTGGGGTGATGGTCGAGAGAGTCGAAAAATCTGACTGAGCATTGCTTTAGGTGGTGCGAGATGGTCGGCACACCTAAGTCAATGTGGAGGTTTTTGTTCCGAATGAACCAAAGCCCACCGATGGCTTTGCGCAAAAACCTATTCTGGATGGTTTGCAGCCTGTGGATATGAGAGGGCGCGGCGTGGGCGAAAACTGGACTCGCGTAAGTCATTATCGGCCTAATGCACGTTGTGTAAATTCTCACCTTATTTCTAAGAGAGAGTTTACTACGCCCATTGAGCAGATAATATAGTCGGCCTAGCGCGAAAGCGGCGCGGTTGCGGACAATCTTAATATGATCGCGGAAGGTGAGTCCCCTATCGAGTGTGACGCCTAGGTAGCGGACTTTCCTTTCCCAAGGGATCGGTTGTCCGAACATTTCGACTCTGGAGGAGGGATTTGGGGTGCTACCTCTAGCGAAGAGGATAGCGGCGCTTTTTTGAGGATTGACTTCGATGCGCCATTTCCTAAACCAGTCGCCAAGAGTATTGGCGGCAGTTTGGAGTGAGTCTATAATTGGGGGAATACTACGGGCTGAGCAGTAGATGGCAGTATCATCTGCGAAGAGAGCGGTATGGGTCGCTAGTGGACTGGGTCTGAATTCGGGGAAGTCGCTTGTGTAAAGCGTGTAAAGGAGAGGCGAGAGCACGGACCCTTGTGGTACTCCGGCTCTAATGGTGTGAGGGGGGGATAGTGCCCCATCCACCCTATAGCGGAAAGAGCGGTTCGACAAGTAGTCTTGAATGATGAGCACAAGACGATTTGGCGTATTGAGTTTGTAGAGCTTATAAATAAGCCCGTTGTGCCAAACTTTGTCGAACGCCTTTGCCACGTCAAAGAAGAGAGCGCCCGTTTTATGCGGGCGGGATCTGTTCGCTCTCCGGTCCAACACGTGTTCGACTATGCGATGCACTTGTTGGACACAAGAGTGTTTGGCTCTAAAACCAAACTGCGCGTTAGGCAAGAGATTGTTGGCAAGGGAAAAATCTTTGAGACGTGCGAGAACTATGCGCTCATAGATTTTTCCTATTGAACTAAGAAGACTGATAGGGCGATAGCTCGAGGGCTGATCCTTGGGCTTTCCGGGTTTTGGAATGCCGATGACGGTGGCTTCCTTCCAAGTTTGGGGGAAAATGCTATTTTTGAGGGCTGCGTTAAAGATAGCAGTCAGGAGTAGTATAAGATGGGCGGGAAAGAGCTTGATGACTCTGTTAGAAATCCCGTCAGGCCCCGGGGCCTTCCTATTATGTAGGTCTTTGATAAGGGACTCTACCTCATCAGGGGTTACCGGCTCTAACAGGGGGTCGGCATCTGTAAGTGGGCTCGCGAGTCTATTTGCTACCACAGTATCGACCTCGAGTAGGTGATCTGGATCAACGGGGAGTGTGCTAGGTGCACATTGTGCCTCAAGACTGGATGCTAAACATTCAGCTTTTTCCTCGTCCTCAAAAGCGAGGGGGAGGGAGGGATCTGACTGAACTAACGGAGGGGTGGCAGCCACTGTATCTGCCTTAAGGGCTCTGGCAAGTTTCCAGAAGGCTTGGTGAGATGGGACCAAATTAGAGAGAGTCTCGTCCCACTGGTCGTTTCTAAGCTGTCTGATACGACGCTTAACCGCTGATTGAGCAGCGCGCATGCGGACGCGGTTAGGCTCAGTGGGAGTGGAGAAGTAGGCCCTTTGGGCTCGGTTTTTCTCTGTTAACAGAGCGCGCGCATCCGGCGGAAGTGTCCAGCGACGATGAGCGTTCACTGGGACACGCCGCGAGCAGTCGCTAACGACTTTCTGCACGTGCGCTGTTAACGAGTCAATAGCACCTACTGCATCGGGAATTGAGACAATTTCGTCTGGAATTGGATCTAACAAGGGGGACGAAATGGATTTGAGGCTTTCGCCTAACCTGACCCAGTCGGTCTTGATCATAGTGGGATCTGTGGCTGCCACATTGGGAATACTCACTCTGGGAGAGAGAGAAATGATGACAGGCCTATGGTCTGAGGTGAGTTCGGAGTGCACTTCTATTGAACTCAATCTAAGATTGATGTTCTTTAGGAGGGCTACGTCTAGGACGTCCGGACGATGATCAACATTGTCCGGGTAATGAGTAGGGGACATGGGTGCTACAATGTCGAAATTGAGACTCTCTGAGAGTCGCTCGAGCTGTCTACCACGTTGGTTTGTGGTTAGGCTACACCAGGCAGGGTGCTTGGCGTTTAGATCGCCCGCTATGATAACAGACGGGCCAAGATCTAGAAGGTTTTGTATGTCACTATCGAGTAGTGATCTGGGGTTTGAGGAGTTAGAGTTAGTGGGAGCTAGATAAGCTGACACTAAAAATATAGATTGGTGACCTGTCATTCCTAATCTACAGACAGAGGCCTCAATGTGCACGAGATTGGGTGTATCCACAGGCGTGCAGTGTAATGTCGCTTTGTAGTAGATGAGAGTGCCACCGAGGGCAGAGACTGTGCGATCATTACGTATGATTTTATAATTCGCGATTTTGGGATCGCGAATTGATGGTTTAAGGAACGTCTCCTGGATAAGGAGGACGTCCAACTGATGGGTGTAGAGGAAGTCGGCTACCTCAGACCTCTGGGTGCGAAGCCCATTTGCGTTGAAGTAGCCGATTTTTAGGGAGGTCGGTTTGACTCTACTCGTATGGTGTAAGTCCATAATTAATTCTTAAAATTGTGGATTGCCTGGAACACGTCCACGTATTGGCAGATGGCCATTACGAGGGAGTTGGAATCACCCGTGTGATTATTTACTATGGCGGCCATAGCAAGAAATCTCTCTATGTTGAGAGCGCCCGCGAGCTTGTAGAGCCCTTCGGTTCCGTTGTTTGGTGGAGATTGAGATTGTGGCAGCGGTGCCTTTACTGGGGAGGGTGCAGGTGGTGGTGTTGCAACTACCACCGCCGCGGGTGCAGGCGTGCCTGAGGGGCTGGCCTGTGGGGGTGGGACCTTGTTGGTCCTGTAGCGCCACGAGGGCGACAGGTTGAGTGGTGGCACCGGTGCCTTAACTGTTGCCGGGGCGGCCTCGGCAATTTGGGACTGGGGGGTTGTAGCGGGGACTTGGGTCCTAGCTGAGGAGGGAGCAGGCCTCCGGCTCTTTACTTTGGGTGCTTTGGAGCACCCTCGGTAGTTTGCCGGGTGCCCCACCTCCCCGCAATTTACGCAGCTCGGAGGTTCCGAGCATAGCGCGCGGTCCTTAGGACGCTGACAATCCGGTGTCGCGTGGGACCCTAGACATTTAACACAACGCGGTGTGTTGTGACAGTTCCGGGAGGAATGGCCATATAATTGGCATCTGTGGCATTGACCCACAGTGCCTTTTCGGTGTGGGGGCTCGATTACGACCCCGGACAGTCCGCAGACTTTTTTAACGTTGTAGATGGCTTTCGCCTCTTTAAGATCGGTCCTGTCCAAAATGACTAGGACCATGTTAAATGGGACTGCATGCCCGCGGTGCATGCGGTGCACCTCTAAGATGGGGAGATTTTGGGCCTTAAGGTCCTCGAGTACGTCTTTGCACTCGATTTCCCTCGGGACACCTCGGATGACGACGCGGAGGCGTCGGTCTTCTTCAAGGCTCCACGTGTGGAATGTTACCGACATGGAGTCAAGGAGGCGGGTTAGATTGCGGTAGTCGGTGATGGACTCCGCTTTTAAACGGATACCCTCAGTTCGGGTCTCCGCAATGAAAAAGATGCCTTGTGCATCACAGCGGGCCTTGATGGCCATCCATTTGTGGCGGTTGGTAATAACCACCGCAGGTGGTCGCTGGGAGCGTCTGGGAAGGGTGGGGAGTGAGGCTCCCTCGGCACCCTGTTCAGCCGCGGGTGGTGAGGCGGGCGAGTCGGAGAGAGAGGCGGGGGCCGGGATGGATTCCGCGGCTATCTTGGCGGCCTTGTTGGCAGCGCCTTTGTTGCGCCTTGTGCGCTTGCGGCCTGAGGCCACGATGAAATCGTCCGAGTCGGACGTGGGGGCGGAGCTCGAATCCGAAGATTCGGCGATGACTTCCATCTCGTTATCGGAGAGGAGGGAGGAGGTACTTGGCTGTACCAGGGGTGCGGTGGCGGAGGGCGAGGCGGTGGAATTTGCGACAGCGCGGGGCAACGTAGCGGGGGGCGCGGCGATGGGGGACGCGGCGGCGGGGGGTTCAGTGGCCTGAGGGGCCGGGGCGGTGGTGGCCTGAGGGGCAGGGGGGAGAGGAGCGTTCCTCTGTATTTCCTCAATACGAGGTAACATTAGGGGATTTTGCTCTAGTATTAGAGCAATAAGTTTGTTAATGATGGCATCACGCGGGTCGGTCGCCATGGCGACCGGCCTAATAAGGGAACCTACAATGCTACAACGAAATGATCGCAGTTCGTCGCGTCACGTTCCGCAAGGAAGAGCTGCGAAGAAACCTTGCGGCAGTCGTGCCTAATTTGGGAGCGCTCGGGGGGAGAACCCGAGGTGTGTGGTCCTAGTCCCCCGCGCCGGGTGAGGCGAGGGGGGTGCTTCTAGGGTGTGCCCTAAGCTTGTATGCCTCTGACCAATCTTAATGTGTCAGAGGGTCCCTAACTGCTTAGGGTTCGGAGGGTAGCTTCGAGCCGGAGCCCTAGGCGCCCAAGCCGTTCCCTAAGGATAGGAAGGAGGAAGGGGTGGGCGGGAGGGGGCGATAGCTAGCGTCGGTCAGGGGAGCCCCCTAGGCCGGTGGTTCTAGCCCCGTCCGGGTAACTGCTTCACCCTGAAGGGGATCGGCGAGTGCCCGGGTCGCACTCCTGGCTGTGCAAAGTTGGCACCGTGAGGTATCACACAGCCAGACCACGAAACTGTGGTTTTATTCGGCAAAACGCGCGAAAAGTCGAGAAACTCTAAAAATCAAATAATGCCTCCTTGTCTTAAAAAAGGCAGGGAGACACGTGTGTCGGAGCGGCGGTAGCGTAGCGCGGGCGGCGGGGGGCGTGCGTAGCACGCGGGAGCAGCGTAGCGCGGAGGCACCGGGCACCGGACGTGTGACTCGGACGGCGTCGCGAGCACGAATGTTGCCACACACACACAATTTAATACTCTTATAGTATACCTAATTTATACTAATACAATCAGGAATTTGAATAAATAACATTACATTGACATGCAGTATTTATGAAGCGTGGTTCAAGGATCATATTAAGATGCACATAATATATGGGCCTGTTCACACGGCGGGCGTTTATTAACGGCGTCGCCAACGCGACACGCAAATGACGCGCGTATACGCACTTCAAACGCAATCTAGACGCAGGCAGTAAACCACTACACTTATGTACAAATGTTTTTGGAGCATATCTTAAAAAACGTGTTCATCACGGCGATGCAAAAGCACTGTAAAGAGCCTGTACCGGGCTCACGTATGGTTTTGTTTTGCAAATAATCAAAGTGATTCGAATATGCGTTTACGCACGATATACGCACCTTAACGCGCTTCTTGTATGATTTTGCAGTGATTGTGCGATAATCTACTCTTTGGTCATCTGCAGTGATGTGAACGCATGTCATAAAACGCTCGTCGCGACACATCGTCGTAAAAATACGCCAAGTGAATAGGCTCTCGTTGTGTTTTGTGAGGTTGTTTTATCCCAGAAAAGAAAATCGGATTAGGGCTTGCTGCATATCTCGCCAAGACGAATACATTTATCAAGATCCAGATGCACTATTATGAAGATTATATTGAGACTAAGGAGATTATAAAGTACAGTTATCGCAGTGTGATGAATTATTCTGTTCCGTATTGCAATGATGAATGAGCTGGTAATATTCACAACTTCACTTAGTTGCAATGTTTGAAAATAATTTCATGAGTTTATGTTATATCTCTCCAATATCTAGCTGTATTTCTTGTCTATAATTTTATTTATCAATTAACATAAGCGGATTTACTGAATTGGGGACGAGTTAGCAATTCTACATCTTTCATTTGGGGTCTGCGTATTGAAGGTAAGAGAAGGACAATATAGATGGCCAGGCCAGATACCATGAAGTCAATCACCAGTACGATGGGCTAATTAATTGATTTAAAAAAATCTGTAAAAAATATAGTGCTACATGAAACCACGGACTGGAATCGATGATGAAAGAGATTTCCGTGATGATTTACGACAATCATCAGACAGGTTGAATACGACAAAAAGAGAGAAAGAGAGATGTAGTCTTTTGTAATACATTCATCCAAAAGTGTTCTGTTTAGGTGAAAATATTTTAATTGATTCCAAAAAATGTAGTAATAATTTTTATATCAAAATCATCGTCTAAACTATGACAAGTCGTAATAAGTTAAATGTATAAACGCGGGTTCCTTGTTTATTATGTCTAAATTCATTCTAAGTGCAATAACATAATAGTACCACTTTGCAAATTGTATTTAGTCTGTGTAGTTCAAGATAATTTGAATTTGTACTTAAACCTGATATCACAGCGTAAGCTATGTCTTTAATAGTGTTATTAGTAGCGAAAATAACTCTGCAGAATTCTAATGATCTTATTAGAGCTATATTCATATTTAAAGATGTAGTTTTTAATAACGATGGGGTTCGAAAGGCTATTTCATTTGCATAATATGAAAATACTTTTTTCTGTACAGATTTATGTATAACAGATATTTTGTTTGTAATCTGTAGTTTGATTTTATAGTTTACATACGACATTTTTTATCGAACAGTAGTTCCACTATCCGACTCTCTCCTATATTGCTATCGCACTCAGAATATTGCAAGTGCGTTCTGGCCAAGTTCTGGCCCTTCAGGTCATTCATTGACTGACTGGCTTACTAGTTGAAAATAAAATCGTGAATATTATTTGATTTCTGTGGCTCCAAAGAGTATGAAGGGTAGGAGACGACGACGGGTAAATGTTCCGGATATACGTAGAATTAATTACAAGTCACCCTGTATAATCTGGGACAACTGAAGTGTGTGGTGGTTTATCTGCGGCCGTCGTTGAATTGTGATAATTTCAAAATTAATCTACCACCAACAGAAAAAAGTAACTGCTGATTTAAAACAAGAAATTGTAAGATTTTATTTTTAAAAAAATATTGTAAAAGACACTTGTCCACGTCTGTGGGTGGACCATTTTTATAATTTTACATTACCTTTTTTTATTTGAAAAAATACAGTCCTTTGTTTTCTTTGAGACATTATTTTATTTTATCGTTCATTTAGAACACTATTGCTATTATCAAAATTAGCTCATCGGATTTATGGACCCGACCGGGAGTCTCTGCTTCCGTTTCTCACATGCGGTGTTCTATTAATATTAGCCAACTAACTTGAGCACATGAGCTCTTCATAATATTAAAGTTTCAGTAAATGGGAGTTCATTTTATGTTAGTTAAACTTAAATTTAATAAAGATCAACTTTTAATCTTACATACATTTTTTAGTCGATATGCTTAAAAAGTCCATAAGCTATGCAATACATTTTTTCTTAAATTATTCCAGAATTCACAAAGATTTACAAATCAGTTGTTAAATGTATCAAAAATTAGTATGATCGCATATTGCATCGTTGTGTTTGGTCGATTTAAGCTAGAATAAATATTTCGGGGGAGCAAAGACGCGTCAAATATATTACAAGTAATTACTAGTATAAACAACAATTAAATAAAACGTATAGCTCAACAAATTGTGTAAGCGCTACCTTTAGAACAATAATTTCACAGCGGGTAGTAATTAGAACAAAGCGAGCTATTCGTTCTGTCTAATAAGGGTGGGAAAGAGATAGCGTTAGCGACTACTACGTGATATCAAAATTATATTATTTGTATACAAACATGTGACAATATGAACAAGTTTTGAAGTTGAACAAGTTTTATAGAATGGTCCCATTTCAACATTGCAAGACGTGGTGTATTCAACTTATACAAGACTTTACATAACTGCTCGACTTAAGATAAGATATTCGTATGTCTGGTTGTATTCCTGCACCTTATTTATTTCGGTTGATAAGGATACTTGTAGGACGACTGTAGTATCTGATCGTATAAACATCCTTGTCTGGATTGTATTGCGACACGGTAATGAAATTATCATTTAATTTATAGCTTTTCGTTAACATTTACGTTGTATCTGCATTAGAATTGCATAAAGTAAATTACAACTTGATTTAGTTATGAGACAAGAATTAAGTATTGAGTATTTCAATTAGTTTATCAAGATCATTTAATGACGTATTTACTTTTCGATGCCAAAATAATTGCCTCACAAAAATGAGATAATTTTAAAATGTACAATTTTAAACGCATCCAATAAATAGTAGATTTTACAACAAGTGCACAAAACGAATCATTTCTATCCGAGACTTTTAGCAGCCCGAGCCGAAGGCGAGGGCTGATAGTAATGTCGAGGATAGAAATGGTTTTGTGGACGAGTTATAAACTCTGCTTTTCACTTCGATTGCGAGGAAATAAATAAATAAACGCACGAAAAACAAGACCTGTTTCCCCATTCCCGCCGCTTTTTTTTTTAAATCTTACGACATTGAAATTAGGCTTGGGCTGCAGACCTATACAGCCTACTATTAAATTAATTTTGTAATAAAATAATTTTCTTAAATTAATTAAATAAACTACCGTACTTTAATTTAAATTCTAATAACTTATAAGACTTAAAAAACACATAAGGCAAATAAATTCAAGTAAATGTTATAAAATAACAAATTCTATCTCTGAACTTTTTATTGTGTTTGGCTGTATGGGTCATTTCCTTTGCCTTAATATAGATACATTTATGAGTTTACTTTTCTGCCCTTGTGCACAAAATTCGACTTTGTGCATCCTATGTCCTGCGCAAATAAGCACTTTCTGAGCATGAGAAGTGAAAACATCTTTTCTCATCTACATAGAACCTTACAACAGTTTTTTTACAATGTCAGTTAATAATGATACCTACTCAAAAATATGGTTTTGATTGGAAGCAACGTTGCTCATGTTAATCGCAAATGATAACCTTTAAGATTTATTGTTTTCGAATGTTAGAAGCAAACCGAAAACAGTTTCTGCTTAGTCAGGGATAAAAGGAAGAAAATATAAAAAATAATTGAACATTTTGTACTTACATGCAGCTGAATTAATCCAAGGATTTTTCCATTCCTTGTATAGCATTTTCTTCGTTGCAAAACAGTTGCATTGCAACGATGCACTATTCTTTAATTCCTACTCGGTCTTTTCTTTTTACAATTAGCTATATTGTTGCAAGTTCATTTTATTTTACTACAGAACAAAGCTTTCTTCAGTAGAGATTAGTATCGTGGATTCTTACATTGAAGTAAATGAAATGTAGTCTGAATTCTCTCATGTATAGAGCAGTCTAATTTGAGAACTGTATATCAAAAATAAATTAGATTTTTCGAGCTTTACTTTTCCCATTTCTTTTAACGGTGGTAATTAAAAGCTTTTATTTAACTTGCACTATATGTATGTATGTATGTAAGGGTGGAATAAGGGTGGAATTGGAACGAAAATTTGAACTACTTCCCAAAGATCGATTGAGCTGAAATTTTGCAGTAAACTGTAATTTTTCTTTATTTCCAAAATGGTGGTTGTTTATACATTAGTATTATGTACTAAATCAGTAATCTGAGAAATTGTAATTACCAAAGAACAAGCAACTTGGATATAGTCCAAGCTATCTATCTAATTTAACGGCTCATCGGCTCATTTGGTGGTTAACCTGTCTAGGGTGGCAAAGGGCGCGGGATCGATTCTCGCACTGGATTTTTTTCCAGAGATGTGATAAATCCTTTTTCGAGATATAAATAATTATGTATACAATGTCAATAAAACAAAATATGAAAATTGGACAAAATGTGTCTGCGCTGCGTGTACGGGTGACATTTTGTAAATTGTAATTTTTTATTTTATTTTTATTTTTAAATGAAAATTTACACCTTCCAGCCAAGAATTTTGTATGTAATAAATATATCTACGCAACATTGTAAGGAGCCCTAAAAAGATCCCAGACAATATCTACTACACGAACATCGGTAACTCGGTATAAACTCGCGGGTAAAGTTGCTCCTTACAAAATGGTTAGTTCAGAAGTTCGGCTGACTTAGCACCCGATAGCGAGTTATCTGAGTTAGCTAACTTTGCGGGTTAAGTTCACCGCTATATTGTTACTTTGCCGTTTGTGGCTGCCGGCTGTCGATAACAGTTATTAATTCAAGGGTAACGGTATTTCAGCTTTGAATTTATAAATGATTTTGGTGCCAAATGAAACAGGAATATTTTGTGTTGGCGTTTAACAAAAACATGCACATTTTGAGTTTGCTTTGAAAAAATTGAGAATAATAATAAAAAAATATTTCCCTTTAGCCTTGGTGGTCAGCCCAACAAATTATCATTTTCTGAGTTGCATTAATGAAACCCGCGCAACTTAGTTAGTTTACATGTATTTATTTATGCACAGCAGCGCCATCTATATCAGACTTTTGATCAAATCCTACGGGAATCTCGTACTTTTCGGGATAAAAAGTACCCCATGTCAAGTATTATAATATCTGTGCCCATGTGTTAATCCAATGTATCAGCTACCTACATACCAAATATCATAAATATTTGCCCAGTCATTTGAGCGCGAAGAAGTAACAAATATACACATAACTTTCGCCTTTACATATAATATTAGTAGAATTAAGACATGGCCTAAATCTTTAACAATCTACAGTTAGTGTTGTTGTGTAGTGTTCCAAGACGTAGACAACATCTACTAGAAGGTCATTGCCCTATTTAAAAATTCACATGAAAAGAATCAATCGCCAAAGAAGTAAAAGAAGGAACTAAAATGCGTCGTACCTGTAATAGTTTTAAATGTTATGCAGCTTTATAATAAAAACCGTAATGTAAACATAAGCCAACACGACATTCGAAGTATAGAGAGATATAATTCGATCATAAATTCTCATTACACTGAATATTATTATCTAATAGTGCGTTTATATGACTAATTTGCCGCATAATCCCATGTTGATAGCAAATTAATGATCATTTGGAGTGTAATCCACCATGAGGTACAAATGTTATCTACATTGTATAGCTTCATTCACATCTACAGGCATTGTAAATGCAGACATGTAAGGGCGTCGGCGTCGCTCGTACGGTCGGCGCGCTGCTGCCGTCCGGCCGCCGTACGGTCGCCGTACAGCCGATGCACGGCGGTACACGGCCACGCGGCATGTACCTTGTGCACTAATCAACAGAGTTTACCATGAACGAAATTTTTTTCGCGAAGTCGCGCGGCCGCCTTCCGCCGCCGCCGCCGTACGGTCGCTGCAGCGACCGACTATTTTGCGTCGTCTAAACGAGCTCTAACATTTCGAGTTTCATTAAATTTCGAGTTCCTTATATATGTAATTAGGAACTCAAAATTCTGACACGCCAATATTCTCTAATAATGTGGTACTCATTTTGTATACATATTCGCTACCACTCCAAAAATCACTGGCACGCTACACTAAACCGACCAGATACACTAAGTAGATGTGAAAGGAGCTTAATAATATCGATCGTTCGTTAAAGCCTTTACTTGGATACTCATCTTCCATTAGTTTAAAAGGGACAAAAAGGGTCGCTCTAAGTGAATTAGTATTCGATTTATTGCTATGGAAAGATTAATGGACGATGAAATTTGTTGACAGTTTTTCGATAATAATTTGAGAAATAGGACAAAGAATTGAGATTTTTTCTCTGTAATGAAAAATTATAGATTTTGTAGGATGGGAATTACAAATTTTATTGTTGAAGACTACAATATAGTCTTCAACTAAAACTTTAACAACGTATAATCGCAGTTGTTTCCGCATTGTTTCGTTGACAACTGGGAACAAAATGTTTTCATTTGTCTCGTAAAGAGCGTTAAAATTATGATCGGTCTGGGGGTTCTTGCTTTACATTTATTTTATAAGACAAATCATTATCATTTAAAATTCAGACTAAAAACATTTTTTTTATGTTTATAAACATTTACAATTTATGTGAAATTACTTACCCTTCTCAATATAGGGAGCATAGTAGCAATAAAAGAAACTTGTTCGAAAGTATATTTAAATGAAGAAGGCGCAATTTGTGCAAGTAGGTTGACCAAAAAGAGCTCTTGTAGAGATACTCCCACTATGTCGTACGACATTTTTTTTATGATAGTTTTTTTTTTACGGCCCGCCTGATGGTAAGCATCACCGTAGTAGCCTATAGACGCTTGCAATACCGGGGGTATCACTCACGCGTTGCCAACCCTCGCAACCCAAGTGGAGCTCTGGAGACCTTACTTATCGTAGGAACACAGCATGGCCAAAACCAATGCTATTTGGCTACGATCTTCTGTAAGGTGGAGGTCCTTCCCCGTCTGGGGAAGGACCTCCACCTTACTGCTCTGATTTGAGCGGATTATCCGCTGTGCCCTGCCTCTCTTAAATATATAGTTAGCAATACTTACCAACTAAATCGGTTGGCATACTGCCAGTAGCAGAAACGTATGTTAATCTTAAGGTCTCTGCATACGTGACGAGATTTACACGGATGGGACGGGACGAGACGAGACGGAAAGATAAATACCGGTCCATACAAATTATATGTGAATATGCATTATGTCGCCCCGTTACCTTACGAAATATGAATTCTTTTATTAGTTAACAAAATTATAAACTTATAATTGCATGTCCACTTTCAATGACAATAAATAATGTCCTCAAATCGACATTACGGAGATGGTAATCCTAGTGGAAGACGTAAAAGTCGTCTGGCTCGACGACAGCGGAGGCGCCGACTTTCAAAGCGTGTCCACAGTTCCACACCTATTAAAAGTTAGGGCGTCTATTTTTGGCTCGACGCCGTACGTGAAACTTGTGTGAATAACTTGGTTGTTGACTTATGAAAAAACTTTCAAGGTCTTGTTGGTAAATAAAGTAAAATATTTGGAGTATCACCTAAGGTTGCCTTTGAAACATGAAGTCCAAAATTCGTCACCGTAGAGTTGAAAACATTGCTTTTAGCAATAAGGCCACCTTGCTAATGCACTAGCTATTATGTAAGTTATCCGTGTATAACGTATTACTATGTTGTGCATTGCAAATAAAGCATATTCTATCTATCTATCTATTCAAATTTTAGTAGTACCTGGAAAGGGTGATAATATTTTTAGAACATAAATATTTTATTTAAGATCAGCAGCTGACTGGCTCCTACGATTTTGTGGCTTTTGGTGTTGAAACATTTGGAAATACCACCCTCTCACAGAACATCGGCATAAAACAGCAAAGCGTTTCGTTTGGTGAGTGAGAAATTTGGAAGCCCAAAAATTTCGCAAAATGAAACCTATTTTTCAACTTAAACTTAAATGTTACTGATTTGGACGTCTATTACACATACAAAAGACGTCACGACGTATGGTCTAGAGTTTTTATATATTTTAAATTCAAAAGTAACGTTTAAGGGAGTGGATAGTGAGTGTGTTATGACGTCTTATGTAAATATAACTACAGAAAAAAATATACTGAATAGCGTAATATTGTTTACACTGCAAAATAAACAGACTCGAATAAAGTCAGGTGTGTGGGCGACAGCTGTCTCTACAATACGTAAAAAAAGTTAAAAAAAAACCATACAAACATAATCAAAATCGATTGTTAAGTTGCATTAGTGTTAATAGACACATCCGTACTGTAAGTAGTTTTTAATATTTTCTGGATGTAACCAAAATAGATTGTCAGGGGTGACATGCCTTAAAAAATGTTTCTATTTTGGCTTGCATGGAAATATTTTTAAATGTTACTTGTACGTCATTAATATTTTTGAGGGTCTAAGTGAGAATTATGTATTCAATCTTTTTTCTTTAGGTTTTTTAGCGTAGTGGTCATTCACTGTTACAAACCGAACTCTTTGTAAAAAGTTATGTTTCCTTTTTCTTTATGGTTTTCTACGTCTAAGTGAGGGAACGCACGAGCAACTTTGTCTCTACGACTTTTTTGTCTCTTACATCAAGTCTATGGGTTAGTATGAAAGTGCGCGCACGTAGCGACGCAACACCCGGGAGACTTTTTTGTCCGCGGGAGCCCGCACGGCGACAAAATAAATTTCCAGGGTTGCCAACTTATAACGTAAAATTTTATGGAAAAAGCAGTGTTGCCACCTTGGTTTTTGAAAAAGGGCAGTCGGACGAGCTAAAAAGAGCTAGATTTTTTTATTAGAGCAAATTTTGCCAAAATAAGGGCTAGAAACGTCTAAAAACATAAATACAAATAAAATGAGCGAAAGCAAGGGTTAAAAATTGTTTATTTGAAACGTACAAAAAGCGCAAAATGTTGGCAACACTGAGAAAAAGTTGTGTCGCTGTCGCTCTCGTGCGCGCACCTTTCAAATTGCGGCGAGGAGACGGGGACATAGACAAATAAATTGCCGAGAGACAAAGTTGCTCGTGCGTTCCCTCTCTTACTTCTATTATACTGTCATTCACTTCACTTTTCACCTTCACATTTTTATCTCACCTTTGTACAATTTTGTCATAATTAAAGTTCTCTTCATCCCTTCCTCTTTTTCTAACCTCTCCATACTTAATAATCACATTTCTTGCTAATCTTAGCAATACAGGTAAGCCTGTCGGAGATCGGTTAGACATAAAAATATTTCTTGAGTATTAAAATCTTCATTACATTAGTACCCGCTCGTGGTACATAAGAAGACTTCATTTTCTGCAATAATATTTTTGAGTTAGTAATATTTTATAGGTTGCCGGAACCAATCACCATTAAAACTAATTGTCTATAAAGTTAATTGTCTATTTTATTCCTAGGTTATTCAATGAAAATAATGAAAGAATGAATTTAATGACCATAATTTATAATTCATTAGCTACAATTATTTTTGTTTGTTCATTGCGTACAAAATTAAAAAGATAATCATCGTTTTCATTATAGAAAGTGTTGTATGAATAACATTTGGGTCGGGGAACCCTGATATTATAGATTAATCAGTATTTTTAGAGCCGTTGCTCCTTGACTTTTGAACTAGGTAATGTAGTTTTCTATCTTAAATAACATGACAATTTAAGACATAATCTAGTCTAAAATTTGCATTTACACTGCAAACCTACATTTTGCATTTACCAACAGGCGGGCCGTAAGCTTGTTTGTCACCTTTGTGGTATAAAAAAAATCATTTTTACTGCGTTTTTGAAAACATTTACACATATATTCATTTTTAAATGAAAAAGGGCTATTTTAAGATTTCTAATAAATATTTATCTCTGCCTTTTAATGTTTTTAATACTCCTAATTTTTCTCAAAATAATTTTTAGGTACCAATGAAAGAGGTATCCAGGGCAGTAAATATCATTATGGTTTTCTAAATATTGCATGAAATAAATTTATAATTAATATTAAACTAAATTCTTTTGTACAGTCAGGTGTACGTCGAGCTTTACACTTGCATGGCTCTCTTATGACATAGACCTTAAGAATGGTACAAAGTCCAATATGTAAAAGTCAACCTGCTCTTGACTGTACCTTGACATTTAAATTTGAACTACATTGAGTATGAACTGAATAGGTCTACATTATTTCTACAATTTAATTACATACTTACCCGTATTAGTTTGGGTTGTAAATTTGAAGCATATGCAAAAGACAACTTAAAGCGAGAACCTGTTCAAGTTATATGGGATATTTATAGGTTGCAATTGCCAGCATTTTGCATAATTATTTTATTCAATTTGAATTAAATCTGAGTATATTGTAACATGATCACCTAACATTCAAAGGTCTTTTATATACGTGTACGTATTCTATTCTTTAACTAAATTCCGTTCTAATTATATTTGACACAATTTTCAGTAATATTCAAAGATTGTATTAAAATTAGTTTATAGTGGTAACATAAATTTGTGTGTTTTATCGCAACAAAATTATTAGTAATCGATTCATGATTATTTCATATCGATTTGTATACTTATTTGTGCCTTTGTACCGAGTATGGTGGAATAGAATATCTACTTATAATATAAAAATGAATCGCTGAATGTGTTGCTGTGCTAAGCGCAAATCTCGAGAGCATCTGAACCGATGTCGGTAATTCTTTTTTTTAGAATATTCCTTGAAGTACGAGGATGGTTCTTAAGGAAAGAATTTTTTTAAAATTCCCACAGGAAAGCGGAACACACGCAAACGAAGTTGCGCGCCGTGACACCATGGTGTCAATCAGTCAATTCAAAAAGAGTCCTTCCGCGATTGACACCATGGTTCCAATTCTTCGTGGTGTCAGTCGCTGAATTACCCGGGTTTCGCTAGTAAACAATATTTATTAATTACTATTTTGATAACCAGTACTTTTTCAAGTCATCAGAGAATGGCTAGTCTAATTTCATTATTATTATTATTTAATTATGACAATATTTAAAAAAATATTATGTAAAAACCAATATCACCACCAAATCCTTAGGCTAAGAAGTTGAGCCTATCAATTGTAATGAATTTAGAAACACTAGGAAGTAGAAACATATTTTACACTTTAAAATCTACCAATTACAAGTTTTTACTTACAGTTCTTAGCACTGGAAGCCAAACCTTAGTATTATACTTTATTATACACAAAAACTAAATGAAAGGCTTGTTAAAAACTGACCCGGTTGACCCGTTGCCGAGTGAATTGCATTTTTTAACACAGGAATCCATTTTAATAGCTTTCATTCTGTTTCAACGTGGCCTGGAGGCATTAAAGGCAGGTCACGATAACACAATTACGTTTTAATTTATATACCCCGCGGTTTTATCACGCGACTTCGCCGTTTACACGCGCCCTTATCAAATGAACCGCAACTGCGCTGGTTTTTACTAATTATTAAGATAAATATTGTTTTAACTACACCTTGTTTTGGTAAGCGCCGTTAACATGCCCACAAATATTAGGTGTGTTTACAGTTTACTACATAATAAAAGGTAAACGGGTTACCGCTCGCGATAGTGCTCGGTTTAATGTTTAGACGAGTTTTGTTAATATCCATTTAAAATTAAGTGTTATTGCAAATATTATTTTGTTGGAAATTGTTTGATAATGAATTTTAAATGTCTCTAAACGAAATTACAAGATAAATTACTTTTGCTTCATAGAGTGTATTTATTATACAGTATATTTATTTTGACCGCGGGAGTACCACCCTATCAGTATTTACCCTCTCACAGAAAATAAACTTGAAGTTACTGATACTTAGGTTACGTTAGAGAGATCCTGGATCCTCATTTCCTTCCCTAACCTTTTTCTAACTAGCCTGCCTTCCTTGTAGGGTAACCCATTGGTAGCGCTACTGGTGTTGCTGGTGTTCTTAAACGGTAACCACTTTCCATCAGATAGGTCGTTACATAAAAAAGTATACTATGCGAGGAATTATATTCCCGTAAGAATATAAGGTACACGCGACCTCTTCACGCTCAAATGGCTGGGCCAATATTTATAATATTTTTGATACCTTGGATTAACACATAAGGTATTTTTTATCCCGAAAAGTACGCGATTCCCGTAGGATTTGATCAAAAGTCTGATATAGATGGCGCTGCTCTGCATAAATAAATGGGTTTCACTACTTAATTTTATATTTCTGAAAAGAATTCATCAAAATTCGTCGCTTTAAAACTATTTTATTCACAAAATCCAAATGAAATCTAAAAAAAATTGTGCAGTCATAAATAACTTCTAACCAATTGAATGCTCTGTCATAGGCTCTGTCCCTCAAATATTATTACAGTGACATTGTAAATGTATCAAATAGCCCGGGACAGTCGTTTACGCAACAAATATACACTAAACATCCCTCAGACCTTGTGGCCCTGGGTCGACGCGAGGGGAATAAAATTATCTGCGACGCACTAAACGCAGTCTGGCGGTGCAGCTCTAGCAGAAGTGGTGTGTGGTACAAGTTACAAGATTTACAGCCAGTTATTAAAAAATACATTTTAATTAAATAAATAAATACTGGTCCCAAAGTAAACTAGATTTATCCTGCTGGTGTTATGGGTATCAGACAGTGGATATATTATTGTAAATATATAAAATTATAATACATAGAATACTGAATGTATTCTATGTATTATAATTTTATATATTCGAGAACTAACACAAATTCTTAGTTAATCTTTACATAGTATAAAATGAAGTCGCTTTTTCTGTCTGTCTGTGAGTCTGTGTGTCCCTATGTAGGTATGCTTAAATCTTTAAAACTACGCAACGGATTTTGATGCGGTTTTTTTTAAATAGATAAAATGATTCAAGGGGCCTTCCCCTTGAATCATTTTATCTATTTAAAAAACCGGCAGAAGTGAAAACTTAAACATCAACGTTGTACACTTTTGAATATTTTGGAATGGTTAGGGGGAATCTTACGCTTTTTCGATCAGGCTACGGATCTGATGCGAGTTTAACATTTTTTACCCACCTAAAAAGTGCCAAGCGCCGCACGACATAGAAGTCGCTGAAAGTTTTCACTTCAAAAATGGTTTTGAGAAATTCATCGGTAATCGGTATTAATTTTTGATATATTAAAGTGTTGGACGACATCACGCACGACACGACATAGGAGAAGTCGCTGAATGAATGCTTCCAACCGGTGAGAAATTGGAAAGAAAACCTATTGAGACATTTTCAAATTAAGTATAAAGAGCAAGATAATGCTAAATCAGTAAAAGTTAAATTAAAATACAAAATTAAAGCATTTAACTCACATCTTCCTTTAACGCTGTAAGCTTATCACATATTACTGCAATGTACATCTCCGTTAATGCTTTCTAAGCAATTAGAGCCCCATCCCTGATTTAAGGTTATGGTCGCCCGCCACGCCTGTTCCGGGTCACGTGGCCACTATCTCTTTATTTACTTTGACGTGCGATGAAATATGTTGTGCGAACTTTTGCTCTACAGTACACAAGATGCTAATTTTCAAATATGTGTGACTGTAGCTTTCGTTTTAGTTAACGTTCCAGCTTCGCACGAGTTTTAGTAAGGAAGGATCTCTAATAAAAAAATATCTATACATATAATAAAACAGTAGACCCCGATATGTCTGTACTTTGAACATATTTGGCAATAATGGAGAGAGAACAGTTAGAGAAAGGTAATAAAAGCGAAAAAAAATTTTTTGAATTTTTTGTCTGTCTGTTTGAACGCGCACATCTTCTAAGTTACTGAACAGATTTTAATGCTGTTTTCACAGGAAAATAGAACTGGCTTGGAGCAGAATATAGGCTTTGTTTCATTTAAATCGCATGACAGGAAAAGGAGTTATCCTTATTTTAACATTTCACGCGGACGAAGTCGCGGGTAACAGCTCGTATATAATATAGCTTATGTAATTCGGGGAAGCATTTCTTGAAATCGGTCCTGTAATTTTTGCGTTTATTCGTTATAAACAAGAATACAAATCTTTCCTCTTTATAATATTAGTATTGATGGGTATGTATACTTTAAGTCAGGGTAGTTTTTAAATTTTCATAACATTAGGTACCTACCATAGTTTCTATATTATGATCATGTTATACAAAAAAATTGTTACATAGGTTTTGACATAGGTATATACGTTTTTTCCTATCCGGCTTGTTCAAGCTTTTCTCAATTTAAGCCCTATAATAATAATAAAATTAAAAATCTACTTCTTACGTAGATTCCCCAATGCTGGGTCATGACCAATCAGGGTATACGCTTGTCACGGACGAAACGTAATAAAAAATCTACTGTCAGTTGCAATAAAATGTTGTCACTTTTGTCATTGTAACGCTGTTGACTTGATCACTTATTAAATTGATGTACAATAATGACAATATTATTTTATGCTGACTGTACATTCATCTTAACAACCTGATAAACAATTTTCCTTTGTTGTGTGTTTGTTTGTTTGACCTGTATGATTTTAGATTTAAGTGTAAATATATGTAAATAGGTATTTGAAAAACAAAAGCAATTTTCTTAATTATTTAAAATGTATAGCTCAAAGAATGCAAGCAATTTAACTACACCACAGTAATCATAACAAATGAAATTATACGAGAACTATTAGTTAATAGGTTTAATGTGGCGAATAGCTGCCAACCCTATGCAACACGGATTCATTACGGAGCGTAACTAAAGAGGCGCACACGTCTGTTTATCTGGCAACCCTGGCAACCCGATTAGATCCAGTCCACCCTCGCAGGGACCCCTCGTCAATGGGACATGCGATTATTCTTTTAGAAGAATAAATCACTAAAACAACATAAATTTTACAGTATTTAAATTTTATATTAACCATTGTTAAAGTGAAATAAGTACATATTTTGTTAATTTAATTCTTTGTAAAAACATAAAATTAAACTTTCACCTTTTACTTATTTATGTATATATAAATATTTTACTGGTGTTTCGACCAATTTGTATAAATTCCATAGTCTAGTGTTTATCTCGCTTCCGAATTTATTGAGATTTATAGGGAAATATATCTTTTCTTACGTGTGACCTGATTTTTACATGGACTGATAGCCATTGGACCTCTGAAAGCTAAATTAGTTATCTCAAGTCACGTAGCTCGTAGCTGCATCTTCGATATGCGCGTTTCTTCATGGTATTCTTTGTTTTCCTTCAGCACGAACGACTGCGGTCACATTTGTACAAGTATGCTTGATGCCCCAATTTTCTGCACTTGAAATACTGTTAACATTTATTTTTCGTACCCCTATTTTGTCTTTATTATTCTTGCTGGCATTAGACAAAGACAGCATTATACAAATATTCTTTATCTCTGTCGCACATAGCAAATTCGCTAGGGCTTGTGATAAATACGCGACGTATGTTTGCTTTGTATCAATTTACAGGACACTTGCGTGTGGTCGTGAAAATGGAGCAGCTAAATTGTCACTTTATGTTGACTAATTTAAGAACAGCCTAGTAAGGGACGGTCAAATTTACTACGCACTAAAACTTTGGAGACTATAAATATAAATTTAATTTTTAACTGTTGTAAAACAACATTTCGTAATATATTCTAATTAAAATTTCGTGGAAATTGTGAAAATACATTTTCATTTGAGCAACTATTTTGTATTTTATAACAAAAAATATTTCAAAATTCAGACATTTTTGATTTTTCCCTCACTGTAATTGATTATTTTACGTTGCATTGCAATTTAAAATCTCGTTGGTTTTATTTATATGTTCTCCCATAGCATGCCATAGCTACTCAGTCCGTAACCAATGACAGATTATCACTACATAGTATAAAACAAAGTCGCTTTCTCTGTCCCTATGTCCCTTTGTATGCTTAAATCTTTAAAACTACGCAACGGATTTTGATGCGGTTTTTTTTAATTGATAGAGTGATTCAAGGGGAAGGTTTTAAAGTATCATACATTCCAAAATTCCCACGGGAAAGCGGGATACACGCAAACGAAGTTGCGCGGGTTTCGCTAGTAAATTATAAATTGTGATTGTTAGCCATGACCTAACCCAAACTAGTGACGAAAAAGTCGCTTATAAAACTATCATATTGAAGATAACTAAATTATATCCTAATCCTAACTAATATTATAAATGAGAAAGTGAGTTTGTTTGTTATTCCTTCACGGCTTAACTAATTATCCTATCATTATGAAAATTTGTATACATATTGTCAAGGGTACAGAGCCCAACATAGGCTACTTTTTATCCCGTGAAAGTATGTCATTCCAATGGGAAAATACTTTTTCTACTATAGATGGCGCTGCAATTCGCAATTGCCGGCCAACAGATGGCGCCACTAGTCGCGCTATACGTGATCTTAATCATAAAATTAACCGCGAGCGAAGCCGCGTACAAAAGCTAGTTAAAAATAATATTTACGAATTATATTTATGTTTGCATTTAATTAAGAAAAACAAAGAAAGACGTTAATCACGATTATAAGTCTTAACAGACATTTTGAAATATCTCTGTGCACAATATTAATCATTGAAGCAGAATTGGTTATTATAAATCTGCAGAGGGCGCTCTAATAGCATAAAGCCAACAGAGCTTTTATATCAATTATGGGATTATATGAAATTATAGAGGGAGATCATAATGCTTAATCGATCTCTATTAGGGTACCACCCTTCAGATTTTTTTCTACTAGTAAGAAATATCGTCATTACTTTTTTTACTATATATATATTAATATGTGGCGACACCTATCGCCATACAGAAGAACTACAGAGTGAAGAAAAAGTTCACAATGCGAACACATGACGTCATATACGACGACACTTAGAAATCCTGAATCACGCTATCGAAGTTTCTACGATATGGAGATATATATACAACCTCCGACACATACATTGTCGGAGCCGCGGTTCCCCAGGCATGACACCCAGCCTGGCCGGAAGATCTTCCCTTTGTGGCGGTCGAGCACATCGCCATCGCTCCCGCTACAGTGGTGACCCCGACGTGATTGGAAGCAGCCTTCTTCATCATATCTCCTCATCAGCTCTGACGTCATCACATTCTTCACTCCTCAACTTGAAGCCTCATCATCAGCAGTCTCACAGCACTCCAGCTACGGGGAAAATCAGGTTCATCGCAGCCGACTCACCGAGCTACCTGTTCCTGCGCCCCTTATCCCGACTCACTGGGATAACCCTCATCCCGACTCACTGGGATATTCCTCTCATCCAGACTCACTTGGATAACCCTCATCCCGACTCACTGGGATATTCCTCATCCAGACTCACTTGGATATTCTGCATCCCGACTCACTGGGACATGCATCATCCCGACTCATGGGACATCACTCATCCCGATTCACTGGGATACATCAAAGCATGCACGCTCACGCCCGACTCACTGGGACACTTGGAGCACGCACACTCAAGCCCGACTCACTGGGCAAGCTAACGAGAAGCACAGACTGCTGATCATCATCTCATCGGACCTTCGATCCTGGAGGGGAGTACTGTGGCGACACCTATCGCCATACAGAAGAACTACAGAGTGAAGAAAAAGTTCACAATGCGAACACATGACGTCATATACGAAGACACTTAGAAATCCTGAATCACGCTATCGAAGTTTCTACGATATGGAGATATATATACAACCTCCGACACATACATTGTCGGAGCCGCGGTTCCCCAGGCATGACACCCAGCCTGGCCGGAAGATCTTCCCTTTGTGGCGGTCGAGCACATCGCCATCGCTCCCGCTACAAATACATTACATAGTTAAATAGATAAAAATTAAAAATTAATAAAAATATTACGTAATTATACCTATTCACAGGTGCAAGTGGTTGCATGATAGTTGTTATTTATACTTTGCTTTACTTTAGTTTTATAACCAATAATTTGTATTAACGATGTACGAAAGAGCGGTTCCTCCTAATACAAGTTTTGATTAACTTAAAAGGAGGACCCAGAAACTTGTAAATTATAGTTTTGTCAAATAAAGAATTTGAATTTGAATTTGAATTTTACTCTAATAATTTTTATTTCCAAAATTATGAATTCTATCAAACGTGTTGTTTACCAAGAACTGACGACGCACGAACAGCGACCAATTCAAAATTATATCAATATTGTTACACTAAACAAATAGTCTTTTATAAATAGTATTTTTAATCTGTATTATTTTAGCTTTATCTGAAGCAGAAAGGTCAGACTCATCGAATTGACGACCTCCGTGGCGTAATGGTTACCACGCCAGACCGCCACCCAGGAGGTCCCGGGTTCGATCCCCGGTCGGGTCATGATGAAAAACGAACTTTTTCTGATTGGCCTCGGGTCTTGGATGTTTATCTATTTAAGTATTTGTTATAAAAATATAATATCGTTGAGTTAGTATCCCATAACACAAGTATCGAACTTACTTTGGGGCTAGCTCAATCTGTATGAATTGTCCCTATATATTTATTTATATTTATTTATTTATTTAATTTTATAATAGTACATAATACATATAAATTGAATATGAAATATAGGATATAAACATTCCCTATCTTTTCCTTTCATTATCATTTCATTGCTAAGATATTACTAAGTATCCTTCAATTTAAAGTTTAGAGAATAGTGCGCCATGCAACTTCAAAGTTTGACGGTGAGAAATGAACGATTATACATATTAATGAGTAACATGTATGTTTACGGATTGGAGCAGCGTGGCAGAGTACGCTCTAATCACCTTCGATTGAAGGGAGACTCGTATTCCAGCAATGGGGTGATTATGGGTTGATAATAATATGATGATGATGTATGTTTCAAGTGTATCCATCACTCATTTAAAAACATTCAACTCCGTGGAAAACCGGCAGACTGCGTCCATCCTGTCTACTATCATCCTCAAAATCCTTTTGTAATTAATAGTAATTATGATATAAATTAATATCCCTATAGTGAAAAGGCCAACTCATATCTACAATAAACTATTTATATCCAGGGTAAAACCCATAGCACGTTGAATCACCGTTCATTATAGCTATCGATTATGCCCGTATAATTTTTATATTAAACTTAATTTCAGTATTTTAATTATAGTGATATTTCAGTTTTATCACCTCTCCTGTTAATTTCCGGGAACAGTGAGTTTTAATAGGTATACAATTTTGATAGATGGGTTCCAAAGCGGTACTGATTTTTTGGTAACGATTTTTTAATGGTGCAATCACGATAATGATAGTGGGGAGAGTTATAGTGTAATATAATAATTATTATTAGTGAATTATTAAGGTATTCACACAGGACAGGTCCGGCGGTCGAGTGGCTAGCAATGGTCACTTTATCCCAAGGGCCGCGGGTTCGAATCCTGCGCAAGGCAAACATTTGTGTGCATGAACATGTCTGTTTGCCTTGGTCTGGATGTTTTCTATGTATAATAAGTATTTATTTACAAAAAAAAGTATTTAAGTATATCTATCAGCAGTCTAGTACCCATAGTATAAGCTTAGTTGCTTAGTTTGAGAATAGAATAGAATAGAATATTCCTTGAAGTACGAGGATGGTTCTTACGGAGAGAAAAATTTAAAAATTCCCACGGGAAAGCGGGATACACGCAAACGAAGTTGCGCGGGTTTCGCTAGTTCTTAATAAAATGGATAAAGGTGTTCCTACGGTGAGTAAGGTTCCAGAGCTTCACTTTTTACAGGATTAGCAACGCGCGAATGGTACCCCCCGTATTGAAATTTACAAGCGTCAAATAGGCCACAGTAATTGCTTACCATGACGCAGGTCGTATGCTTGTTTGCCACCTTAGTGGTATAAAAAAGTACTGATTATATTGGGTACTGTTGCAGCGTGAGGTTTGAATGTATAGCTGTACAGTTATCTTGTAGTTAAGACCAGTACACGAAGGGTTTCGAGTAATTTACTGCACTTAAGACTATATACCCTCACGAGGATTATACACATAATTTCATAAGTTTCGTAGCATTACAAAGTTTGGCAACAATTTGCATAACTATAACACAGATTATAACTGTCACATAACATCCTGTTGTAAACCTAAAACCAGACTTGCTCCGATGGGACACCATATCCGGTGGTCACTTCACCCTTTAGCGGTAAGGGGTAAAGGGTTCTTATCTTTTCGCGTTGTGAACAATTTGCATTGAATGTATTGTTTGTTATGTGATGGTGTCTTTATTTACTAAAATATATTTATTTTTCTATTAGGTGGACGCATTTATTTTCTATGAAAAATACTGTATGAATAATATTTGTATGTTTTTTTTATGCATTCGTAAATAATTAATCAAATTGTTTTTTAACTTTGGTAAGTAAGATGTGAGTTTGATAGAGCCACAATAAACCTATTGAAGCAGATGCTAAAATATTAAAAATATCTCGTAGATTCGGAAGTGGTGAAATTCTCCTTTATATTAAACAAACATTAACTCATACCTGTTTTATCACTGTCATTTAAAAGTACCTATATGAATTGTAAAAGAAAAAAAACACTGATCTATGTTTATTAATAGGGCTATAAGTGTTTTACATGTATCTACAAATTTTTCGGTATACAAATGGCGGTCTCTCTATAGATAAATTGCTTTTACAAAAACCGGGCGAACACATCGTATCATGAATATCGTAGACAATTGAGTGAAAGCAAAAAGCACACAGAAAATATTCCAATGGAAAAGTTTTTCGTATGCATCGGAAATCGAATTTGAAGGATTGAACTGTCAAACAATTTGGCGTTTCCAGTAAATCCAGAGTTTGTTGTGAAATAGTGCTACAAAGTTTCTAGAAGTTGAACAATTTGGTAGCTTTTTTATTGTTTAGACATAATATTATATTTTAAATTCAAAGACCACTGCATACGACTCATACACAATTTACGGATTCATGTGAAAGAACATTAATTTATCTATGTAGGTATTCTATTTTAGTTATTCATTACATTTTCGGGTCGCAAAAGTGCTAGTAAATTAAACATTTCAAAATAAAACAAGCACGAAAAAATTTGAAAAGACGCCAGCGGAATGAAAAATATGTTACAAATTCGTCCACTTAAAGAAGCATTTCATATGCAAATTTTCTTTTTGAAAAAACTGCTGAGTATAAGAGAATTTTATGAAAAGTTAAACGAGGCATGAACTCATTGCATTAAGCAGACGAGGGCCTCGCCAACACTTAATTAAGGATACCCCCTCATCACAATGTACACACAGTAGGCTATCTTCAAACAAGCAGTTCATTTTCCAATCACACAAATGCATTGTCTCTATGAAACTGTAGCAACAATTCACTAATCATAATGTCAATACTTATTAGCAATAAAACTTAATAACAATATGTAAGCACAAATGAAGTGTTTGCATGAAGTTATCTTACTGTAAGTATACTGTGTTCATTCTACCCTCTAGCAGTCACAACAAAAGATTCTAAGCGCTCCTGATACCCTAACTTCATTAAATTTAATTCAATTTTTAATATCTTTGAGAAATCACGTCGCAGGCGCTCCTCTCATTTGTAACGTGAATATTCATTTTTGGACAGATTGTTCATGGATGGCATATTTAAATTCGCCTTGGCATTTGTATGGAAAGTTAAAAGAAAATCTACATTTACAATTTATTCAAAAATATTTATTCTGTTTAATCAGAGACTCTACGGTAATTAAATGGAGCTATCAACCTGTAAGGTCTTTTTATATTTACTAACTTCATATCATATTAAGTTTCAAACCGTCTCATAACATTACCCCTACAGAAACTTGCACCAGGAGTCAGACAATTTTTTCTGTTTTCTTATCCACTGATATGCTATCACAGTTCTAATACAAAACTATTTATTATAGCCATTAAAATTACATTTAAAAGGGGACAATAGGCGGCCTTATTCTTTATCGTTAAGAAATTTCTTCCTGCATGTAAAGTAAGTTTACATACTTATTTGCTTCCTCAAATACTAGCTATAGGTACATAATTATAGTTTTCATGTTAATTAAATGTTTAATAGTTAGGTAAGAGTCGCTATAAGCCTCCACTACAATATTGATTGACAGAGCTCCACCCTTCGTGTCATAGCCATAATTTGCATAGCCAATGCAACTCGACTGTCTGAAGTTGATGTGTGTTGTCTTTAATTAAATCGATTTTAAAATACCTAGTCATTTTATAGAACTTCCTTACGTAACTGGCAAATTGTATAATTATAGTTAGACGATGAATCAGTTTAAATAAGTGGGGTATTCCATCTCAATGAATTTTATATTCTCTTGATTTTGTGAAGTAAATGCCATGTTTTTACCCGACTGCCCAAGGCAAAGGGTTATGTGTTTATCAGTCTATATATGTATGTATGTTTGTTCCTTTGTGGCACTCTAGAGACCAAACGCGTGGGCCGATTTCGATGATTCTTACGTCAATCGATTTGTCTGAAACTTGCGAGTGTCACTAAAGACATGAGAGTTGTCAAAATTCAATATGGCGTCAACCAGGCGCCATATTGTGAAAAAGAAAAAAGTGAAAGTCGAGGTACTATGTCGAGTGTGGTATCATTGAATAGGTATTTGAAAATCATCTTTAGGTTTCTCTTATCATTTTTCGTTTTGAATTACCATTTAGGATCTATAACGATTTAAAGTTCGTTAGCAATAATTTTCACTTAAATTTTAAAGTACTTAATTTCAAAAAATCTGTAATAATGTTTCTGAATATGAAATAAAATGAAATGAAATGAAATAACATAAGCTGGGAGTACCTCCACGTAGTGAAGGCGGTAACATGTTATATGTATTATTTCGATGAATGTGAAATGATATAATGTAGAAAGAAACCTATATATAATTTGTAATAGCATATACTTAGTTAGTAATAAATAACACAGATATTATAATACTCGCAGCATATAGGTAGTGATGGTAATTAAGTTAACTTTGTTAATAGTATATAAGTTAATTATTAATGTTGCAATGCCCTTGCAGGGCTCATGTCAAGGAGCTACTTTTAGATGTAAGACCAAATTGTATTTACCACATGAAGCAATAAATAAATGAATATGAATATGAATATGAACAGTTTTATACTGGCTAACACACCCATTGTAAACTATTGAAATGCCTTCGGGCTTATGTTATATTCATTGTTTACGAATGCGTTTGATTTGGCACGGTAGCGTACCCGTAACGCAGGGGAGCAGCCATCAAACCCGAATATTTTTGAGCTTTTGTTAACATTAATCAGCTAATTAATAATAAAAGTTATTCAACTTAGCGTATTGTTTGTTACATGTGTAGTTAAGTAGATTATAGTTTAATTTAGATAGTTGTTTACATAATGGTCCATGTCAATCAATACCTCTCATTTAGAAAAGGGAGAGGATGACAATTCTTTAAATTACCTTCAACATATATGTATATCGCAGTCATCTGGTTGAATCTGCTATTTGATTGAATGACTAGCGTGTTCATAGATTGACGACATTTAATTGAATGACTAAAGGACAACTCGTCAAATTGTTTAATGTAACGTTCAACGTCTTGACTGAACGTCATTTAGCATACTCGTTGAATGGGATATGGTGGGTTAGGTTAGGGTTAGCTTGTGATCATAACACGGCCGAGCGAGCGAGGCGAGCGAGGCGCGACTCTTTCGGTAGTCCATGGTTTTCTTTGGGATCCTGAAACTGAACAAATGAACTAAATTTCAATCACCTTGCTGACTGACGTCCGCTCTGTTCAAAGGGCTATGTTACAATCCGCCAACTAGTTATACGTTGAGTGACGCTTGTTCAATCAACGTTCAGCCTAGTCATTCAATTAAATGTCGTCATTCAAAGAACGCACTAGTCATTCAATAAAATAGCAGATTCAACCAGATGACGGCGACATGTATACTAGATTTGAACACTACATACAAACTAAAAAGCTGGAAATAAAAACGGTAATTTAAAAAACTAAAAAACCCGACTGCGTGTCTGTGTAATTCGGAAATGAAAAAACCCTAAAACAAGAAAGTCGTCATACCCGATTGCACTTAACTTAAGAATTTCCAAAGTTGCTAAGGCGATGTTTATAAGCGTCAAATCTATGTTGTAGCATTGTAGCAGTCGGGACCCATTCAAGAAATGGACACTTCGTGAATTGAAAGCACACACATACATTATATACATTGCAAATAACTCCATCCAATCTACTGACTAGACGGCTGACTTTCTTGAATGGGTCCCGACTGCTACAATGCTACAACATAGATTTGACGCTTATAAACATCGCCTTAGCAACTTTGGAAATTCTTAAGTTAAGTGCAATCGGGTATGACGACTTTCTTGTTTTAGGGTTTTTTCATTTCCGAATTACACAGACACGCAGTCGGGTTTTTTAGTTTTTTAAATTACCGTTTTTATTTAAAATTATAATGTTATCTCAATCAATAGGTATGTAACTAATCAATATAAATTCTTTATAGATTTTGACAAACATCCAAACCAAACAACTCTCAAACCACAGATTACTAAATATTTACTTTGTAACCCAAACCGCCAGAAGAGTAAAGGAGTAGAAGATGGTTTGCTCTTTCGTCATTTGTTAAAAAATGTTATATGTACTTACATAGAAAATGATTGACAGTTAGGTTCTAAAAACAATTTGTCGTTCTATTGTCTCATTAAATCCTCTTCAATATGATCAGACAATAGACATTATATTCCTCTCCCTATTAGCTGTCCGATATAAATCCCCAATTCACTTGTTCACAATGGGGATAAAAACGTAGCATTGTTTCGACTCCATATTACGTAGAATGGAACGTAACAATTTTATCGGAAAATCCATTTGGATGCATCCATGCGAGAGAAGTATGGCATCCAACCGAATTATTGTTAGGGGATCCGAATTATAATGTTTGGAAAGCTTTATATCTATTTTAGGGAAATTGTGAGTGCAATTATCATAAATGTGGGGTGTATTTGTGTTCATTTATTAAGGTCGTCACATCTGCCTAATTGAATATAAGTAATCAATTTTTGTTTGTTATTTTTAGTACATTTTTACTGTATTCTTTGATTTTACTGTAATAAGTTTTTCTTCTTTACGCCTACCTACCTTTTTGACGACTTGGCGACTTTGACCACTTTAAATCGGTGCATAGTCAAAATAGTAGTCTATCAGTAACTGTCCTCCTAAAAGTGAACGCTCTACTTATCTTTGCTCTATTCTAAATGTCTTACCAGTTACTGGTTTGACTCCTGCACATTCGGGACAAGCCCACCACACATTCCCACCGATGTGTCTGGTGTTGTGTAGCCAGGATCAACAACGGCGACTTCAGATTGACAATAAGCGATGAAGCTTATTGACGTCCCGGAGGAGAAACTACAGCTGTCTTGGAACTCACAACGAATTTAATCAGAAAGAAGATAGTCGGAGTAGGAAGTATTGAAAGGACTCGTGCACATGTTAGCAATTTATCAAGCAATAATTGGTCATAATAAAAAGATTTACCTATTTGTTTTATAATTCTAAAACTCGCTATAATTAAATTCCAAATAGCCTATTATTTCACTAAATATATATTGATTTAACACCACTAATAGTCAGCAATGGGCCATAGAGTCATACAATAGCGCAGTTTAGGTAAATTGGACATTCAAATAAAGCAATACGAACATGCTAATTTTAAGTAATAGCGACCACAGAGTCGATTCAGCCAAATTAAAACCATTATGCAGACTGCAAATGGTGCGGTTAAGCTCTATCAACATTGACCATTATTCTGTAAAATTTAACGTTACGCACTCTCGCGAGACCTACGTGTGTGGCCAGAAGTGACATTGCCTGAGGCATGCATTGTGTGGAAAATTTACTACCTAGAACATAAATTTCTTGTATATTACATGCTTAAAAATAAAATAGGCATCGTTACAAAGTTAAGATTATCTTTACTTCAAGAAAGTAATTACTAGTGAGTTTCTTTCAGCCAATCAGTGTGGTCAGTTACCAACAGACGGATTCAAACTTCATTGCATATTTTTTATCGTAAAAATATCCTGATTTCATACAAATGATGATGATAATGTTTTCTCCAATTCGATTTGAAGTGAGTTTCATTAAGTTAATGAAATTTATATGACAACACGCATAAAACATCTGATTTAATGCGTCGGCGTTGTAACTTTGTAATGAACGTTGACGATTTAAAAAGAGGCAAAATTTAAGAATTACTTTATGTGATTGTCACTTTTTCAAGCTACATAATCATAATTAATATAATTGATCCGAAAAAAAATATATAGACTTTCCATTTAAAAATATAAAAAATAACATAATATTTTATGACTTAAATTGCTAACTAGAGAATATCTTATAAACCATTCGGAATATACGTTTCCTAAAGTAGTAGCTTTGACATTCAATTGCGCGAGAAATGCTAGAGTTACACCAGCGAAGGTGTGGCGTGTCGTGTCGCGACACAAATATATCGGTTTCATACATTAGCATGGTATTACATATGTGTTTCCGCGTTACACCCGTTACATTATGCATCCATTTCTAGCCATTCTAAAAGTATGAAATTGATATACATATTTTGTCGTTTAACAGTAGTATAAATGTGTAAATAAAGTGGCTCTACTTAATCATTAATATTGTTTTTACTTTTATATTAAAGGGTATAATATTCCCACTCTTTCTCGACCACCAAACTCGACGTCTCTAAAAGCAAATTATTTTTGGACAAAAATAATTTTGCATTCAAAATATTAGGTGATAAATTTTTGTAATATGAGCATTATCATTTTATGTGACCTTTACGATAATGTGAAAAAATATCCTTATTCATATGAGAAATACAAACTCACTAACCCAATGTGACACTAAGTTGTAATAAATAAATTAAAATACATTGACTTTCTCTTTGCGGCGATCTTCCTGTGCTGTGAAAGTTGAAAATATTGGATAATAATATATAATATTTTTATCGCAATCATCAGTAGTGTTATCAATTTATTCAGGTATATAAAAATGAAAAGGTACTACTTAACAATGTTTACTAGAGATATTATAGTCATTAAGTAATAGTGTGTTGTGTCGGGACAGATGGTTATCGGCTTCATACATTAACTGAATAACATAATACTCGTGTTCTGGCTTGTAAATACACATATGTAATTCTAACCATACTAAAAACATGAAACCGAAATCCTAATGCTGCGACACGACACACCACACTTTAAATTGTATAACTCTAGCATAAGACGGTTATAAATAGGTCTTATGCTAGAGCTAGGGTAATAAAAATTAAGCGTGCACTAGTCAGACAAGCCTTAGGTATAGGGGCTGCGCTGTCTGCATGAAGGCGAGCGAATCGACAGCCAGGCTGACTAATGTTAAAACGTTGCCATCATATAGGTCTAAAATATGGGAATAATGATAATTTCATTTCATTTTAGTGAGTTGGATGTGCTTTGCGGAATGTCAAACATTTTAAAGTCCCTAAAAACTTCAGTTTATACAGTCCACTTTCTACGAAACAACGTACAATAAAATTATACTTTGCCATAATGCAATTTCATTACGAAAACCAGAATAACTCGAGGTAATGTCAAAAATATGGGAATAATAATAATGTGTGTTTATAAATTTCAGTGCTAAAAGGTGCCGTAAAGCACCCGCCTCAGGATAGGTTGCAAATTTAATATGCACACAAAGAAAGGATCTGTGTAAATTCCGCTGAAGGAATTCATAAGGTGGGTCTTTCTTTGAATACCTTTTTAGGGGTGTGTCATAAATCAGCATAACGAGCCAGTCTTCCGTAAGGTGGCCCTCGTAACATTAAGCTGCTGTAATATTTTCTCACTTATGACAAAATTTTCTGTCTCCTTATTTATGTCTGGTACAGTTTAGGGACTTCTCGCATTAGACGACAATATCCAATAATATACCAGAGATTTATATGGCCAGTAGTCTGATGACCGTCGTAGAAGCACGTTTAATATAAATTTTATAACTACGGTTCTTAGTAGGAGTCGAAGGCGTGTAGTATGTAAGTTACCCTTTCACAGGTTGACAGTTTAAGCGGAAATTCTTTCAATATTCGAAGGCTGGTATTGGCAAAGTTAGGAGCTGAGCCAAAATACAACGTCTATCACGTCTCACATCTAACGTCCTAACTCACGGGACCGTAAAGCAAAGTTCGTTGCAAATATTGTACGAACAAATCACGTCCGATACAGGCGGTTGAGTAACTTTGAATTTTTTGTTAAGACGAAAGTATAGACTATTCGAAATAGTATTCTATTTTGCTTTTGTTTCCGAAATGGTGGTAGTTTATAGAGTACCTATGTAGATTTTTTTATACGAACCAATATTATTTGTGCACTTCGACAAAAGAAAGTGCCTATGAGAGCCTAATTTCTGAATAAATGCTTTTTTTTAATCTATGTATACTAATATTATAAAAAGGAAAGATTTAATTGTTTGTTTGCATTGAATATGCTCCGAAACTACTGGACCGATTTCAAAAATTCTTTCACCAGTACAAAGCTACATTATCAGGGAGTGATATAGGCTATAGCTCTTACCTAAATTCAATGTGGTTCCCACGGGAACGGGTCCGGAACTTCACGCGGACGAAGTCGAGGGCAAAAAAGCTAGTCCCTTTATATTTTTATAAACATTCCAATATCTTTAAATATCTTAAAATATTTAATACTGATCAGAGTTCATGCATTCATCAACTTTTGGACCTTCAGACCTTTGCATTCTAGTTCATTTGTCAACAACACAGACAAAAAATAATATGGAATTTTTCGAAATTCCCACGGGATAGCGGGTAAAAATAAATTAAATTGCGATCATACTAAATTATATCGCCTGACATTTCGGCCAGGTTGGTGACCAGACCAACACGCATGTGAATGTGACCACCGCGCAACACGAAAGTGTAAAAGTCATTAAATATTTTTATTCTCACTCAACCTGTGTTACAAATAAAACAAGTAAAGTACTTATTTAGTTAGTGTTTGTAATGAGTTTTTGCCGTGAATAAATATGAAAGATATTAAGTACCTATTTATAGTTTCAGCTACGGTCCCGTATCGTAAAAATATTCATAAAAAATCGGACACAAAAAGTATTTAGTGCTAATAAATACAAACAAATAAAAAATCGTATAAAAATTTCAGAAAACTTTATTATTGTATCGTAAAATTTTGTATTGGCTTCAACAAGTCCAGTTTGCATAATTAAGTAATTTTATTAAATCTTAAAAGTCTATCGTTATTATGCTTAATAAAGTCGCAAAAAATATTTTATGAGAACCTATAAAATATCAAAATTACTTTCTTTTTATTCAGACACTAATAATAAAATACATTTACGTGTTTTACTTAATGCAGAAAAGTATTGTAGAATTCAGATAAATATCACATTTTACTATTTTCAACGGGTGATGCATAAAAAATAAGTTAAGGACACGCTCATTTGCGTGTTTTTCTTAATATATAGAAAAGAGAATATTTGTTAAATATTGTACAATTTAGATAACACTTTACTATTTTAATAAAAAATTAAAGGTATCACTTTTTTCTTTTTTACTCAATAAATGACAACATGATATTTAATGACTGACTTTTAAAAAGTTATTGTAACCTAGTCATTAATTAAAAAATAACTTTGCATATTTGCCTTGTCCACCACAGTTAAGTTCAAAGGCCACTTACAGTCTTTGTGTAGTCTCATTTAAAATCAATCGTCGCTGTTCCGTGGAGGGTGGCATCCTGACGTAGATTTCGGAGAGAATTCTTAATTAAGCTCGGACGATCCTCTTTAGTTAATGGAGGCCCGTCTAAAATCCTTAGGAGTGCCGTAAACGAGAGGCGGCGACGTCAAAAAAGAGCAAGCAAGATTATCGTGAACGATAAACTTTTTATTTTAATTTGTGACGACCGAGGAGACGTTGTCATCAAGAGACTTTATAATTTTTTGACAGGTATTTTTAATGTAAAACATTGCAAGAGTTTACAGAAAAGACCTCTGCATTGACGGACGGACGGACAGACGGGAATATATCTCGGACGGGACGGGAATGGCTTTCTTGTATGAGAGCGGCCACGTTCTCGTCTCCGCGGCATAATGTGTATATTCACATACATTTTGTATGGAAAGATATTTAATTTCTCGTCCATGTAAAAACCCCTCACGTATGCAAATAATTTGTTGCAACCGAGAGTTGTTTTAAAACGGAATTTATACTTTTTTAGGTACTATGAAATCACGCCAGTAGTGATATTTAAAGATGTTTTCGATCAGAGTAGAATAACGTTCTTTTATTTTTTCCCTTAAAGTTGCAGACAAGAATACGGCCGCCTGATGGTAAGCACATCATCACCGCCACCGCAGCCTACGTTTGCAATACAAAGAGCGTTACTAACAATTTAAATGTATAATTTTAGTTTACATAATACTTTACTATAATCTACACAATATTATTTTTAAATATTATATATGTAATGAAGATAATACGCGTGACATTACCAACTATTTCGCGTTGGTCACTAAAACATTTTAAAACATTATTATCTCGAGCAGAATATTACGGAGAGCGTTGCTGAGAAAACATAAAAGGTTAATATTAGTGGAACAAAGCGTAATTACTGGCATCTATACCCCATTAACGAACCCTCCCAGGGCGAGTGAGGCTTTATGGCTTTGATGAACAAAATACACCATCTTGTATACTTATAGGTATGGGATGCTCAGCCTTATCTTTTGAGAAACAAACAAGATATCACGTCTTTTGTTTAATATTCTTGCCTATCTTTAAATAGACTATTATAAAGAGTGAATGAGAATTTTGTTTATGGATGTAGGGAGTAATGTTCGGAACCTCTAAATTTAAAAAAAAGCTTACAAGTTGTATTACATTATTCCAAGTTGAACATTACGATTGTGTGTATGTGCAAATTAGTCAACATTATTAGTTGAACCCGGGAAATCACTAATATACATTTAGTGCCTATTAATAAATAGCTGTGACTTATGGTTCCAATTCTACAGAGCTATACATTACACAAAAACGTTTTTTTTTTGTTTTTTTTTTATAATTTTATCTTTATTTCAAAACATCATTGAAAAACATATACATTTTATAAACATGGTAGAGAACAAAGTTTAAAAAATGTTAAATAATTATTTATTGTAATGTCATCTTTTATGAGAGAAAGTGGTCGTGAATACTTCGCTAAATAAAAGTTATGAATATTTTTTTACGTTTAAAAAATTTTTGTCAAACTAAATTCTACATCGTATCGAGTTAATACTATGCCGGTCAAGGGTTTTCAAAGTCATTGTCATTAAATAATTCTGTATCAGATTAAACTAAAACATGTCAATGAAAAGCTTAAAAGTTAGTTCAGGCGTTTATTTCTGATGTATCAATCAGTGGACTCTACGCTCTGATTACTTTGAAATTTGGCCTTTTAACTGAGATAATGTATGTTATTATAGCCGTGGGGTAAATTGCAGTTATTGTATTTCAATTCAATAGTTGGTAAATATAATAATGTATGTAGAGAATAAAACGTGATTTTCAAATTGTTTGTGAGATATTTTTTAAACGGACTTTTATAGCCAGACTACAGTGGCGCAATTATGCTTACAAAAGATGATGTCGCTTTGATGTCAATATGATGTTGATTCCAAGTTTACATGGGTTTCAAATGATATTACGCTATATTATTATCAATTCTGTATCTCATTTTTGTGGTTTATATCATTTTGATATCGCATATTTCCGAGAGCATTATACGAAATAGTCTGTAATATCAAGTTGACATCAAAACGACATCATAATTTGTAAGCATATTTGCACCACTACAGTCTTGTTCTACTATACCCTGCATTTGTGGGAACGGAAAGGCTTTACAGTGCCTGCCTAAGGGCGCCTTAGTAGGGGACTCACACTTTGGAATATACACGACACTGGGAGACTTTCGTTGGGTGTCGGGTAACGACATCACCTATTATAGGACGCGGATTCACTTTCCTCTTGGAGACAAAAGTAATTTTTTTTGTAGATATGTCGTTCATCCCAAGAATATAAAATTATATATCATCGAAAGGTCATTGACTTCAAAGTTGTTTTATTTCTACACGTGCTACTTACAATGACTATTAGAGTTCTTTATACCATATGTTTATCATAAGATTAATGATCTACGAATAAAGTACGCTTAATTTCTTCTATTTAATTCATTGTTAATTCAACAGCCTATTCGATTAATCACATCGAGCTTTCGTATATCTATGTTGCTGTCTGTAACGAAAATCAGATCAAGATCTGTCAATTTCGATATTGGCCAATAATTAATTATCCCTTTTTTACATGATACAAAAATTGTTTGTTACATGTAAAAAGAAATGAAAATTTTGTTTTTCTGAGGAGTTTTAGTCTACGCATGTAAGTAACTTTGAGAACGTTTATCCAAAAAACAAAACAAGTTTCATTGAAAAATTCGCAGTAAATCAAACCAAATTATGTAAATGTAATCCCTAATTTAATATATTTTGTATGATATATAATTTGTTTCTATTCTATTTGTATATATTCGAGTGGATACACCAATGATATTTGCGAAAATACGTTTTAAAAAGCAATATAGACTAGACAATAACAAATACACCGAAACTCCACATACTCAGTAACATGACGTATAACTAACTCTTTACAAATTCGTACACAAAAGTTGATACAAAGCGGAAGGAGCCGTTTTGAACATGTCGATTGACGCGTGCTATCCGGCACACCTGTTGGGAAGTGGGTAGTGACAAATGGACTCTAATGATGTACAATATCGTTTAATACGATTGGTATACAAGTTTGGTATTGTATTTTAAGCCAGTCATTTCAAAAGCGTTTAATTGTCCCTCATTGGATAAACAGTTGGTACAAACGGTGCGGTCTTGTGCTACACCAGTTACTGGAGCGAGAGGCTTTCACCACACAGCACATAATTTACAAAGTCTGCTCAGGGACTTGTACTTTTGCCTTGGACTTCACTAGGAGAGGAAGGTCGAATGGGAGAAAAGCGACCCGGCATGTACCGGTACCGCGAAAAGTGGGTCCCTTTTTTTAACGACGCGACGACGACGGTTAAATGCCTTGAGGCAGCCCCACCACTCGGGGTATATGCGGCGGGGACGCAACAACATCGGGGAAGCAAAAAAGGACAGTCGTGTAGTGTCTAAAATTTGTCGCGGGATCAAGTTGATGGTACAACTCGAAACCTCTCACACACAGATTGTCCTACTGTTTATAACGGAAAAGATTTGAGCTAACTTTGATTTTGACGACTAGAGAACAATAACAGCACAAAGCTTCATTAACATTAACATATTTTTGTGCATATCATTGTTTAATGTATTTATATCAAACCAATTTTTCTTTTGACTGACACGAACCGTGGAAATCGAATTAAATCAAATAAAATTCACCCCAAAAGCGGAACTTTATGCTTCAATAATCGTGTTCAAAAGTTAGCTATCACAACAGAGTTTATTATGCAGTCTATAAGGTAGTTAATCTTTGCATTCCGGTAGTTATAATGCTAATAGACAAAATAAATAAACCAAGTGGTAAATCGTGACTAACACATTCAAGAAACTTTAGATTTGCAACAAGTACCTATTTAAAATGGCAGGGTTAAGCTGGCAACAGATGTGGAATATTATGATTAGGGTTGAGAAATGAAAATGTAAATTCGAGCGTTCCTAATTCGTTTATAAAACCTGTTTTTATTTACAGATTTTCACGTGTTTTCGACAAACCCCGGATTGAACCAAGTTGATGACGACATAGCTTAAAAAAGTACCTTTCTTGAAGATTCTATTCGAAACGTCGCAGTTTTATATACAACCACTAACTACTAAAGACTACTAAAAATAGTTTAAAAATGTACCTTAAATAAAGTACAAAACATTTAGAAAATTGCGACTAATGCTTAACACTTACCGGGTCTGCGCTAAGTGTTATTTTCACAAGGTAAAGAGTAATTGCAAAACAATCACTTGTAGACCACGACTGAGCGTATACTGTAAACTTTAGGGCTTTTACAAATGTGCGGTTGACACTGCTAAATGGGTTTGGTATGCTTGAATAATGCCTTCTGCCTAACTTGTCTAAAACTATCGCAAACAAAACGCTTTAACGCCAAAGATTTGTCAATTGTAACAACAGATAGTTAGGCTTGAGAAATTGCTACAGTAAACAATTCTTATCTCGAAGACGGGAAACAGCATTCACTTATTTGATACTGCGGGACTTGGTTAAGTGTGAGAATCTTGCATTTTTTCATGCGATATCATTAAGTCTTCAAAGAAATTTTCAAATATTGTAGCTGTGTCTGATGCCAGTATAACAGACATTAAAATACGTTTTAAACCCACACGAAACCGTAAACTGCAAGTTTTAGTACCAAGTAAAATATAAATCTATGATATAAACGAAAGCACTATAATATTTTATTTTAGGTTAATGTGTAACTGCAACACCATGTTGCTTAGGAAATAATGTTTCTTTACAAATATTTTTATTACTGCATACAAACTTTTTTGCAGACAGACAGACGGACAACAAAGTCATCTTTTAAGGGTTCCGTTTTTTCCTTTTGAGGTACGAGGAGCCCTAAAAACCCGCATCAAAATTCCTTGCGTCATTTTAAAGATTTAAGCATACATATGGACAGACAGACAGGGAAGCGATTTCATTTAATACTATGTAAAGATTTTCACTATCTACATCATCTTACCAAGATGTCTATAGGTCTATTGTAAATCACCTGTCTCTTCTATACAGATAAATAGATACCTAAAAAAAATATATATATTCATAAATCTTTTTCATATGTTTACCAATATATTGCTAAAATAATAATGTGTTTTTAACTTATTGAAATGAATCTGTTAAATCAGAGTGCTCGGGTTATTGTCCCATTCGTATCAATTAACGTTGCGAATATTGGAAAATTTGGAACCGACACGGCTAATTGCAGTGGGGAACTGATACATACCTATGTGATCTACACATTATACACATTTCATTTAACCAGGAGTTATATTTTCATCATCATCATCATCTCAGCCACCAAGAAGTCCACTACTGGACACAGGCCTCCCCCAAACGTTACCAGAGCGACCGGTTTTTAATTAATTGTTACTTATTTTATATACCTTTCTAAGTTTATTGATCTAAAGAAAGAATAATAAAGAGTTGTCTGTTGAATGTCTTGTACCTAGGATGTAAAAAAATATAAAAATGGTAAATTTTGTAACAAAAAAAGCCACTTTTACACGTTTTCGGAAGCCACAAACGTCTACCAACGAGAAAGAAAAAAGGCTTTCCATTACACAGGAAATTTGAAGGGACCCCTTAAGCCATGCGTCGGGTGACATGCATTGTGTTCATGATTAATGATTTACAGTTCTCTATTAAAAAAAATATAAGATTATTTTTATACCTTTTATACCTGAGTCATCGTGAAAACGCATCTAACTCGAGCACGCGACTTAATTTAAATTTATTACTTTTTTAATCACTCAAAGTTTTTTTTTATCTTTGCAAGTTTATTGACCTTTTTTAATAAAGGCTCGATAATGTCGCTGTTTCGTTACGGATTTTTTTATAAAAGACTTTTTAAGTAAATCTGTAAGGGTAGTACCTATACGACATTATGAGACTGTGGACGTAACGCTACGGTGGACATTATGACAGAGTGGACCACGTGGTACGAAAGGGTATATGGGGTGTGAAGCATCCGTTTGAGAGATCTGGAAGTCCGATCCATATACATCCTAAACTCTTCTGAGCATATCTTCTGTTATATACAGCGGTAGCTCTTCTTTTATAATATTACTAGCTGACCCGGCGAACTTCGTATCGCCTAAAGAACCTTCATGCTGAATTTCATTAGAATAACTTCAAAAACGGCAAAGTTTCATACTATCTTTGCACCCCCGTTTAACCCCCTAAGGGATGATTTTTGAGAAAAATATTTTACTCGTGTTTCATGCCTTTCAATAAAGAACCTTCATGCTGAATTTCATTCGAATAACTTCAAAAACGGCAAAGTTTCATACTATCTTTGCACCCCCGTTTAACCCCCTAAGGGATGATTTTTGAGAAAAATATTTTACTCGTGTCATGCCTTTCAATAAAGAACCTTAATGCTGAATTTCATTTGAATAACTTTAAAAACGGAAAAGTTTCATACTATCTTTGCACCCCCGTTTAACCCCATAGGGGATGTTTTTTGAAAAAAATATTTTACTCGTGTTTCATGCCTTTCAATAAAGAACCTTCATGCTGAATTTCATTCGAATAACTTCAAAAACGGCAAAGTCTCATACTATCTTTGCACCCCCATTTAACCCCCTAAGGGATGAATTTTGAAAAAAATATTTTACTCATGTTTCATGCTTTTCAGTAAAGAACCTTCATGCTGAATTTCATTCGAATAACTTCAAAAACGGCAAAGTTTCATACTAACTTTGCACCCCCGTTTTACCCCCTTAGGGGATGAATTTCCAAAAATCCTTTCTTAGTGAGCACCTACGCCCCAAAAGGAACCCCCATGCAAAATTTGAGACTCCTGGCACTTGTGGTTTCGGAGATTTCGTGATGAATCAGTCAGTGATTTCCTCTTTTATATATATAGATACAAAAAATGCATTCGCTTTTAATCTTCTGACTGCTGAATAAAAATAAAACAATATTTAACTGTGACTATGAAAACACGTGTACGTAGTTGGCAGCATCAAACAGATAATGGAGGCAAAACAAGTCGGTCTAATGTGCCATATTAGGTTTCTGAACAAACAGGAGCGACGCCAGTGCGCCCTAGTGTCGCGTTACAGAAACACATATGGCTGCAAGAGGTCATGAATAGATCGCGTATGTTTGGACAGCTACATTATGTGAAAACAAGCGGTTTGGAAATGAGACTAACATTTTTTTCTTTCTTGTTATACAAACATTAAAAACATGATATTGTTGATGTTGGGTATCGCCGTTTATATTTTTATTTTTAAGCATGCTATTTAGTAATTCAAAGTAACAACTAATGGGTTACTTTTATGTAATCTACTAGTTTGTATCCTTTCTGTTTTTTGCTTTTATAGTCTATGGAAATGACTGTCAATGTCAAACATTATCTGTTGTGAAAATTAAAAAAAAAAACTACGACGACGTAATGGCGGAAACACACTACCGTGTCGGGGCGTGTCGTGTCGCGCCAGAAGCATATCGCGTTCATACATTTTATATGGTTAGGAGCACATTTGTAGGGCGTGTCGTGTCGTGACTCGCTCTGTCGTGACGCGGACTGCTGGCCGCCGGCGCCGATTGCGCCACGGCGGTGGTGGGGGTTATGACGCGACACGACACGCCCTGCAAATGTGTTTCTATACCCGCGCGTGGTTCGTGTCGCGAACAAGTGGACGCTTTTTTTTTTTATTTGTTTTTGCAGCGTGATAATGAGTTACTAGGTGGTAGATTCCTGATAAATATAATTAAATACATTTTTTTGTAAATAAATACCATTATACATTATAGAAAACACCCAGACAAAGGCAAACACTGCGAGCTTCTGTTCAGAAATGAAAGAAATAAACGTCTGGTGTTTATTTCGTTCATTTCTGAACAGAAGCGCGCCCCGACACGACACGTAAGTGTGCACACCCACCGTCACGACAGAGCGCGACACGACACGCCCCGACATGGTAGTGTGTTTCCGCCATAAGATGGACTCATGTGACACTGACACACGCAGTGATTTGTTATTTACTATAGATTCGTAATGTTTGACACATACCCGCTGCCACGTCGACTGAGGCCACAGTCTTAGTTGAATTTCTTCCGACTTAGTCGTAGTTTGACGTTCAGTGAATGCGTATCTCACAATAATATCACAAAAATGGTTAAATGCACTGTTAAAACATGTATGTCGTGATCCCAAACTAATAACAAAGCAAGTGGTATCACTTTTCACAAATAAGAATGCTTAATTATATTTTGTACGTTTCATTCTCGATATAATTTTTTAATAACACATGTAGTACTTTTATTGTACTGGCAACATCGCACAACATAAGTTTATGTAGGTAGAAATAAAACAAATAACCCCACTACCGTCCGCTTCATGTAACACTATCGTTGCTTTTAGTTCTCATTCTTTTGTTGTGCGCGGCAACGAGCACAAGTCTCGAGCCTGATATTATTTCTTAACATTAATTTATCTTTGATATAACCATGCCTAAGCGTAGTTCTGAAAATAAAATAGATTATTATAAAAAGAAAATAAAAAAATTAGAGAAACGGTCAAATAAAAAACGCAGTCATGTAGTTATTTTATTCGTCGGATTCCGAAGAAAATCTAGGTAAGTTTTATAAGTGTTTTATTATAAGTGATCTGTGTTACGGTCTCTGGTGATTAAAATAACATCTCTAAGCTATCCGGGAGGATATCACAATGAGGGTATCACGAAGGTTTAGCATGATGTGTAATAATAACCGGGAGGTTGACTGCGGGTCAACACGACGGTACTTCCGAAACGTTTATACGTTTTATGATAAAAAAATCCGTTTTCTGCTTGCAGACGGAACCATACAAGACGTAAACATGACCCAACGCCCCGAGCTGGACGCGCCGCAGGAGGTACTCGAAGCTATTACAGCAGAACCAGATATACAGATGGAGCCAGCACAGGATGATGCACCGGCTATCGACCCGGAGCTACTATCGGCGCTAGGCGATCCAATGGATGAACAACCTACTTTTGGAGAGAAAATTCATCAGACTTTGGCACAGCGATGGACGCCAATATTAAAGAAAGGTTTAGATAAGGATCAGAAGGACAAGTTACTCAAAGATTTTCAGATACCAGAAAATTGCCAACTGCTTAAAGCACCAACCCTAAACCCTGAAATTAAGGCGGCGGTATCAGAGGTCACTGTAAATCGTGATAAAAATATTCAAGTTAAACAAGACCAATTGGGTCTTGGTATCACTGCAGTTAATAAAGCTATTACCTTGCTTCTTCTTGGTGACGATAAAGTACAAGCTATTAAAGTACTCTCTGATAGCTGTAGAATACTTACGGATCTACACTATACAGAAACACAGGTGAGGACAAAACTCATAACCTCGTGTTTGGAAAAGTCAGTTACACCATTGATTAAAGACCAGGGAAGGGACGCCACATTATTTGGTGAATCACTTTCGGACACTATAAAAGCCTCAAAGGCTATTGAACGCCAAGGCCTACAAATAAAGAAACCAGCAAATAAGTCTGCTACCAGCACTACATCTAATACGGCTGGACCATCAACAGCAGCAAGACCCCGATTTTCGGGAAACGAAATACGCCCTCCTCGATACTCGTCGGGGAACAGGGGGGGGCGGGGAGGCCCTCCACGGGGAACGACGTCGTACCGCCGGGGAACGTCGGCTTCGACAGCAACACGGTCTCGCGGTTACTTTCATCAGAACAACCAGCGGACCTACACACGGAATTAGACAATATACAGGTACACGCTGGTCGCTTACAATATTTTTCTCATAAATGGGAAGACATCACTCATAATAAAATGGTTTTGAACTGGATCCGTTACGGGTATCATATACCATTTGCAAAAAACGTATCACAACGTTTTGTACCTCGTAATTCTTTTACAATGAAAGAACAACGAGATATGTCAATGGCGATTGATAATTTAATAAAACTAGGCGCAATATCTGAATGTAAGCCAAGGAAAGATCAGTTTATTTCCAAAATCTTTTTAGCTCCAAAAGCTAATGGCTGCAATAGATTTATATTAAATTTAAAACCATTAAATAAGTATATAATATATAATCATTTTAAAATGGAGGATTACAGGACTGTTTGCAAGTTAATAAATCATAACGGATTCATGGCAACAATAGATTTGAGAGAAGCTTATCTTTTGGTGCCTATTAATCCTTCACAAAGGAAATATTTGAGATTTCAATTTCAAAATGATAGTGGCAAATTACTTACTTATGAATTTAAAGCTATGCCATATGGATTGTCATCTGCTCCAAGGACTTTCACTAAAATAATGAAAGAAGTCGTGACCTACCTTCGATATCGCGGTTTTTTGTCTGTCATATATTTAGATGACCTGTTATGTATTGGTCAGACGTATAAGGAATGTTTATCTAATGTAACAGAAACAGTAAAATTGATTCAGAATTTAGGCTTCATAATAAATTTCGAGAAAAGTGTATTACAGCCCTCACAGCATATAAAATTTTTGGGCTTTATGTATAATACTATCAACATGTCTTTATCCTTACCCGAGGATAAAAAATTGCACATATCTAGCTTAGTTACGAAATTTCATTCGTTACCGCGATGCACGATTAAAGAGTTTGCCGGCTTATTAGGCGTTCTCACTTCTGCCTGCCCAGCGGTTAGATACGGTTGGCTTTACACGAAACGTCTTGAAAGAGTTAAATATCTAGCATTGCAGACGCATAAGTTTTACGAAGCAAAATTTCGCCCTCCGCCTATAATATTACCCGACCTAGACTGGTGGTTGAAAAATATTTTTTTAACATCTACCCCTTTGAAACCCAATAAATTTCATTTAGAAATTTTTACAGATGCGTCCAGGTCCGGCTGGGGCGCCTTTTGTAATAATCAAAGAGTTAACGGGAAATGGAAAACTAACGAGATGAATTTTCATATTAATCACCTTGAGTTGATAGCGGTATTTTTCGGACTAAAATGTTTTGCACGTAACGTCAGCAGCTGTTCTATTTTATTACGCGTTGACAACACCACCGCGTTAAGCTATATAAATCGTATGGGTGGCGTGAAATATCCTCACTTAAATGATATAACTCGAGAAATTTGGCAATGGTGCGAGAAGCGAAATATATGGTTAAGTGCTTCTTATATAAAAAGCAAAGACAATATAGAAGCTGACGAAGAGTCTCGGAAAGTCAACAGAGATATTGAGTGGACTTTGACTGACAAAGCATTTTCAAAAATTGTAAGGAAGTTCGGACAACCTGATATTGATCTGTTCGCTTCTCGTACCGATACCAAATGTCAACGATACGTTTCATGGAAGCCTGACCCAGACGCGATCGCGGTGGATGCGTTCACAATTGCATGGGACCGCATGTTCTTTTATGCGTTTCCTCCTTTCCCTGTAATATTAAAATGCTTAGAGAAAATAATGATAGATAAAGCTGAAGGCATTATCATCTTTCCGTATTGGCCTTCGCAGCCCTGGTTCCCATTGTTACAAAGAATGCTCATATCCGACGTATTTTATTTAAATTCTGAAACTAATCTAACATGGTCTTGTTGTAGGAATCCCCAGCTCAAAGGAGTTACCCTGGGTGCAGCCAAGCTCTCAGGACGGCATTCATAAAGCGAGGGGTCCCAGAGAGATCTTTGGATCTTATGATGGCATCGTTATCTAGAAGTACCCGACAACAATACGGTACCTCCTATAAATGTTGGTGGCAGTTTTGTTTAGAGAAAAACATGGACCCGTATGAGTCTTCTCTTCCATTTGTATTGTCATTTCTGACAGAACAGTTTCATAAAGGTGCTGCTTACGGATCGGTAAACAGTCACCGCTCGGCATTAAGTCTTCTTTTAGGTGCCGAGATGGGTTCTCAGGAACAAATAAAAAGACTTTTAAAGGGAATATATAAATTACGACCAAACATCCCAAAATATGCTTTAACATGGGATCCCCAGATCGTTTTACAACATATTGCTCAGTGGGGCTCTAATCGAGAATTAACTTTAGAAAGAATTACCAAAAAACTAGTAATTCTGCTAGCTCTGTGCACTGCACACAGAGCGCAGACACTAACATCTATCAAAGTTCCTAATATTAATATTGGATCAAATGGTATTAAAATAGTAATTTCCGATATAATTAAAACGTCTGCCGCGGGACGAGAGCAACCAATTCTATTCCTACCCTATTTTCATGATAATGTCAACATTTGTCCAGCTACAGCCTTACAGGACTATCTGTTGGCTACAAAAGACATAAGACCAGAATCTGAGCCAAAGATGTTATTGACGTTCAAGCGACCATACAAAGCGGCTAGCACTCAAACCATCAGTCGATGGATTAAGCAGGTCTTAGCGGAAAGCGGCGTGGACGTGACAGCATGGAGTGCGCATAGTACACGACATGCCGCCACCTCCACAGCACGAGCACAAGGGGTATCACTTGACGTGATTAGGAGAACAGCTGGCTGGACAAATGCCTCAGCCACATTCGCAAAATTTTATAATCGCCCTGTGAGCGATGACGCTCTCTTTGCGAGAACCGTTTGTTTCCCTGAATGTTGAGTAGGAATAGTATGCCAATTCAACTTGATTTATAATAAGAAATACAAATTAATTAGAAGTTAAATTAAATAGGTATTTTCAGAAAATGTCATGATTGTTTATGTTAAAACTAATGTATAATATTAAAACTAATAAAAAGAAATAACTCGAATAAAAGTTTCATTTGTTATTATTTATATTATTATAATGATAATAAATACCTGATTACAACAGGATATCTCGATTATGGTAGATTTACAAAATTTTCATCTCTAAACATCTACATGTGTTATTAAAAAATTATATCGAGAATGAAACGTACAAAATATAATTGATGATTAAACGAACTTGCTTGTAAGTGAAGTTCTATCACAATTATAGTGAGTACGTTTCATTCGAAGATATAAGGAAGGACCCTCCCTTCCCTAACCCTTCATTAACATGAAAATTTTGGGACTCTGAAAAGAATGAGAACTAAAAGCAACGATAGTGTTACATGAAGCGGACGGTAGTGGGGTTATTTGTTTTATTTCTACCTACATAAACTTATGTTGTGCGATGTTGCCAGTACAATAAAAGTACTACATGTGTTATTAAAAAATTATATCTTCGAATGAAACGTACTCACTATAATTGTGATAGAACTTCACTTACAAGCAAGTTCGTTTAATCATCAATTATGTTAAAATTATACCAAAATAGTATTAAAATCGAAATTAATATATTACGCATTGTTTTTGCCAACAGTGTTGCCAGTAAAAACGATTTTAAGTTTCCCAAATGTTGGGAGTTTAGTCAATGACGAACTCATACGCCTTTATGTATCATTAGTAACACAGTAGAAGTAAACCTACAACCAGGCTCAAACTAGAATTAATTATTTACTTAGAATTGATTGATACTAAAATCAATCGCTAGTGCTACGCACGTCAAGACAAGAAAAAAAAATCATTTTCCTCTTTTTGATATGGCTTTTAACTGACATTTGACATAATGATATTATTACTATGACAGTGAAGTAACAATTTCATCTTTTTCATTGTGGTAACGGTGTTTAATTTAAATTGTTTCTGCAATTATCAAATGTTCGATTCAGTACAATAGTTTTTTTGTTTTATGTTGTATTTTATTCAAATTATTTAAATTTATTATTTTATTTTATTTAAATTTCATTTTCATTTCTTAACAATAAAAAAAATCTACTGAAGTCTTGGCTGTATAGGCATAGTTCCCTTTGCCTACCCAGAATGGGTGAAGAAAACAAAAAAAAATCTCTGCTAAAAGTTAGTAGTAGCACAGAATAGATAATAGTAGTAGGTCTGCATCGGTTAGATTCATCAATGACTAAAAAATGGAAACTTCTCCATTCCGCCATGATTCATTCTTGAAATATAATATGTATGTACCAATATTTACGCATCTATATATTTATTTCTTCCTATCTTTAATTCTTCTGTCACCTAAGAAACAATAATATGGTATAAAAACTTTTTTTTTTTTTTAAAAGACTCTTATAACATTAATTCAATGGGAAAATTATTCATGAGCTGGCAACTCTGACCATTTTTCTGGGAGTAATGCTTTTGTCTCATTTTGACATAATTAGTTTGACTCTAGAAAAAAAGAGACAAACATATTTTACTTTGGCATATGCTCGGAATATGTATCGGTTTCAAAGCTACGTCTTTAACACTCTGAAGTGGTTGCGGCTTTTTACGAATGCTTTGTATGGCGTTACTTCTCTTGTCTTAGAAGAATATATAAAACCTCATTGGATACACGCATTGATTTTGACGTTTATTCTATCATTCGCTTGCATTCGCTCGACTGCAACGAGTGGGTGGAGGCACTCGTTGCTGTTCGAGCGATTCAAAAATACGGAAATTCTTATGTCGAATGAAAATTAGTAGAATCGAGCGCTCGGCTCGACACGAGTGAATCAAAAATAGGTCTCCTGATTATTATCATTGTACTGTATCACCGCTGAGTTATAGTTCTCCTTAGGGCGTTTTTCCACTACTCCGGCATCCGATTTTTATCGGTCAGGTAATTGCCGGTCCGATGTAGAAATTCATACTTTAGACATAAAACCGGATGCCAGAGTAGTGGAAAAGCGCGTATACTAAAGTATGAATTTCTACATCGGACCGGCATGCGGCAATTACCGGACCGATAGAAATCGGATGCCGGAGTAGTGTAAAAACGCCCTTACAATTCAAAAGATTTAACAGCCGACTGCTCTACTGCAAGTATAAATAAACCGGGCAAGTACGTGTCGGGCCACGCACAACGTAGGGTTCCGTATTGGCTACGCATTTCTTGCTTGCAGATGAGTACAATGCCATATTCTATGACATTTGTAAGTTTTCGTCAAATAAATTTTACTTCATAAGTTCATCGGCTATTACTCGGTAACTTCTTAACGGTTATAGTTTTCCTTGTAGGTTCACTATATCGACTATTACCATGTTTTTTTCAAATTTCTAAACCTAACCTAACCTAACCTAACCCTAACCCTAACCCTAACCCTAACCGACTTTCGGAGATAGAGGGGGGGGGGGACCACCGTGCAAAACTAAAATTGACACAATAAATGTAAATAATTCCGAAACGGATCATTGTATCGAAAAATGACCACTCCTCAATGTTTTGAAGAGATCTATCTAACGATATCTAACGATACACGATACCCACAACATGGAGAGGGCGCGAAAAAAATTTTTCATTTCCACTTTACATATAAGGGAGAGACCCCAAAAAAATATTTTTTTCAAAATTTTGTTCCAGCACTTTCTTAACATTGACAATATGTGTATACATATCAAATTACAGCTCTCTAGCATGAAGCGTCTAGGCGCTATACCGCGGACGGACGGACAGACAGACAGACGGACATGGCGAAACTGTAAGGGTTCCTTGTAGTTTACTACGGAGCCCTAAAAAGGGTGGATAGTGTAAAAAAGAGTGGTGAATAATAATCTAAGGGTGGAACAAAATTAAACTGAAGACGTGGAATTTTTTTACGCTTCTTTCGACGTCTTTATAACTTTACTGTAGGCCTAAGTTTTCAATAAAATTATGCAAAATGGCATCCAGTATAAGAAAGTAAACATTAATTTAGCTCAAGAACATCTAAACCATTCGGAAATGACCGGAGTAAGAATTATCTTACTTAGGTACTTTAGCCATTCACTGTACACGACGACCTGTATCAATTTGTACTAGCTACATTCATAATTCACAATAATATTAAATTTATTCTCAAAAAATAGTAAGGACGATTGAAACGACTAAAAGACTAGATTGTTCTTCCGGAAATTAGTTCTTTTACTTCAAATAGATTTTCATTAGTTCACAAACTACGTTATTTCAGTTCTCAAAACACCCCAGACAAAGACGTTCAGTGAGGCTTTCGTGAACGTTGCGATAGAGTTTCCGGCGACCAGTTTCCTGTTAGCTGATACACGAACGTAGTTTTTGTGTGCTTGGAAAAATGGCAAGGGAAAAGTAATGTTATTTGTAACGTAAATGAGCTTTTTGATACGAATAATACTAACAGATAGAGCGTTGTTTGGTTACCGATATAAGTATTTTTATGTAGGTATGTGAGTAAGAAAATACTTGGGTTGGAGCTAAAGACATTGATTTTACTGCAATGCGACTAAATGGAAATGTTTATTTTTAATCATAATAATATTACTATCGCAGGATGTCGCTGGACACAAGTCGCTGCCAGCCGGTTTTAATACTGGAAGCGTTTGCAAGAGGCCTACGTCCAGCAGAGAACTTCTTGTGGATGAGTTGATGATCCCTCTATAGGTATTAATAAATAAATAAATATATAGGGACAATTCATACAGATTGAGATATAGATAAACATCCAAGACCCGAGACCAATCAGAAAAAGTTCGTTTTTCATCATGACCCGACCGGGGATCGAACCCGGGACCTCCTGGGTGGCGGTCTGGCGTGGTAACCTTTACGCCACGGAGGTCGTCGATATTCGCTATTGAGTACCTATATTTTGTTTCATTTCACTACCACAATACAAAGTTTAAACTTCACTAACATATTATTAAGTTGGTACGTTCAGTTTGTGAAAATGGAACTAACCTGAGTTTTCAAAATGGAGAAATCCATTGGAATCCTGACAAATCGTTTGAAAAAGGTGAATCGACTGCAAAGATAACTCGGCAGCTGCACAAAGCCTGCATCTACATAATCGATGGGTTATTGCTATCCCCTTTTACTTCTAAATTGCAAATTTTCCGCACGATTTCGTTCCGCCGAATAAATTTTCAACTTGTGAAACGAAACTTAACTATATACCGTATTTCCTTATTTTATTGTGCTTTCTTTTATCACTCGCGTTTTAAACTAACATTAAATTCAATGCATTTTACAGTCGAAGTGTTTTTTTTAGCATTTTTAGTTTATTCGTTTTAATTTCTTTATTTCCTTTTCGTGAGCTGCATGAGGTAAAGGATTGATAAATTCTGCAGTAATTTACGTATATTGGCGTTGTTAATTGTTTTTTTTTTATTGTTTTAACGAAATGTATCGGAAAGCGAGATTACACTAATTTTGTTTAACGTTATAATATATACTACATTCTGAAAGAAATTTTAATATAATGAGCGGGAAAAAAAGTACCTTCGTACCTTTTGCGAACTATATTTTAACAGGGATAAAGTACAAGTCTTAGTAAAGGTTCTACAACTGTTAGGTATTATAATATCTGTGGTTCTACAGTCTTTTTCTGTATCATTATTTATGTATGATTATATCTAATCATAAAACATATATATTAGATCAAACCCGACTAGTAGATAACATTTAATTCACACTATAATTTTGTTGATAAGACTCGTTCAGCCATTATTATATACTATACTATCAATATAACAATGCATTACTTTCACTGGCAATGAAGAATACGTGACGTACTATGTATTTAAACGGGGAAGTCGTAAATCTATGTGCAATAAAATAGGAACGGAGTGGCACGTGACTCCACACCCAAAACGAAATGTAAATATTTAGTACTACATTTTATTTCCAACAATAAAATGATTTTACTATGATTTTCTTATGTTTTTATTTTTTGGATTCCATTTTATGTATAGGTTAGTTAAAATTATGATACCAACTCTGTATTTTTTACATGCATTACATGTGCTGTTTTCTAAATATATCTAGGTAGTGCCTACTCTCTCTCTTTACAGTTTTGGTTACAAAAATTAAAACTCCGTTGAATGATAAAGATATTTTTTCATGTAAGTTTTATTTATACAAATCCTTTTGGAAATTCTCATGGGACGAAAAGAAGCTTCGCTAATATACCTAGGGTGTCTGATAGTATTAAGATAAAATTAAATCGTGTAATATGAAAGATGCATGTATGTTATTTTACTTGATAAAGTCTTAGAGCATCGCAGACACCTATAAATTTTCACTAAGTTTAACAGCGCTACATTATATTAACGAGACTGTTGCCGTCCTGAAATAATTAAACAATTTATACTTAATAAAGGTCCCATAGTAAGTTAACTATTACAGTTCTGGCAACTGTCATAGATTAAACACATCATGATGAGTTATATCTAGTCAAAATAAATTTCCACTTTGCATTAACCCCAAGCACTATTACAACTATATTTTTAAATGCATTTTCATTGCATCTATTTCTTACTCTGTATTCCATTTAAAAGTAGACAATGTAACCATTGTCCACCTTTAGAAATACGAACAATTACGGTTAAGTTTGCACTATGTTTTAATAAATTAAAATTTTTCTCTATTAAAAAGAATATTCTATGTTATTGGTAAACTTAATGCAGGAAGGGGCGACGTTTACTTACTTTGAAAAATGTAACTAGTATCAAATACCTTGCTCGTAAAATATGATTTTACAGCGTCCAGACGGACTACTAAATTAGATGTTCACAACTTTGTTGCTTTATTCCACCTTAAAATTTCACGAGTCAATTTTCAAACTGCACGCCAATAAAATTCAAATTTTCAAATATTTTCATACTTTGAGCATAAATTTTCATATTTTTAAATTATGTGTTTTCCTTATACGTAATGTTATATTAGCATATTTAAATGATTAAGTATGAAGTGTGTGGTTTTTTTTTAAATTTCGTTTATTTTCTGGTTTCCCCTCAGGGCTGTAGATATTGCACTGATTGCAATTATCTTTTGTGAAATCCGTATGATAATATCAATGATTGGATTTTGAAGCCAGATTTAAAAGGAGAAATAATTTATTTTGTTTATTTCTGTCTAGCAACAATATCTCGCGCCATGAAAATTTTCAAAAGCTAGGTTTGTTCAATACCAAGAGACAACTTAGTATCATAGATACACAGTAAACATAGACTAAATATTATCAAAAATTCTAAATCACGGTACATTAAAATTTACTCGGGACGTGACCCAAAAAATCACATTTTAACCATACATAAACACCGCGCTACCGGACAATTTGTACAGTCAGCCCCGTATATCGGACTCTCCAGTCCTATTGACGCCTCTGTACGCTTTATATGCAAATTGAATGACCCTCAATTTGAACGGGGAAATGACATCTTCACTTCCCTCGTTAATGCCATAATTGCAGCCCTTTGTGGCTATATTGGCATATTTGGCATATTCCAAAGCGTAATGAAATTTTTTAATGGAATATAAATCTGTGATTACTGTATTTCAGCGCTATAATGGATTCTTTTGTGAAAATCTTTTGAAATAATGTTTCATGGTAATAAACTGTTGATTGCAGTACAACTTTGGTGGGGTTTAAGTGTTTTGTGACTTGAAATTGGGATTAATAACATAGAAATAAATAATTACACGGTGAGTAAGGTCTCCAGAGCTCCACTTGGAGGGGTTGGGAGGACGCACGTGAGTGATAGCCTCGGCATTGCAAGCGTCTATAAGCGACGTGATGCTTACCATCAGGCGGGTCGTATGCTTGTTTGTCACCTTTGTGGCATAGAAAAAATTACAGATTGTCGGTTAGTCTCCTCGACAAAAATTCTAAAAAAATTAAGGTGGCTATTTCAAACTACATAGCCTTTTATTGAGCGCAAATGTGCATAGAAAGTAGTATCTTTTGAATGAAAACGTAAACCAAAGTCTCGCTAAAACCTATTACAGAAAATCGAGAACATTTTCCTTTAACGGTTCGCTTCCTGAAAATAATGGAGTCGGGTTCAAGGCACTACGATAAGGTTGTTGCAGTAAATTAAAAGTTAATTGTATAACAAAAGCCGTGTTTGCGCTAACCACTCGATAAGTCGGCCTTAAAAAGGTTTTACTTCCTTTTTGAAATGGGCTTTTGTTATTGGTGCCGACTTGATGTCGTTTTAATTTTGCATTGATTATACGCTTCGGCTTAGCACGCATAGAGTTATTACGATAATTATGTAGATAAATGTACAACCGCGTTCGTGGTGCTAAAGACCTAAATACAAATACAAAATATTTTTTATTCAAATATGCTTTTTCGAATCGTCTTTTCTTACCACCAGTTCAGACAGATTTGTACTAAGAACTGGTAAGAAACTTAGTACTTGCTCTTTTAAACTGGTACTTGTATATCACCTATTAAGTATATGTAACTAGTATCTAAGTATGTAAGAATGGTATTTCTTTCAGTCAGAATAATAAACTTATAAAGTAGGTATCGAATATTGAAAAACATTTTCTACTATACAATGTTTAATATTTTCATATTTCCATAACTATTCGTCACAATTCCCCCCGATGGAAGATCGGTGTACACATTTTTCAACAGTTTTTCGTACTCCGACAGTTCGCATACGTAATGCACTGTGACGTGCCCACCACAGACCAACTACATTATTGCAATCTATCGTATTATACTTTCATCCATCGAGTGGCGTAAAACATTTTAAAAAAAGTATGTGTCATTTCAGTCAGCTTTGTTGTTGTATGTTTAAAAATGTTTTTGCTAAAGCTCTTTCTTTATTCTTCCTTAATTTGACAAATGGGTCAGCTGTCAAATGATTATAGGTGTAACAGATTCGAGATCGCCGCTTTGTCAACGAAGGTCGTCAAGATGGCGACCTCGGATCCTCACCGTACCACGTTGCCTTTATAAAGTGTACTTTTTTGCTAAAAAGTGTTCATTTGTAATACTCGACATTGGCGAAATTGTCACCACAGACCAACTACATTATTGCAATCTATCGTATTATACTTTCATCCATCGAGTGGCGTAAAACATTTAAAAAAAAGTATGTGTCATTTCAGTCAGCTTTGTTGTTGTATGTTTAAAAATGTTTTTGCTAAAGCTCTTTCTTTATTCTTACTTAATTTGACAAATGGGTCAGCTGTCAAATGATTATAGGTGTAACTGATTCGAGATCGCCGCTTTGTCAACGAAGGTCGTCAAGATGGCGACCTCGGATCCTCACCGTACCACGTTGCCTTTGTAAAGTGTACTTTTTTGCTAAAAAGTGTTCATTTGTAATACTCGACATTGGCGAAATTGTCTATGTGACGCCATTAATTAACACAAAAAAAATAGGTGTAACTTTAAATAGTATTACCTAACCGTTAGAATCGTAGCGTTTGAGGTTATATATAAGTCGTAATTTATTTATTAGTATTTCTAAGTTACATAATTATTCAACTTCGTTTCCGTGTATTCCGCTTTCTCGTAGGAATTTTGGAATATATTATTCACTATGTTACTCAGGACGAATGTAGCTTTATAATGGTGAAAGAGTTTTTGAAATCGTCCCAGAAGTTTTTGAGTTTATTTATTACAAACATACACACACACACACAAAAAACTCTTTATAATATTAGTGTAGATTCTCTAATACTCAGCATCTCAAAAAAATATTTTTGTGTAAAATTATTTACATGACTAAAATCAGTTGTTTAATATCAAACATTCGTTTTGACAAACAAAAATAGTTGATCTATGCGCCCCACGTTTCAAGATGAAATGCGAAATTGCAGTCTGTACGAAACATGGATATTTTTATGATACCGTGAATATTTTATAACTATGCTACGTTAGTTTTGCCATGAATTCGGTATAGGAGTAAATAAAAATAGGTCCTAAAACTACTCTTGTATACAGTAGGAGACTATCACGATACTCATGTTATGACATACTTAAATAAATTAAAAATTAAAGACACAATATTTCAATATATATTTTGTTACCAACAAGTTTTATCGTGTACATGCTAACGAATTATGGACTACGTCGTCTAAACATTTTTATTTTCGTTCAATATATACATCAATTAAAATACACTATAATAACAATATAGCAAGGTGTAAAATTAAAAGCACTTTTATGGATATTAATTAATCGTCACGGCTAATAAAAAATAACAGTAATCGATATAACAATCTCAATAAAAATTTCTAAACGCCCATCAAAAATCCACACGTAACAGTACCGCACTTGAGAATCATTCACGCAGTGAATACTGAAGAGTCAGTTCTTATCGTGGTTCTTACAAGAGGCGTAAATTCAAAACGTCGTAAAATATGAAAAATATTCACATATGTCTGGGAACGGATGCCGCTATAAAAGTTACTCGGAATACCGTTTGTACAAAACTTTGAACAGTGTATACAGTTGAAGGTTTATCTTTTTGTTTTTATGGAATACTATAGAGGATGCCCGCGGTTTTGCAAAGTATTAGATAAAAGATAAGATACAATTATTTATTCCGACTAGTACCCTCACAGACTTGTCTTGTCGATGTGTTCAAATACTTTATACCAGTATTTATTTGCTAAATCTACTTAATAAACAGCCTTAGACTACCGCGATTTAAAAAAAAATTCACAGATTTCGTGCTTCACACGACTATCGTGCACATTGGAAATGAATCTACGGAATTCGAAAAAATATTGTCGCTGAGCGACGAGGAGCTCGATGGCGTCGGAGGAGCTCGATAACGTTGCTGTGTGGTGTGTCGCACTCTAATATGAACACGCAACTTAAGCAACATCGACCCTAGCCAGCGTCTGGATAGGTTTTGTTATCTTGAGCTTCTCCGTGCTTCGGAGGGCACGACCCGTGGGCACGACCCTTTCTTTATAAGGCAGCGGGAATATATTATTTCCCATCATATTTTTTTGGATTTTTTTTGAAAACGAAACTAGTGATCGAATTTATTCCTATGGCAACAAATTGTGGATTTCATTTTTTTTTTTTTTATCTAGGAGTTAAGAACGGACGTCATAATATTTTTTTTTATCTGTGACAGTTACAAGTTTAAAAACAACTGAATCTCGACACCTGCTGTTAAATCTTTATGCATCTTCAAATTTTGCGACTTTCGAAAGATGAGTTGTTAATAAACTTAATGTCTTATGTATATTGCATTTGGAATAAGTTTTTCGAGGCCTTTCTTACACTCTTTTTTTGTGGTGTAAAAATATTCCCTTTGCCCGTGGGGTGACCAAATTCAAATTCAAAACTTTATTTAGAGAATAAGCTTTCACAAACACGTTCTCTTGTCAGAGTATACAGTTGTAATAAATGATTTGTATAAATCTCGCACAAGACGAGCACTATCTACCTTTTCTCGAAACGTTTCGTCGTTTTTTTGAACTCTCATAACTTTGTTTTGGATGATGCTAAATAGTTAAAAATTTCAAGATATAATGACACCAGTACAATCATTAAACATAAAGTTTGAATGTCGTAGCTATTATACTTTAGATTTTATTAATGTCTTAAAACCCCCGATTTCGTCACTTGCAAGTGTAGAGTTTGTGAAGTTAGGCCTTGTAGAGGTAGGGCGTGTAGAGTTAGCTACATGAGATCTGATAACTTTTTGACTATGCGAGTCATTATGGTCTTGGCAACATTTTACATGAAAATGTTTTTGGTGGGATTAATCTACTCTATATACTACTACGTCTATTTCGGAAACAAAAGCAAAATGACCACTGGTAAAATAAATGGCGAAAGAAAACCTGTTACGGTCTTTTTTGGCATTTATAAATATATCGTGTTTTTTTTTACCATAAAATTTAAAACTAGGTACATGCAACATTACGTCAATAAATAGTGCCATTCATAAAATTAAATCTAAAATATAAAATGCTAAATCGGTGTTAAAGATAGGAGCAGACTAGGCCCGCAAGGCAGCAACCGTTCTCGTGTATTTTCGAGTTGACGTGAGAGTCAGCCCCCCTTTCTTGGCTCACCATCAACAATATTATGAACAATATTGAAGGGAACAACAGTAACCCGACCCACAACGCCACCGCCAGTTTGGACAATTTGCGAGTATGACGTGCCCGTACACATTATAATAATAATAATAATAATAATTTATCTTTATTTCTCCCACAATGAAAAACATATACAGGCATAAAACAAATCAGATATGAAACATGTTAGAGCGCAAAGTTTAAAAAAAAAAATTGCAAATACAATCAATAGTGGGAGACTGGTGCCTAAGCTAGGCAAAGCCTGTGTTTCAGGACACCAGGTCTCCACCCCAAGGAAATTAAATTGTGACAGTAACAAGTTTAAAACATATTTCAAAATTATTATAATAGAAACTATAATATATGAAGTTTTTTTTATAAGTACCATGCCATTTATGAGAGATTAAACAGTTTTTCAGTGTCCTCATAACCGAGTCCCAGTAGCCAATTTCTAACTGCTATCTTACAAGCTCTTCTGGTGAAACTATATATGTACAAGTTTTTGTTAATTTTATTATATAAAAAACAGCCTAGGAAACAAAAGAAACGTTGAGCAAATGATGTGGAAAATATTTTGGTTCTAGAGCAGACCCGATCCTTACGCCTCTTATTTAGCACAGAGGGGTCATATACGGTCATAGAATGTTGCCTTAATACAATAGATAAAACAAACAATTGTCGAACCGATAACACATTTACCTTACGATACAATTCAAAAGTAGGAAATCTAATGGGCAAGAACATCATAACCTTTAAGATGGATCTCTGGGTTTTCTCCAATTTAATGAGTGTTGTTTTGGGAGCTCCACCATAAATGTCAATGCAGTAATTTATCAAAGATTGGCACAAAGCATAATAAACCGAGATCAAAACCTTGTGATTTGCTACAGCTCTTAAGTTTCTAAATACGTATATTAACTTCCTGAGTCTCTTCATCAAACCATCTATATGTAAATGAAAGTTTAAATTTGAATCAATGATAATACCCAGATATTTAATGTTGTCGACTTTCTGCAAGAAAGGACACGAGCAATTTGGAGTATCAGGGGGACAAGAATGTACTTTAATGAAATCGGGAAAGGGGTTGGGCGATGTTCGATCATTTCTAATTGAAAATGCGATGGTCTTAGTTTTGTCAGAATTCAGGCTTAGTATATTGCAACGCAGCCACGAAACTACAATGTCAAATCCGGCCTGAGCTGTGTCATGGACCTTTTTCCAAGAGTCTGCACTAAACAAAAGTGCGGTGTCATCGGCGAAAGCAATTAATTTACCTCCCTCCAGGAATATATTGCATAAATCATTGATGTACACAAGGAAGAGTGTAGGTCCAAGGATACTTCCCTGTGGCACACCGTACTCAGCAGTCAACTCATCACTAAGATGAGAATCCAGTCTGACACACTGCTTTCTGTCACTTAAGTAATCCCGAAAGAGTGACAGCTGATTACCCCTAACTCCAATGCGCTCCAACTTGTTCAGCAATATAGGGACAGAGATCGTGTCGAACGCTTTCGCAAGGTCCAGAAATATACCTATCACTTTCTTTTTAGCGTCCATATTTTCTACCACATAATTCGTAAGCTCGTGCACAGCGTCTGCCGTACGATTTACCAGAGCGGAAACCGAACTGGGCTTTAGACAAAATATTATTCTTCTCCAAAAACCCTGTTAGTCTCTTATTAATTAGTTTTTCGAGAATTTTTGACAGCGCTGGGAGAATGGAGATTGGGCGATAGTTGTTGATTAGATCTCTGTCCCCACTCTTGAAGATCGGATGAATAATTGACTTTTTAAAGACCTTAGGAAACGTACCATTCATCAAAGCTAGGTTGCAAATATAAGTGATTGGCTGAACCAAGATCTGCCTATGGGTTTTAAAAATCAAATTGGATAAGCCGTCCCATCCAACCGCACAAGTTGATTTTAAAGAGGCGATTAGGTTTGAGACCTCCGCTTCATCGGCAGGCAACATTACAAAGGAATGCGGTAAAGACATTAACATCCTTGTCACCAATTATTTAATCTAAATTATATTAAAATGTAAATAATATAAAAAACAGCCCCATTTGGATAACACTACGACGCGTGTACATATTACAATATTGAACACAATTTTTTATTTAGGTAATTTATTGAACATTTACTGGCTTTTCACGACAAGTTTTAGCATTTCACCTTTGCAAGGGGGCCAGGGAGACCTTTCATTTAGATACTCGTTGATAGTATAGTACGCTTTACTGGTTAAGAATTTTTGACATTTTATTTAAATCGATTATTGGGCAATTTTTTTTATATATTCTGGAATTTTATTATACATAATGCAAACTTTGAATTATAAATAACTTGCCCGCTTTCCTAAGCCTGAATTTAGGAGCAGCTAATTTATTTCTGTGACGCGTATTGAAATTATGAATATCCACACCTGGTTATAGTCATGAATGTTTTTACGAACAAACATGATGCTGTCAAGAATGCACTGAGATGCCACCGTGAGAATATTAGTGCTTTTGAAAAACTCGCGAAGAGACTCTCAGACCACGTTAATCCTATTTCCTTTTTTGCTTATTACAGCCTATCTGGCAAATGAGTAGGAGTAGAGAATACTTAACGACTAGCTATGCCCGCGGCTTCGCCCGTGTGGAATTGGACTTATGACTATAATAGTATAGACGGATTTAACAGTCTCCTATTACTACTGCTATAGTTTTTCCCCGAGACATCAGTGTTCTTTATTGCTCATTGTCTATTTGCTCGCCGCTGTGTTTTATTAAATTTTATCGTACCTAATCAAAATACCTAATGTAAAATAATTATGAAAAATTAAAATTATATTAAAATTGAAATCGTCAGCTCAGTTATATTAAAAAACTTTCATAGTGCGATTCAGAATCTAACAGTGCCATCTAGTGAATTTGAGAGGAACAAAATTTTAAATGGTTAACTCAAGTAAAAAAAAACTTTCATACACAGTGCTACTGAATTTAAAAATGGTCGTTATGAGGTATCGGGCGATTCCGACTCTGCAGTGAGTGACAATTTAAAAATTCTTAGGCTGTTGAAAATTTAAATGAGGGTAACTTCTATTCCTGACATCCGGTTCGATTCGGTTCGGTCCGGTTCGGTTCGGTTCGGTCCGGTTCGGTCCGGTCCGGTTTAGTCTGTTGTCGGTAGTTATGGTGTACCAAGTCTCAAGTTTGTAAGTGCGAGAAATATAGTACACATACATAGTCAGGGTAGAGACCTTTAAATGACCATAACTTATTTTCCTGACATCCGATTTAAATGCGACAAAACCTAAATTCTGCTCCAAGCCGAGCTCTATCTTCCTTAAGTTAAAACAGCATTAAAATCCATTCAGTAATTTAGAAGATGTGCGCGTTCAAACAGACAGACAAAAAAATTTTTTTTTGCTTTTGTTACCTTTCTCTAACTGTTCCCTCTCCATTTTTGCCAAATATGTTCAGACATATCGAGGTCTACTGTTTTATTATATGTATATAGATTTACAAATAGTCAACGAATTGGAAGACATATTTTGTCAAAAACTATGACGAGCCTAATGACAGGCCTATGGCACCGACATCTGATCAACCTAGCAGCATAATACCTCTCGAAAGTCGAACCTAGCAGTTCATCTGTTGATTTTTCATCTATCCCTCCGTCCTCCGTCGTCCCATCCCAACGCGATCGTTCTAGGCGGGCAGCAAGATTTGAAATTTTACCCAATATATCTGGTACTCAGCAGACCTCAGAACCTCAAGCCACACGGGCAGAGGGAATATTTTTACCACCGTGTTTACATTACATAAAACATACACAACAAAAGTAAAGTATGCGCGCTCGCACCGGCACGCCAATGTTGTACTCCGTGTTAAAATATTTAAAAAAAAATTAAACTTGCAGTTTTATAGTAAAGTTTATATTCATATGTTTGCTACGTTATTATTAAAAGTGACAATGATATATTCATGGATAGAATATCATTTTAATTAATTAAATCGAACAATTTTACGTAAAACAGTATTTAGTGCAGTGAATGTATATACAATTTAATAAAAACATGAGAAACAATTTTAATAGTAACATAAATAAACTGTGAAAAAACACAAAAATTAAAATACATTTAAAAGTGAAATAAACATTTTTTATCACTATCAAAAATTAAAGCTATGTTACAATATTATTATGTGTACCTAAATAAACTTTAAACACAGTGAAAATAAGATTAAATAACGTTGAGAATAATAAACTCAATGAGAACAAAGTGCAAAGTGAAAAAAAAACCGGTGTAAAACAATTTAATACTTGCAGTGATACAAACAAAGAACATTCCATAGTGATGAATCATAGTAACGAACTTTTTAGAAAAATCTGAACCATATTCAAAATTTCGACATTTAAGTTATTGGCATGTTGGTCTAATGGTTTCAGACTGCACTGTTGTATCGAGGCTACCAAGTTCGAGCCTCAGTATCACATAAACATTACGTCTAGCATTTTGTGATCCACTATATTATTTAAATACCTAATAATTTTATTTTGCACAATAGAAAGGAAAAAGGACTTTTTTTTATTACATTTTTATTTTTTAATTTTGAAGAACTTTTGAAGATTATTTTAAGGAAAGTTATAAAAAAAAGATTCTCAAAATGAATACAAATTGCAAAAAGTGTTCCAAAAAAATTACTAAAAGAGATTGTCTGTCCTGTAAGACTTGTAATTATGGCTATCATCTTGATTGCACGGACGTCTCTTTGAAAAGATTTCTCATTATGACAACCCAAAACAAAGCAAACTGGCAATGTGCTCAATGTTGGAAAACAGCATCACAAAATGTAAACCAAAATGAACAAATAAACATATCCACACAAAATTCTTTCGAACTGCTGTCGGAGGATGAGTCATCAGAAAGAATTCATATGTCACCAAGTAATAGATTAAACAACAGTTGTGTTGATTTTAAAACCAATGCAAGCTTATCAGAAAGGATAAATGAATTGGAAGAACAGAATCGTATACTAAAGGAAAAATTGGAAATAGCTGATAATGAGATAGAAAGTATGTTATCAGAAAATACGGAATTAAAAAAACTACTCGCAAAAAATGAAACAAAGACTAAATGCCTTATTGAAATTTGTAACTCCAGTTCTAAAAAGAACATTACTATGAGAAAAAAACTTATTAAGAGTACTAAATTAAATTTTTCACAAGACGAACTAAATAACGAAACAACGCAGGAGGAACAAGTGAGAAAGGCCATACCAAACTATGATCATGATACGATTAAACACACACACCAAAGTTCACCTATACAAAATACCTACACAAATCAACTAAACGATACTAACAATACAGAGATAAAACACGAAAAAGACACAAAAGCGAACATTTACATTATAGGAGATGAGCATATAAAAGGACTTGCACAGAAATTAATAAAATCACGCCTGGGAAAATGGAACGATTCCTACAACATCACGGGAATAACAAAACCGTTCGGGGGAAGCTCTCAAGTGCTAAATTGTTGTAATAACCTAAAGGACACAGTAACGGATAAAGACATTATAGTTCTTTCCCTAGGAATGCACGATAATGATCCCTATGCAATACTCACAAACTTATGTAATACTTTGAATAATATGAGAAAATGTAAAATTTACTTACTGAGTGTAGGATATAATCGTAAATTGAATGTCGCCAAATTAAACACTAAACTTAAATTAATTGTAAAAAATTATAAAAATTGTACTTTTATCAACGTTGATCAACTTTTGAATAATTATAATCATAACATGTCACGTATAAATGTAATCACTTTTAAATTAAACATAGAAATTGACTCATTACGATACGAACAAGATTACATAAAAAATGTTTTAGAACAGAGGAACAAACTACAGACTAAGAATAATTCAAGAATAACTCAACAGTGTAAAAAAATATTTAAAAAGGGGACAATGCCGTATTACTTTCCTTTTGTAAAAAGACAATCTGATCTATCAAATCAAACATCGCCAAAACAACAAAATATTGAGTTTTTTCGTGACTAAATCACCAAACAATTTTGTTATATTCCATCAGAATATTCAGGGATTGCTATCGAAAAAAGAATTAATTGAAATCACCCTTTCAGAACTAGAAAGCAATCAAGGTCCCGACGTAATTTGTCTTTCAGAAACTTTCATAAAACGTGGTGATGAGAAGAACATAAATATTAATAACTATGAATTAGCGGCACATTACTCTAGAAATAAAAGGAGAGGCGGTACTTGTATTTTAGTAAAGAGAGGTGTTTTGTTTAAAAAAACATGTATATTTGATGAAATTGCCTGTAACTTTCATTTTGAATGCTGTGCTATAATTATACCGCTACATAAATTAGTAATTACTTGCATATATAGGTCCTCAACTGCTACCAGTAAAAGACACTATAACTATTTCTTTAATAAACTTGAACAATTACTTACTAAGTATCTACACAAGTACCCTAAAAATAAAATTATTATAGCAGGCGACATAAATATAAATACTATTACAATAAATAATGTTGCTAAACAGCTCACGGATATACAAAAAAATTATAACCTTATTCAACACATAACAGAACCTACTAGAGGCCTATCATGTTTTGATCATATACTCAGTAACATAAAGGGTGCGACAGGTTCTCTCCTACCGCTCTGTCTATCTGATCATAATACAGCCCAAGTATTAAGTATTAGAACTAAATTAAAAACTATTATTCCCAAAACAATAACGTCATTTAAAAGATGCTACTCTGATGAAAATATCAAAAAATTTCAAAACTATTTAATGAGCCTTTCTTTTTTTGATGTTTTTAATGAACGAGAGTTAAATGCCGCATTCGATGTATTTTATGATTGGTTCTGCTTGCTATATAGGCTTTGCTTCCCAGTTGTTCAAATTAAAAGGAATACACAATCCAACTTTTATTGGATTTCGAAAGGGATTAAAAAGAGTTGTACGGCTAACAGAATATTAAGACGTAAATTTTACTCAACAAAAAGAACATCAGATAAAAATAAATACCAAAATTACTCTAAACTATTAAAAAAATGTATATTTCACGCAAAAAAAGTCGCAAATAATAAATATGTATTAAAAAGTAAGAATATTTGTAAAGCCACGTGGAATGTTATACAGAGAGAAACAACAAATAATTCACAATTTACCAATTTTATAGATAGGATAGAATGCAATGATAATTTTATTAATGACCCCACAAATATTGCAAATGCTTTTAATGAATACTATATTAATATAAATAATCAAAATAATGACATTACATACAGTACTTCTCATGACATCTTACAAAATTCAATATATCTCACCCCTATTGACGAACACTATGTAAAAAAGGTAATCATGTCCTTAAACAATACATGCTCAGAGGGATACGACGATGTATGTACCAAGGTAGTAAAGGCATGTAAAGATCAAATCAGTTCAGTTCTAGCGTTTCTAATAAATTTATCTATTGAAACTGGTACCTTTCCAGAAAGATTAAAATTATCTATAGTTAAACCTTTATTCAAAAAAGGTAATAAAACTATTTTGAATAACTACAGGCCAATAACCCTGATACCCATTCTATCCAAAGTATATGAGAAAGTAATACATAATAAACTTACATCATTTTTCGAAAAATACCATATACTTAAAGATAACCAGTATGGATTTCAAAAAATGAAATCTACTACACTTGCAGCCTTTGATCTAGTGAATACCACATTACAAAGCTTAAATGACAATAATTACACAACGATCCTTTTTTTTGATATGTCTAAGGCATTTGATCTTGTATGTCATAGTCATTTACTGTCAAAATTGGAGCAAAGTGGTGTCAGGGGTACTGCTTTAAATCTGATTAAGACATATCTGTATAACAGGACACAATCAGTTGAAATAACTCAACTAGATAACAAAAATGTAGTTAGAAAATTTAAATCGAACTTTAAAGAAAATAAATTTGGTGTCCCACAAGGGAGTGTCCTTGGACCGTTGTTGTTTCTGGTCTACATAAATGACCTCCCAAATGTGACTATGCATAGAAGTATTCTGTTCGCTGATGATATTTCAGTTGTGGTTAAAACAAGTAAAAAATATACACTAGATGATCACGAAAATGACATAAATAATACAATAATAAATATAATTGAATGGTTAAATAAAAACAATTTAAAAATAAACATTGAAAAAACACAATATATAAATTTTAATAATATAAATCGATCTCTTAACATTAAATACCAAAATGAATTAATTCATAACAAAACGAATGCAAAATTTCTAGGACTTTTTATTGACCACGAATTAAATTGGAAACTACAAGTAGAAAATGTTTGCAATAAAATAAACAGTTTCACGTTTGCACTCTATAAATTGGCCAAAGTAGCGTCAAAAAATACAGCTCTTACGGCATACTATGCTTATATTGAATCAGTCCTAAGATACGGACTTCTCATCTGGGGAAATAGCACTGACATACAGAAAGCATTTGTTTCCCAAAAAAAATGTATTAGGGCAATTTGTTGCATTACCCCCGACAAATCATGCAAGCTCTTATTTAAAACCCTAAATATCTTACCACTTCCTTGCCTATACATCTACGAAGCCGCTAAATTTGTCAAACTAAATGGTCAATACTTTAAACAAGCCAAAAATGTATATCCCAGAAACACTAGAAATGGAAACAGGCTAGTTCCGGATACAATATCAAAAAGTGCGCGATTTCAAAAAAACTGCTACTACATGTGCATATCAATTTATAATAAAATACCACCAGCAATTAAGGATTTGAATTTTAGTAGATTCAAAAAAGCTTTGTACAATTTTCTAATAGATCATCGATTTTACACTGTGGAGGAATTTTTGAGTAAGAGACATTTTTAATAGTTATTCAAGGGTTGATAAAACTATTCCAATGTATGAACATAGGTAGGTAGTTTTAAATGTTATAAATTTTTTTTTTCTTTTATTCTAATGTACCTATTAATAATAAATTTGTAATTTTAATAACTACCTTCAAAATTATATTATATCTTGCAATGTAATAAGTAATCATTTTAATATTAACTATTTTAACTTCATAGGATACAATTTGCATGCTATATATTCAATGGCTGATTAGGCGGTGTTTATTTTGTTTGTTAAATCCATCTTATTATGTTTGTACCCTATTCAAATGCAATAAAGAATCTTGAATCTTGAATCTTGAATCTTGAATCTTGAATCATAAAAAAAATCTAAATACATAGTAGACAGATGATGCTTATGTCCTATAAAGGGTTAAGCCGTCGGTCCCGGCTGTTATCAATGGATGACAGTCGTTAGGCCAAGTCGGTGGCCTTAGGGCGGTTTGAAAACACCGACCTCTGCCAATCCATCATTGGAGCAGCGTGGCAGAGTACGCTCTAATCACCTTCGACTGAAGGGAGACCCGTATCCCAGCAATGAGATGATTATGAGTTGATATGATGATGATGATGAGCGACGATAAAGTCGGGATAAGGAAAAGGTTACAAAATAAAACTACAACGTTTTTGACTTTGTTCAAAAAGGTTAAGCTACAGGGCAAACTCTTAACCCGATCATCTTTGTTTTAGGCTCAAATTATAGCTGACTAAATTGTCCAGACGAGTTTTTCTCAAATTTTTGATATCATTCTTCGTTTCAAAAATATCGAGCGCCAAAATCAAAAATTCGGAAAGAAATGATTTTTATTTTCACAATTTCGGCTATAACTTTTTTCGTTTTTTACTTTCTCAAATAATTCTTTTTGCACCTTACAGCTCTCGTGAATACGCGTCTTTTGAGCTTATTATGAATATCATATCTTCACAACTCTTTGTGATATAAGGGGATCGCACTTTTTCGTGAAATCGAAGCCTATACTGAAGCGAACGAAAAGACATTTCCAATGTCAAAAATCTAAATCGATTACGAAAAAGGTAACTGATAGAGTTACTTTCTCATTGAGTCATAAACGGATTCACGTCTTTCTAAGATTTATAAGGACACATAATAATAGTAGTATGTTGCATTGTATGGATGCGCGTGCGCGTGTCACTTATTGAAATGGTTCAAGCGACTTTCAAATTCAAATTTTCAGAATTTCATAGTCCAATTTCAAAATAAAGTACGCACAAACCTAAATTATGAATTAATTTATACTTTATGAAACATCTGACTAATTAGTTTATCTGGATATATTTAAATTAATATTAATGATCAATTTTAGAGTAATTTCACTCAGTTTTAAATAACATACCCAACAAACAATAAAATGAGTTATTTTCAAATTACCGATCATTTATCATAAAGTTGTAAAACAAAATACTCTGTCAGAACAAACAGAGCAATTTAAAACTAATTACTTAAGGAAACAAAAGTATTTCAAATTACAACATTGCGTCTGAGAATGCGTTGATGGATGGATTCGCTTTGAACAAAGAGTTTTAGCTATTTTTCAATGGAGCATGATATGTAATTATTGAAGGTCTAATTAACTCGTTATACGAAAATAAAGTTAACAAAAAATATATAAATAATATACTATTCAGTAACAAGAGCAGTGATAGCTCAGTGGATAAGGAACCAGCTTATTAACCGGATGGTCCCTCGTTCAAAACCTTGTGGGGACATACTACTAAATTTATACATCTACGCAGGCAATGCAGCTACGACTACAGAATAGGAAAATCGCACTGGCTCTAAAAGCTCATAGAAAATAATTAAAAATAATTGTAATAAAAAAAAAATATTTTATGACCAGTAATCAATATAATTGCTGCTTTATTATCCAACTTGGGAGCAAGACAGTGACACCGTTATTCAACTTTAGCGTACATTATTTGTCCAAAGAGTGCCATAAAATTTAGTTACGTGCTGGAGTAACTTATTCTTAGCTCATTCGGTGCAATTTCCTATGCAAATTTAATTGTTCCCGAGGACCACGTAAATCTGTGCGCTCTTGCTGCAAAGTTAATTACGCTCCAGTCCGGCGTGCGATTAACGAAGCGGCTTGCTTTTATTGTGTCTACATCTACACAAGAAAAATGCGGGAATGATATTTGAGGTGGAGGCAGCCCTGATGCGAGCTGAATGAAATATGATTGTTGGATGTGCCTTTGTTTCATCAGAGGGAAACTTTGTAGATGCAGCCTTAGTTTGAATTTACTATTCCTGACGTGAGTGCTTGTTTATTTTTGTGAAAGAATGTTATAAGATACTTGAGACGAAACTAAGAATTCATAGTTTTTTTTTAAAAGAAATTGTATTTCGAAATGAACCGACTTACGGAAGTTCTTAGCGTAGAATCCTTGCGAATCCCAATAGTTTAGAAATCGAAATAAGGCTTTAAAGAAGAGTAAAGTAAAAGTAGACATAACAATATCAATAAAACAATGACCTGTTTTATGGTCATAACATTGTAGTCTAAAACAATATAGTATCCGCAGTGCGTCTTTACTTCTGTGCTGGCGTACACCCAAGTTCAACATTGTCAACATCAACGGTAAGCCTCCAAAACTTTTCTCATAACCCATCTTTGGTGGCACGTATTATAATGTACACCCAATCAGAAAAGTTTCCTGTTCCGAATATTATACGAGCAGAAAACTTACTGATTTCGACCAACTAAACTTGTATAAGCAAAGAATTTTATCTATTTGGGTACTCCATTTCTACTGATATTTTTTTCTCGCAATGTTTACAGTAATGGGCGTTTTATATTTAGAGATTAAAATTTTAGGGCACGCGGTATTATGAGACATTAATTAGGGCAAGTTATCATTCCGAGAAGCGATGATAATGAGACAATTTGAGAACCTTTTTCGACTTCATGATCTTTCCTATCATTTTACATCTACGACGGACAAGTTTAAAATTACTGATTTTATGTTATTTAAAAATTTAAAATTACTTATGATATTACAACTATTTTAGTTGTCTAATATAAGCTTAAAAAGAAATTCGCATTTCCATGTAGAAACAAAGAGCATAATTCTCTGTAGGGTTCCTTAGACGTCGAGACGCCTGACGCCGAACGTTGTTTGCAAAAGAAACGGCTTCATTCTATTATCCAGATTGTTCTCGCCTCGGATGCCAAAACGCTACATTGTAAATGTCACTAGTTTGTTCGCCAACTAACTTTATGATATATATGTATGGTACAATGCTTTTATGCCACCGCGATATCTTCATGCTTGAGTTATTATTTTCATTTATCATATCGGATGTTGCTATTTACTTTGTTGTTTGTATAGAGGACAGTAATAAAGTTTTATAACTTCCTTAGTAATGTTATATTAATTGTGTCTAAACATATAAAACCGTATCTTGTTTTGTGTTTACTCATGTAATACTCAGCTATTCATTCAGAAAATATATTTTTTTGCAATATTCATTAGGAACTTTATTTTTCATATCTACGCCTCTAACTTTCCGGAGTACTTTACGAGTAACAGATGCACTAAGTAATCAAGTGCCTATTTTTCTTTTTCCTTTTGTATTAAATTTTGTGCAGAGTAAGTCAAACTGTGGTTTTGACGGTACTTTCACTGGCTAGCTAGCTGGATAGCTGATGTTTAAAGGAATCACTTGGTACTCTATTTTCAAAATCCAGTTTGTTGTTTTGTTTATTTTGTGCTTTCAAATCATCGTCTATCAAACCCACATATTTCATTAGATGTATGTTAATAAGTTGGTAGCTGTTGCGGTCAATATAAACGAGCACAGGTCCTTACTAATTATTTAATTTAGCCATAAGAGCACCGGCTATGTTGTTAACAATGCCTGTCCCCACTGGGGGTCTATTAACGTTACAAATTACTCTACTTATGTTATATCCGTTGCACTAATAAGCTTTCTCTAGTTCATTTGTTACATGAGTACCATAACGTAAAATGACCGTGACAAATGAAGTATGCAACTACCGCTATTGAATGGTACAGTTAGACAATTAATTGGTTTTTATACAATTTACATAGCACCATAATAAGTTGCTGTAACCTGCTTGTGTTATGAAATTGGTTATTAAAAGACTAGACCTCCACGGAGCTTTCTCAAAGTGACAGATAATAATTAACTTGCATAGATAATAGTTTACATCCTGTTACTTTATGTTTTAGGAAACGCGACGACTTTTGCGTACGGGTCGTCGCAAATTTAGTTCTGTAGGTTCGCAAGCCTTTTTCGTCTGGATCCAAGTGTTTTATCTTCAAAATGTTCATCACATAAGTGGTCGACCTGTTCGTGTAACACAGGTCGACCACATTAAATTGATAAATGAAGAATATTTGGAACTTTACGAAGTGCAGTTATAACTTTATCAAGTACAGTTTACGAACTTATTTTCATATTTCGTAAATTCTCATTCATATCGTTCATTACTTTGACTAATAATATAACGCCTCCCTGCTGTTGTTAAACAACAGAAGAGCTCAAAAATCCACCAGCATTACCAACGCAAGCCATATTTGGGCTTGGGTGGCTATTGTGATAAATGTCCCTGAACTGGTTACCTAAAATTCATAGTGGAAATATCAATACGATTTTTGATTATTGTCACCAAACGGTTGAGGGTTTCAACTAAATTGACTATGTACCTATAACTATTTTTGGTCATATATTGCACATATACATTTACTTTATAACTAAACACATAACTGCTAGAGGTTCTTGTGACCACTAGTGTGGGCACGAGTGGGTTGTTGTTGTTGAAAGAACCCGGGTGGTATCTCTTATTTGTATGTAACATTGCTCGGCCTTACCTATACTGATTAGTTATTTTAAAAGAAATAAAGCTACCTTGCTAATACTAATACGGTTACATTTATAAATAGTGAAATAATAGGGAATGTCAAAAAATATATCGTACATATGATAAAAAGTCCATGAATATGAAGTATGTATATTACTTCTAAATGTAGTCATTAGAACCACTCACTCCTCGGTATTCAAATGGCGACGGTATATTTTAATTATAGAACTCTTAATAAGGGAAGCTACACACGACACGGTACGGTTTCATCACTCCTGTGATGATGGCGAGTCTAATTGGTGTAGTAAATTTAAATAATACTGACACTTTACTGTCGGTGCTGGCCCTAATTGAGAGAGGGAATCGTAAAAATAATTTTACCCGCCTCATTTGTAGTCAGTGCTTTTAATTTTATTTCTTTTACGGCTAGTAAGCTGATTGGACACATTGAAACGTCGAATTTATTGACGAATAAATTTTAATTCTTTTTACATTAAGTGTGAAAATGTTACAGTAGTTTTTTTTTATTTGAATGAGTAATAAAATTAAGGCGGTTAATAATTAATCTTACACTTCTATTTTATTTTTTACTATAAGCATTGATATAATAAAATCAAAATCAATCAAAATCAAAATATTTTTATTCAAATAGGCATATTACAAGCACTTTCGAATAAAATGTAGTAAGCTCGACTACAGAACCCTAAAAAAGAGATATCTTGAGACTATGGAATTAGGATGAAAATCCGTTTCTGTGATTGGCTGTATGTACCTACAGTATGTGCACAGTACATAAATTTATGCTTGCGGCTAATTCCAAGTCTATTGTTAGTTATTGTAATTCCAACCGGTGCTTGTTATGCCCTATTAAGCTGATATAGTACACAATATACCAATAAACAGTGAACATACTGTATTGTGATTCCATTGATGGTATATTCCATAGAAAATTATTTCTTGCAGAAAATTATGAAAATATTAGGTTTTTTTCTAAAGATAATATATATAAAGGCAGTTAAATAAAACAGAAATAAAGGTAGTTATGGTACTTTCATTATAAAAATACATTTTAACGTAAGTTTGTACTAAATATTTCAAAGATTTTTTTTAAAAAATATTTAATTCTCCATCAAACTTTGCTGAAATAAAAAAGAGTCCAAAGAAAATGTAATTTGACCGCTAATGGTTAATTTCCCTGGAGACCGTGTTTTTCCACGTTGTTCCGTCTGTGTTGGAGGAATCCAAAAGTTTATTAGACTTGCAAAAAATTTTTTAGATATACATATAAATTATTTAACAAAACGTTTGGGCATTTAACGAAGTATTGCGTTTGAGACCGACACATACAAAGCTACTATAGTATGTGGTCACGTCACGTGGTAATTATGGTGTTTTTATATTTATTTTGTTTTGTAAGTAATTTTGTTTGGAGGTAAAGGTCGTATTCTGGGTATGAACCTATGCATCGAGAACTTAGGAGTCAAAACGTGAGGCGTCGAGACGGGCGTCTGTAAAAAACAAAAAATGTTTACCCTTGTTGTCTTTAAACATAATCCACGTAGGTAAATTGCTTGCACTGCACAGCGGTGGATTTCTGCCTTGCCTTTACACCTTCACTTTACGCTTCTCAAAATCGTAAATTAAGATAGCTTTATCTAACTAAACACATTGTTACAAGAATAATCGATTTCCTGGCAACACAGGGCAGCGTGCAGTGTCTAAAACGAAAAACGGTATAAAGCCATTCCTCCTAAATTTATAACCGGTTTAACCACGAACAAAACGGGAAGAAAACAATAATGTGTTGTTTTGAAATACGAGCGGCGGGAAACTGCCTTCCCTCCTCACATAATGGCACGATTTTTCATTGGACGGAAAACTCGGTGAAACGCTAGGGCTTTTTCTAATAAATTGCACTCGGAGTTAGAATGTTTTCTTTTTAAAATTATGATTTATGTTTTCAATGCTATGAATAGTATAATAACCGGGATTTCTTCGTCACTCGTCCGCTGCGTTTGATCGTGGTTTATGCTGTCAGTGTGTTTTATTTATAGGAATATCTGTTTCATATTTATTCAGTAATGTAGGTTTACATATTTAACTATTTAGCATGACCTCCTTTTCTTAATTTTAAATGTTTGTTTTTGTGATGAACAGTTAGACAAACCTTTATTTAGAGAGAAATCAAGTTTTGTGCTTAGAATTGATGACGTCAATTTGACTTTTAATTACACGAAGGATGATGATCTCATACACAGGAAACAGAAACAAACGGAAAAAGTGACAAGTACGAAACTTTGTGCATATTATTATGGGGGTAAATCATTATCGATTCAAATTTTCGATACCGATTACGATTTCGATACATAGGTACTCCGAGTGATTGGACGAACAAATGTAATAAAATGTCTCGGTATGATTTTCACACATTTTTATAACCAATTTCTATAATGTCCACGTCTCTTTGCCGTATATACAGCAGTATTTCTCCTTTGTAATCACATAGCAACATTTTACGCTTTCTTTTCAGTTTCGAACTTCGTTAAACGTCGTGGCGCCTAGTAATAGTACTCTCAAAGCACGTAATAAAAACCACAAAGAAATTACTTAAACAAGTCAGTTTAACATCAGATTACAAAATCTTCCAACAAAAATCCCTCGAGATTTGCGAAAGTTTTTTGCTTCTCTTTATCTTTATTATAACAGATAAATTAAACAAAAAGTGTTTTCTTGTTATCAATTTTATACTTTGGACAATCAAAACAGTAAACAAGAAGTTTTCAACTAATATAAAACGGCTTAAAACAATTTATTCTTTAAACCTCATATGAAATCAGATTTTTGTTTTAAAAATATTTAGTTTATTGAATCCATTGTTTATTCAATTGCGATTGTCATATTAGCTTGCTTATCTGTCAGATAAATTGATCTTATCAGTTAGTTCGGTAAGAATATGTAATTCATATTATTTGAAATCAAATTTCGGTTAAAAATTAATAAATAATAATAAAATGGTTAAAAATTAGGTCTTGAGAGTCGTGTGAGTTTTATTTTAATGAATTCATTTTTTTTTTCGATTTCGATTTTCTGACTCAAACTAAGCTTATCTATCTATCTATCTATCTATAAATTTCCAAAAACTCGTCAATAATACACATAGACTGTACCCAATCAGAGACCAGTTGAACAGGACCAGCCTCTCTTTATAACTTGGCGTTTATTAACAAATAGAATTTATTATAATAATTATTGCGCAATTAGTTTACGAATGATAATAATGTACGGATGATATAATTAATTTTAACTGTGCATCATACTCACATGTGGTGACCGGATGGGGCAATAAGAGCTTTCTTGAAGATAACGCGATGACTGTCGTCTGACCTCATGCCATTCAAATGTACTCGACTGAGGGCATGTTTCAGTTTATTTTCGGTTCCTGTCGCATCATTTATTAATTTTAATATGAGTCAACAAATGAAATAGGTATACAGAGAATTAAGAACGAATATTTTTATATTAATAATGTGAACATCTAAACAGTCCGGTTGTGCGTTGGTGTGATCCACTTTCGGTACCTGCCACCTTACCATGACGTCTTATAGCAGTCCAAAGACAACTGAGTAAGCGAGATAACAGAATACATGATGTAACAGGATATCTCGTTTACTCGATAGTTTATAAATTGTTATAACACGTCGTGGTAACCCCACAGAGGGCGCGGATTCGATTCCAGCTCGGAACAAACATTGATGTGATGGCATATGAATTTGATCTCGAGTCTAGGTGTTTTCTATTGTATTATAAGTATATATTTACAATAACATATCCGTTGTCTAGTATTACACAAGTAAGCAAGCCTTGCTTATTTTCTGATCAGTGGGGCAATTCACGTAACAAGAACCGATTCTAGTTCGATTCAACGACACTCGCTGTCTCACTCATACAAAATAGGAATTGAAAGGGACAGCGAGCGTCGTTGAATCGAACTAGAATCGGTTCTTGTTACGTGAATTGCCCCACAGGTGGCGCTGTGTGAATGTGTAGTGTAGTGTGTATTGTAATAAATAATAAATATATAGGGACAATTCAATACAGATTGAGCTGGCCCCAAAGTAAGTTCGAAACTTGTGTTATGGGATACTAACTCAACGATATTATATTTTATAACAAATACATACATAGATAAACATCCAAGACCCGAGGCCAATCAGAAAAAGTTCGTTTTTCATCATGACCCGACCGGGGATCGAACCCGGGGAACCACCCTCCTGGGTGGCGGTCTGGCGTGGTAACCATTATGCCACGGAAGTCGTCAAAATTATGTAGAATTTGTTATTTATACGGAAGGAAACGTGCAGTGGACTTTTTGTGGCCGAGTGATGATGATGAATGTCTTCATTTTCATCTTCATTGTAAAAATTTTAAAATGAGGTACATAATACAAAAACATATAGTTCTAAACTAGAGCTTTCGTATCGAGCTTTTAAAACTTTATTTTATTGTTTTACGATAGAACGAATAAACCAAATTGCCACCGTTTAGGATTCCAGTATAAACATTAATTTGGAATTAACCCGCCCTGCGTTACCTATAGTTATAAACTACACTTTACTAGTAACGTTAATCGGACAACCTTTGCTAAACTGCCGACAACTCCCATTAGTGCAGGGACGTATCCGGGATCGCAATCCCCAGTCCCGGAATCCCCGGGGCCGATCCGACCGTTATTTTGCATTAATGTCCAAAGTTCCGCTCTTTATTTCCCGTTGATGAGGAAAATTTTGTTATGGTCGTTAATTAGTAAAAAGTTTCGGATCGATTCGGATTTTTTCTTTCTATAAACATAATATAGCATATTAGTAAAATGTAGGTTATTGACAAAGATAAAGCAACTTTGTTTTGTTTATACCTCCACACAATGTTAATTATATAAAACTTGCTTTTTTGTCCGCGACTTCGTCCGCGTGAAGTTCCGGAGCCGTTCTCGTGGGAACCACATTGAATTTCGGGAAAAGCTACAGCCTATGTCACTCACTGATAATGTAGTTTTCTACTGGTGAAAGAATGTTTGAAATCGGTCCAGTAGTTTCGGAGCCTATTCAATGCGAACAAACAAACAATCAAATCTTTCCTCTTTATAATATTAGTTTAGACATACCTTTTGTCGTAATCAGAGATCTTTAGCATACCCTATTATATAAACGTACTTACTGACAGTGACAAAAATGAAACAACGTGTTTTTTTTTTCAAAGAATAATAATAGATGTTAAAAATACTTAGTAGTGGAGAGTTGATGCCTAATTTTTCGTCCATAAACCTAAATTTAAGTAATTAATTTTCATACAACCATTAATTTAGTTTAAATTTATATCTCCATAGAGACATTTTGATAAATAGTTTTGCACATGACCTCTTGTATTATAACCTTCATAACTAGACACTCCCGACCCCCTATTGAGTACACTCACACAAGTACTGTCAAAACTTTCAGTTACTTTTCATTAAAACTTCACGATTTTATCTACGTTAAAAATATGAATTCTCCACATTCTAAATATCATATCTTCAATCAATGACGAGCTCGATGGCGTCGCTGTGTGTCGCACTCTAATATGAACACGCAAGTTAAGCGACGTCGACCCTAGCCAGCGTTTGGATGGGTTTCGTTTTCTCTAGCTTCTCCGTGCTTCGGAGGGCACGTTAAGCCGTCGGTCTCGGCTGTTGTCGATGGATGACAGTCGTTAAGAGATTGGCAGAGTACGCTCGAATCACCTTCGATTGAAGGGAGATCCGTACCCCAGCAGTGGGATGATTATTATTATTTATATATTTTATGTTTTTTAATCTCCCATAGGGGGTAATTTAGTCCCTGTCGCGGGCTTGCGGCCAAACGACAGCGACTTAAAAAATGTAAGTAGATGTTGTAATAATTTATTAAGATAAAAATTTGCGAACAATTCTCGTTTTATTATTATTATTATTAATCATTTATTTCAGAATAAAATTCCATATAATGTGTTAGTATTACAAATGCTTAAAAACTATTTTAGTACAATTAAATTATATTATTTATACATTATTTTATTTTATTTAATATTAACCATGGCTGGTCTTGAGCCAACATGGATTATGGGTTGATATAATGATGATGATGAAATATCATGTCCCTTTATTAATAACGTAGGGCTTAGAGCTGCTACACCAACAAGAGCGCGGCTCTTAAGTTTAAAGAGAGTTATTATTACTGTTTTGTCATTTATTCTCCTCAAGATTGGAAGTAACAACACACGTTTTCGTTAAACCATCGGTGATGATCTACATTTTCAATGACAGAACCGGACATAAATATAAGCCCTCGTTACACTAAGTATTTTAATAAGGAGGACATCGATCAATTTACATAAGTGTAAACAGTTTATTAGTAAGATTTATTCATACAATTTTAACGAAACAACATGAACCCCTTCGGTAAGTGGTTATGTATGCTATATTAACACCCATACAGAGCAAGAATGTGAAACAAAACGCAGTCAGGTTGTCGCGTAAAAGAAAAAATAAGCATTGAACTGGAATGGTTATTCCTACGAATTTCACGCCGGTCGCGCCAACCTTCGTGCGAGGCCGTCGTTTTATTTTAATGTGATTGAGCAAACTAGTTTTTAATTGTATCCCATTATAATTTAATAATAGCATGTTATTATGTAGAAAATATTGAATACATACGTTTTTAAGATAAAGTAAAGATTGTTGTTTTTTTACATAAGAATTTTCTTTACTAAATAAGAATGGTTGACTGGTAGAGAATGCAATTAGCATTAAGTCCGCCAATTTATATACAGTACTTTGTGTATTCAATAATAAAAAATAATATTGTGTGGTCAATAAAGTTATATAAATAAATAAACAAATCAAAACGTTCGATGACACCAATTGTGTTGACTGAAAGATGACCTAAAGCTGAGCAAAGAAGTGTGTCATTCTTCTGAATTATTATCATCTCGATTCTTCGAGATAATATATTAAAAATCGCGTCGCGTATGTGATGACACAGAACCGGGAAGAAAATTCAACTATGGTCAACAGTGAAAAGAAAAAGGGTTGAGGTGATAATCATAACGAGTTAATCGAATTGAAACGAAAACTATAAGCAACTAAATATAAAAAGCTTAAATTTTTGTTTACTCCTCAAAAAAGGGAAACATTTATGATTGATTTTATTGTAAACATAAAATCAAGTTAAGTAGCAGTTTACCATAAAAGATTGGCAACTGCCGAACGACAAATCATTACTGAGACACATCAATAAAACGCTGAGGCAATCCATAAAAGAAAACCTCTCAAAGTCTATAAGCCATTGGGGTGGGTCTTTGCTAAAATGGACTAGGAACTCGTCGATTCCTTTAAAACCAACTCTTGGGGAAATCGCTTTTTCATCCCCGGTAATGGCCGCCTTTTCCGGGACATTTTAATTAAGAGCGCGCACCCAAATCAACGCAACTCAAAATCGAAGCGTGTTATTTTACGAAACTACTGAGCCACGAACATGAGCGTGCGCCGGCGAAGACAAATGATTTTGATACTTTTATGATAAGACTTCACTATTTGATATAATAGTAGACTCGAAGTTCATGTGATTTTAGCTACAGACCTATTTCTATGTAGAACATAAGTATTGTTATTATGTAATTAAAAATTTTTTTCGGCATTCTTCATGTCTCGTTTGGAAATAAATACAAATAATGTATCTTTACTCGTGTATTAATACCTATGGATTATGGAGAAGTATAACAATAAAGTACTCGTAATAGATATAGGTACATATAATTATTTGTATTTGAAACATGTGTTTCTAATTGGCATACATAGACTCTACCATCTATCTACCAATTCTGGTAAAATACATTTCTTGTAAAATTTCACCAATTTCGATTCCATCTTTGATGACCAAAATTCGTCATTTCTTTTAATTCTGGCAGTCTTCAGACGAAATTGGGGCCCAGTCCATACCGCAAATAGACACAGTTGCTTATCACTGAAACATAATTAGTAATTAAACAGGATGTTACAGAAAGGGGGTTACAAGCCGAATAGCTTAGTAGAATTAGATATTTAATTAACAAAACCTGATGTAGTTCTCCATTTTTGGAAAGTTGTATGGGTCTGTAAGAGTAGTAGTGTGAATTCCAATTTGCAACTTCGAAAAACTTCTGGAAATTGAGAAAACCGAGAAAACTTCGTAATTTTGGGACTTTTTTCGTTATTTGCTCTCCAAAGCCAAAACTATGCGTTTTTTGAGAATGATGTTTCCTAGACTTATAGACTGTATTAAATTACCTACAATTTGAACCCAATTTCCGCTGTATTGCTGGTGTAATTGCAACTGTATTGACCTTATAGAAGCCAAGCTATAGAACTTCGAATGTGACCCATTAATCTCGAAAAATGCAATTTTTAGGTTTTACTTACGTATTTCGCAAAATATTTGCAAAACTATTTGCCCTATGAAGAAAGGTCACTAAATATTCTGTAGTACATTTATACTGGAAATACTTTGTAGTAGATTTAACTAGCTTTTATTAGACCTCATAGCCAAGTTTGTGAGACTAGCGGTTCACCCACAATCTCAAGACAAATATAATCGTAAGTAATAGATCAAAAGACGAAAAATGAAATGGGTTATAAAGAGAAATAATTCTTTGGTTGGGATTGGGATTCAATTCCATCACCAGGATGGTTTTCATTTTGAAGAAGATGAAAAAGTACGGACTCTTGTTTTTCTTCCTCTTCGTGTCCTCCTTCATCATACGGACTGAAACATATGAAACAGCATTTTTTTTTTACGATCAATAATCGACCTCCTTAGTAGAACTTGTCATATATTATAATTTATAACCATTATATTAATTATAGGTACCACCAGCCTTTTAGGCCTTGCTTTATTTAAATTTTCAACATTTCGTCTTTTTCTTTTTTTCGATAAAAACTGCTTTTTTTTGTTCCCTATACTCTGAAACATATTATGTTGTTGTCACTAAAAAAGTAAATAGTTCGTCGTCATTATCAACAAAAAGTCATATTTTACTTACCAAAGTATCTAGATTGTCGGTCGCGCTACACGGTTTGCACTGCGTATGGGCACAAAGGTTACGTGCGGTCAGGTCCTGCGCCGGAGCGACGTGACCACTCTCCGCAGAGCCGGCGGCTCGAGTGAGTCGTAACAAAAGACGCGCGCGGTTTTATAGTGGTTTTATGGCTATTTTCAAAAATTGGTAGAAAAATAATGGTAAACATTTTACATAAATTTTGGCGCCTAGATTTTAGGGAATACGTTTATCTCTTAGATGATGATAATATTGACACAAAATAACTAAGATTTAATGGTGAAAACAAACATAACAACGACTTGACTTTCTTCGTAATTTCACTTAGTTTGGATGTTAATATCTTATTTATGTAACAAAAAATTACAAAAATGTTCTACTAACTATATGCTTAAGTATATTTGCCGTTAGATTTTATAATTTATTTCTTACAATTGGCAGCATTACGGGGATATTTTGACATCCGAAGTTGGCACTGAACGTGAAATCGAGAAAACACTGTTCGGTTATCACGATAGCATTCATAAATATTCCATTACTTGACAAAATGTTTTCTACTAACTATTTAGGCAACAATATTGTCTAACATTTTGTGTAATTCATAAGTCTGTTAGAAAAGTTTTTTATAGATATTAAGAGCTTCGAAAAGTTCAGTTTTCGCTAAACTGAGCTAACGCCTGTGTGCGCCCTCTTAACTTCGGCTGGAATGCTTTTTAGTTTTTATGAATTATTGATATTACCCTGCTGGTTGTGATTCGCTTGAGACTAGACAGCAAATTTTTTTTTTTTTTAAAGTAAACAGTTCATTTATATAAAAAGTATTTTTTTATAAGAAAAAAATACTTATTCTACTTATTAGTGATTACTGTTATTCTTAAGGAGCTTTAAATAAATTATAACAAAATTAGGTTTAGTGAAACTTTTGCAGATCGATCATCAAAAATCAGCCAACTAATGAATGAATGAAAAACGGTAAATAAATTAGGTAATGAATAATACTTACATTGCCAATATAGTATCTGATACTTTTAGCAAATTACGCTTTCCAGATTGAACTCTACCTAATGAATAAGTACAGACCAAAAAAACGGAGAAAAACCCTATTCAGATTTAAAAAATACATTGAAATTAAAAATACAGTCTGCATTTCCGATTTTTATGTCCAATGTTTTTTATTACTTATCTTATATTAGAATTTAGTTATTTGCTTCGACGACGCCATGTGGCCAGCAACGTTATAGAGCAGTAAAATCGACATTTTTACAACTTTCGCAATAAAATGTAAAATAAATAAAAAAGTTTAAATTATATAAGACAGATTTAAGAGTCGTTTGTTGTTCAAAGTGCCAAGATGCCGCGTATAAAAATGTACTGTAACTTAGACAACTTTTAGATCTTTTTGTTAAATAAATTTATCTTAATTGATACTATTTTACGTCAGTATAAGTTTAATAGCAACAAACATTGTAATTCTAGACCTGCGGCGTAGTGTTTTATTATGGAAGAGTAACTTTGTTAGCATAATGCTGTGAATTTGTTTTATAATTCGAATTTACAAATACTATCGTACGTTTTTTATATTCTGCTATTAGTACTAACGTTGCTTTTTTCTGTTTCTTTGGTCCACCTTTTAATTCCAAAATCACAAAATGATTTTTTATTCCGTTTTCGCTGATTACAGAAGATTTATTTTTACGAAAGTTTAAAGGATCGTGAAGATACAAGATAGACACTTTAACATGCAGTAAAATTATTCAAATTATTAGCGTACACTATATTCTATTAAAAAAATTACTTTAAGGTTCAAATTAAAACGATTTTTCACTTTCGTTTTCCGATGTTACTTAACTATCGATGATATTTTCAACGTGTCATTCGATTTCAATATTTAGCATGTATCTATTATATTGTTCATCGTTTTCAAACATGCCATATATCAATGAGATCAGAGTGGATCAGAAGTTACTGCTGTATATGTGTCGCATATGGGCCTTTTGTTATTCAACCCGATTGTCGAATGTACTTTCCTTGAATATTTTGAATAAACTGTTCAATAAAGAAATGTATAAATGTTTTAATGAAATAAAGTTGATTAAAAAATCAATTTAGTTAAATTTTTTTTTTAATTAGCCAATTATATCACCACTGCTCGGCAAAGGCCTCACATCTCCTCCAACAATCTCTTTCCGCTGCTTCCTTCTTCCAATTGCTATCGAATTTCATAAAATAATAATAAATAAACACATTCAAATAGCTTTAACTGAAAAGTTAGAGGTCTTAAGTCCTAACGTATCTAGGACATAGAGTTATCTAGGATCTCTATCCCATAAACACCAAAACACCCTTATTTACGCAATAAACTCTAGTAAAAAGCAGTAACTTTGCTGATCCCATTTTCTTTGCTGTTATTTACGCATAGGCCTGCTCACTTGTTTATAACCGAGGAAACGCCAGGATTCTAGAGTATAACATAAAAAAGTATCTAAATGTCAAACAGGGGTTTGATTACTTCATATGGGTTTCTTGATAATCTATAGAGATTATGATGTCATAATCGCAAAAATAGTCTAGGGATTGGGACATCATCTTCTTGATCGTCTTGAGTTAATTTACTGTTTTATTGTTAACAGGCATAGGCATCTGTTTGCTATTCTTAGCATATAATTTTCAGAACTATGAGATCTTAAAACAACTTTTCGTGAATATCCGAAGCATAAATAGCTTCTTAGCAAAGATCTCTATTAGATTCTAAAGCATAGATAGAAAGTTAACTTCTCAATCTATCAATAGTAGATAGACAGATCCACTATCTATATCTACCTAAGTGAGTTCTTATATTGAAACAATAACTACAACGGGGAGTGTTCCGAGGAGTTGTTCAGTCTTCCAGCTGCTCGGTTCTACTATTGTACCATCCGCCACAGCCTCTAATTCCATCAACATCATCTGGATGAATGGACCTCTTCCACTTTTTCCACTTTTCGATTCCTGCAACACTTCCTTCCACGCACAGTAAAGATCTGGAATCAACTCCCGCCAGCGGTGTTTCCAAATGACTATGACTTGGGAACCTTCAAGAAGCGAGCATACATACACTTAAAAGGCCGGCAGCGGCTCAGGGACTCCCCCGGTGTCTCTATGCTCCATGGGTAGCGGTGATCACTTAACATCAGGTGACCCGAATGCTCGTCTGCCAACCACTTACATAAAAAAAAAGTTCTGGATCCTTATTACTGAACTGATAGGTTGAGATTGATCGCTGTTTATACTAAAGTGAACTACTTTGGTTACCATTATAATGTAACGAAGGCATAAAGACTGTTTAACGCCGCCAGCGACACAGTTGAAGCGTTAACAGCCTGTTTGCGTCGCGGCATCGCTAAATAAAACCGAATAACCTGCTTTATGGTGCAAAAATACATATCTTTAGTCTCACGCTTACAATATGTCCTTGTCTTGCCTCTGGAGTCATGTTTACATTTTCCGTTTTATATTTTATGAAAATTGAAGCGGTTTGAACAATGTTATTATGAAATAAGTTAACACAAGATAGCATACTTACTTTTTTAAGCAATACGACAGACAAACAGGTAAGCGGGCCTGATGGAAAGTGGTCAAATCCGCCTATGGACATCAGTAACACCCGGGGCACTACCAATGCGTTGCCCACCTCTATCTAATTATGTACCTGATGGTTATTGGCTACTGTCTTTAAATCTTTTATTATTTCAATAAAAGAAAGGAAAACGGATGTCCAGCAGCAGATAGGCAAGTATATTATGATAACTAGAACTAGGGAAAAAGCAAAGTTGTAGGTGATATTTTTTATTTATTTATTTACTTACGTATACAGAAAAATAAATTAAAAATATTAATAAATTATTTATAATTATCGTTGTATCCGTTTTCCTTCTTACATCTATAATTAACGTTAGATTTTTAATACACCAATTAGATTATGATGTTATTCTTTAATTAAGTTAATTAACAGTCTGGATTATCTTAAGTAATTTATAATGATTAACTATTAAGAAATGTTTCTTCATTATTGTAAGTAAATATATAAATCACCATTAAAGTTTAATGTAGTTCTTAATATAAAGACTAGATTTATCTTAATAACAGAAAGCTGTGCTAACAGTAATAACATTAAGATTATGATGGAATTAATTAGATTATTTATAGTTATTATACCGTGAGACACCAGAATTGCAAACATTAATGAGCTAGGAATATTTCTGAGCTAAGAAGCTATTACGAGGCTAAAATATTACTTATTTACAGCGTTTTTTTGCAGTTGTCTCTACGTGTTTCAATACTGAATATTTTAATGTCGGCGTAGTATATAATTTATTTACTAGCTTCTCCTCATGACTTTGCCTGTATCATTTACCAGCACAAAATATCTTATTTAAAATAATATTTTTAAGGGACTTCATATTCCCAGAATTTAGGAGTTGATAATCAAAAATTTTCATTCATGTTCAGTATGATGCTTGCTCTACACTCTCAGGAAGTTGACTGAAGTTAAGTGAAGTTAGGCACGGAGTTGTTGCACGGACAAAGGAAAAGCGGAGATCTTATTTAAACTGTCGTTTTCGCACAACTTCGTGAGAGTGTAGACTTGGCATGAAATGTAAACACTCTCTGTAATAAAGTGAACCCAATCGACATTTCATCGATATGTCCGTTATAGGTTCAAGATTGTCTCCCTTATTCCAATAGTCACGCTTAATTTAAATTTCAACTCAACATCTCAGCAGGCAACGAAAGTAAGTACGTTTTTTATGAAGCGTTTAACCTTTAACTTATAAACTGGTTTGAATTTTAATGAGTTAATACATCAATACATCATCGATTGTATTAGGTTGTCGTCCACACGTCGTTTTTCATACCTATCGTATTTTATTGAGGCACTGTTTGTTTGCGCATAACAAAACCCAGGGGCGATGTCAGTTGGGTGACTGATATATCTTCAAATTTGGAATTATCAACGCATGGATACGACTGGTTTTATACACCGTTTATATTTTGGTATTCGCACTTGACTGCACCTAAAAATCGTCGGCCGAAAAGCGAAATATGAAGCAAAATCCTACCTACAATACAATAACCTTCAAATTAGGCAAGCTGCATGTAATTGTCCTAGGGTTTAGTATAAGCTATCTACATTAAAAAAACTATATTACTAGGAAAAGTTTTAAGAAAGATTCTTTAAAGAGTAAGATTTATATTTGAACGTGAACGTGCGTATTTAGACATTTTTATTCAACTCAACATATGATATTGATATATCAGTCAAGTGTGAATAGAATAGTCGCCTAAGCACGATTACTACGAAAAATAAGGTTCAGGCGATGGGCTAATAGATGTGGAGCGGTGTTGCACAAGTCTCCTAAAGAGTTATAGGTGAGCAGGTTTTCGCTACGGGGCGCCTTTTCTGGGGTCCCGACAGCCCCCTGTGGTACCTGCACCTTCATTGTATATCACATTGCGAGTTGATCATAGGCTTTTAAAATTATACATCTTTAAATAGCAAGAAGATAATTTTCAACGCCTGTTGGCCGATATATTTAAGAGTAAACGTGAACCGCTTGTCATCGAATGAAGTTATGAGTAAAAATTTAATTGCAATTTATTATTGTGTTTTGAATTCGTTGCAAGAATTTTATCTGTGGATCATAAAAATATGACTTACTTTTATGCTTGTATTAAGTCTACCAATAAGGCACAAAAAGTTAGAACGCGCACTTTAGTGGTTAGCAATTTTTCAGTGCTATAAAATTTTTGTTATTTAGCAAAAAAATTTATAGTTCTTTATCTTCGTCTAACATTATTTAAGTTTTGATAAGCAAGAAACCTCCGTGGCGTAATGGTTACCACGCCAGACCGCCACCCAGGAGGTCCCGGGTTCGATCCCCGGTCGGGTCATGATGAAAAACGAATTTTTTCTGATTGGTCTCGGGTCTTGGATGTTTATCTATGTATGTATTTGTTATAAAATATAATATCGTTGAGTTAGTATCCCATAACACAAGTTTCGAACTTACTTTGGGGCTAGCTCAATCTGTATGAATTGTCCCTATATATTTATTTATTATTTATTTTTGGCACATTTTTTGCAGACAATGGTTATTTCCTTTAGTTTAGTATTAAAAGATATAGCCTACTGCCCAAAGCACCGCTATACAAACATTCGTGATGCTTGCATAACAATCGTCTGTATTTCCGTGTGTACGTAAAACAGTAAACTGGACTCTCATGCGCCATTACACGTCAAGTAGTATGTAAAATAACCAAATGTGGGCACCACAAATATTTATGTTCAGTATTTGGTTTGTTTGATTTGATACGCAACCTTTTGATAGCTGAGTCCCACTTCAAAGTCAGGCCTACTTTCGTTTGTGTAAATTGTATTTCATAATCTATGCTATGTTTTTATAGAGCACGTTTCGATGGAATCGTGTGTATGTATTTTTGATTTACAGAATATTACTCAATTCGTCTGATTTGGCTGATGCCTTAACAGAGATGTTGAAAACACTGACTGTAGCAGGAAAGGAAGGAATTTCTATCGTCATTTTTCTTGTTCCAGTTCCCTAAAATTTTTATTTTATATTCATAGAAATACATTTTATGTGAAAATCTACTAAGCGGTTCATAATAATCCATCTTACATGCCCTTGGAAGACGTTCGTGCAGGCAACGATTTAGTAATAAGCGAACGCTAAATACAGTTCAAATATTTGAACACTTCTTATGAGGTTTTGCGAGTAGTATGGAAAAGTGCAAACTTAAACACACATTTATTGCAAACACATCAGTGTTCAAATAAGTGCTTTATTTGGCACTGACTGTAATATGGGTGCAGATGTAGGTTTAATCCGAAATATTAGCATTTAAATATAACTATCACTGGACTTCACTAAAATCAGGAAAATATTTCGTTGATAGAAAACAATATTTTTGTTGGCTATGTGATGTTTTCTATCAACGAAACTGAATTCTTCTTCCTTTAAAAGGTCAATGTAACCACAAGTTTACTTCCCGTTCATAGCACTAAAGTTTTAATGGTACACGTTTTATGAACTGTTAAAAATATACAGAAATGAATGGGAAAACCATTTATCAAGCAATTAACTCTACATCGAGAATCGCGTTGTTTTAGTACCAAATTGTTGGCTTTGTATTATTTTAATAGAGTGTTTGTACATTTTGTTTGCATTGAATATGATAAAGACCACCCGGCTTTTGTAGGGGCATATGAATATACTTTAAACACCCAGTTGGTACGCCTTAAACAAACAGACAAGACAAACAAATAGTTTCAAGAACGCTGTCAAGAGTTCTTGGCGAACGCTTAACTTTGAGATGAAATGCTGGAGTCGTTCCAATGAAATGGCGAAAAATGAAAAAAACATTGTTTAATATGTTTTGTAAATTATTACGATGTAAATGATATTTAATTGTGTTACAATTTACGATTGTTTTTAATTGCTTTTCATTTATAATTACATTAGAGACTTAATAAAAGTAAAATAAAATTTATTTTCCGTGTTTGCCTGTCCGTAATGCATGTCGAATACTTAGCACATACTTACTACTGAAAGTATTATAATATCTGTGCTACTGACAATATGGACAAGCCCACCACACATTCCCACCACTGTGTATCCTGTGTAGCCAGGATCAACAACGGGACCTCTGATAGACAATAAGCAATGAAGCTTATTGACGTCCCGGGGAAGAGCTGTCTTGGAACTCACAACGAATTTAATCAGAAAGAAGATAGTCGGAGTAGCTACTGACAAGTTAAGCACGCGGTTTTCTCTCCGCAATACAGTTGTTACGTTCTCATAATTTCCGTAAAAAAAAAAACTGTCTTTCCATAGTAAACAGTGAGTCCTATGTAACTTTTCATCTATACAGAGTTTATTTTCTCATATTCCATTTTCATTATCATAATCTCGTAACCGGTTATAAAAGAAGACATTTTTTCGCTGTTTCGTAACCAGTGAAAGAAGAATTATTTTTTCACTTTTATCTACCAAATATTTTCGCATTCAAAAATTAGAATAGATAGTAGTTGGTCTAGAAATTATACAAAAATTCAAATTCATTTATTTACTTATAAATAGGGTTTACATGCTATACATGCTGATCTTCTTCTAAAAATATATGTACTTAAACCTATTTAGCCATAACATATTAGCATGCAAATCAAATCAAATCAAATCAAAAATTCTTTATTGTAGACACACGGGTTATAAGGATCTTAAATAGTGTATGTGTATCACTAAATATGTAATACAATTTTTCCTATCAATTAACATCATGCATCGCTTTAAATTTCAAGAACTCGTGAACAGAATAAAATGTATTCTGATATCTGTGGTATTTTCCAAGAGCCATTTGCGCAGGGCTAGTTTAAACTTATTGTTTTGAAGGTTTTTAATGCTTTCCGGTATTTTATTATATATTCGTATACACATCAGATAGGGCACTCCATGGCACCTTGCAGTTTTAGGGACCATAATATATGTACTAGTTTGTTTGGGTGCCTTGCACTTCTCGTTATTTGGTCCCTAGCGAACATGAACATGTGTTTATTTAACATCACAAATTTTCCCACCTCCAGTATATAAAGACATGGAAGAGTTAGAATATTAAGAGATCTAAAGTATGGTCTACATGAAACGTCCAGAGTAATATTAGAGATACTACGTATACATATCTTTTAAGCCAGTAGTATAGTATTTATGTATGTTCCATTACCCCATATCAGAATTCCGTATCTTATTATTGACTCCACATATGCAAAATAGGCCATAACAGCAGTATACCTAGAGGCCACCCTTGTTAATCTGTATAATACAATTGGAAATCTGTTTATTTTCGAACAAAATACATATACACATTACACTAGACCAAAATCTTTAATGTAAAGTAAATTCGATTTTAACTTTTGCTTTCAACAGTAAAAGAACCATTAACGACTTACACAAAGAAAAGTTCGAAAGCCTTTTTATACCATACCTTTTTTTGAAACAAGTCTCCACGAAAATGTTTCTTTTTTGTAAAACTTTTTCCATAAAGAATAAAATAGACCAGTGTTATACATATAGATTAGTAACTAAAAGTCGGTAATGACGATTCTGTCAGTTGCATAAAAACATTAAGACACAAATTTTAAAATTTAGAATATTTTAGAAGTTACTTAAAGGTTAGGTTATTCTATCTCTTTTTTTTTCTTTTAATTTGTCAATGACAGTGCATGCTACGTGGAAGGGAATCTCTATTCCCTTCCATGTAGGAAGAGAAGTATAAGGAATATTGGGCCGATACTCTGTGGTAGGCTACCTGAGTAGGGTGCTGGTCAAGCTAACCCAATTAGTAAATGCTCTACCAGTCCACATGACGTCAATGTGTAAAAAATGTAAGCCACTTTAGCTTTTAAGTATACATTATACAACAAAAATATTTAAGTTAATACTAGTGCTTCAACACAAAGGAATCGTCATTTGCACCCTATACACCTGTCTATGTATTTTCAAATAAAAGCACCGGAGACATTAACGGCCATCAACCAGCTAACACGTCTTCAGGAATGGTTGAAGAACACTGCTAACGAGGTTATCACAGAAGGGGAGTTTGGAAAGAAAATGCGACGCCGCCGACGGGGAGACTAGACGAAAAAAATTCGTTTCCGACTGGTACTCGTACAGAGTATAACAACCTTGGGTATGGGACACAGTGTAATGTAATTAGTATTTTAATATTTTTTCAATCAATTTAATACTTTTATATAGTCTTCTGTGCGAATTATAGACGTCATGGTAGAGTATAGTCTGCTTAGTTCGCAGTCAAACAGGTGACACCACGGTGACACATTAAACGTTAGACTATAGCTTATACAAATATTACACGAATTGTTTCGCGTTGTCATTTCTTACCAAACAATAATGATATTAATTATCTTATTACTGAATTACCAGAAAATACATGCATATTTCTACTACATAATTTAAACAAACACCATCGTTCTATAGATGTTTTACAACAACGTAAGACATCATTTAGACAGTATTAAAGGAATGGCGTCCATAGAAAACGTTACAAATTTTTTTTGCCTAGATTATCGAACACTGGCAATAGTTATGTATTCTTTTTTACACAGAAGACACTGGTAACTCGTTCAATTTATGAAATACCAAATATTCATTTATTTCAGACCAAAAATCCATATTGTTAGTATTACAAATTGATTTTAAAAATTAGGGTTAGTATACATACACATTTATAACAAATTATTACCTAATCTAAATTACGTACAACATTTAACAGTCGACACATTTGGCAACCGTGTTCAGAACGCTGTTAGTGCTGCCACGCATCCGATGCAACAGAGAAGCTAATTAATTAAAACACATAATCTTCTTTTCAAATATTCGTCAATCAATTTAATAATTTAAACTTAACTAACTAAAAAATGAGCAAGTAAAAACCACTGAGAAATCTGTGATTATACCATAGACCACAGAGAAGAAAATATTTCTCAATTTTTTTTCTTTATAGTTTTAACTTGGAAAATACTTTGAATACTGTTTATTGATACTCTATGTATCCCCAATAGTCGCATTATATGTAGTCTGCCAGCGTTTCGCGATCCCCTTGCCATGATAACACGCACGGAACCCGATGTCGGTGCCGCGCCGTACCTATTTGTAATTTACTTAAAAATATGGACGTAGATAGTGGGCCCCTCCTCGTTGCTAATACCACAGTTTTGTTACACGTTGTTTCTAAAACGCCGAAAATTTGTTACAATGTATCACACATCTTTTAGACAATTATCGTGTCAATGTTGGCATCCTTGAATATTTTAAGTATTTTCGTGCAATTAAAAACAATTTGTAGTCATTGTTTGTAAACATTTTTAATAGTTTAACATACTTAGTTTTAATCAATGTATTCGTTGTTTATAATGTAGATTATTGTCACTGTCTTATTCAATGTAGGAATAAATTGTTTATAGTGTCAACCAGTTCCGGGATGAGTAGCAAAATGAGGATGCGAAAACTTATTTAAATATGTTCTGTGAGACTGGTGCATGTGGTAGACTGTACCTGTGTTACAGGACACCAGAGATCAAAGCTTCCATTCCACTTTACTACACCTATCTAATGTAAGGAAGTCTGAATCTACATATAAAACTACTTACATAATGTCTACTTAATAATGAAAAACGATTTATTATGTAAATAACATTTTTATCAGAATTTTGGATTTAGTACGTTTTTCTAGGTATAATTTTCAAGTATCATGTGCATAAACAATTAAGTTTTAATTTTAGCGAAAAATTTTACATTTTAAATTCATTTTTCATAATGTGCTAACTCAATTAAAATACACTTTTCATGTACCATTAATCATAGTGATAGGCAATCTGGTACTTTGTTTATTAAAAATGTTATTTATAAGAAATATTTTTAATTAATTACTGTTCTGATTCACTTGAGGATCACGGATCAAGATCACTGAGAATGATCACGGATTTCGATATGGTTTGACGTTGTAAGGACTGCTACGTACGTGCAGATTTCCTCAGGAAATTTTCCTTCACAGCCTAGCGTAATACAGTAGTTTAAAAGTACATATTCACACCGATATTTGTACCAGGGACCTGTCAGTTATTAAGCGAGTACATACTAAGCCTTCACAGCTCTTTTTAGTTGCCATTCTTTTTAGTAATCCACACTAATTACACAATAGATTTCGCAGTTTAATGGAAACTAGAATCGCATTGATTTTGCAAGCAGCTATAAAAATAATATATTCATGTAATTAAACATGTCACCCACAAATTTTATATCATCATTAAATATTTTAATTAATGCGTAATAAATACCAGTAAGCAGTATCCAGTATTTTTATATAATTCACGACGTGTCGTATAATTCAACGACACTACGTGTTGTCAGTCCATTTCGTAAAATAGGAGTTAGCTATATTCTATTAAGTATTTTTCTACTGCTCCGAGGCTTCGCAAAAAAATCTTTCCTTTGTGCTTTTTCTGATGTCATATTTAATATTACGAAAAAAAAATTCTAATCTAATCTCAATTCATTTAAAAAATACTTTCGTTAGGTTCGCTTTTCCCAAAAGAATTTAATAGGGTGAATTCATCTTATAACAAAATAATAAGTGAATAATCATAACAAAAGCTGATAATCCATCTGATAGAGATCTGGAACTTATCAGGAGATTGTGAAACTGACCCTTAGTATTGCTTGACTTGTTAGTTTTAAATTCAAACAAATAGTGTAGTCGGAAGGAATTTATGAGGTTATTATGCTTTATGCAAAAATAGATCGCGCTCATCGGCCAGCGATTTCGTAAACACGTCTTTTCCGATGAACGTAACTTGAAAGCGAAATTGTTTAGACAACGCTATACCAAACGATACACGTATTGCAGACAGTATAAACATAAAAAAAATTATTAATGCGTTTGTCCGAGTTTTCTTTAGTGTTATACTATCTAGTTTCAATTTTGTTATTTCACAATGAAGTGCATTGAAAGCAATGGTGATTGAAATTCACAATTGAAGTGCATTGAAAGCAATGGTGATTGAAAGATTGTAGTGTTAAATTTTAATCATAGTTTTCTTCTTTTTTTTACATTTTGTAGCTAGATCGGTGCGGTCTTATGAACACGGGCGGCGGCAGTTGCGGGAGCGGAAGGGCTCGTTCAGACGATGTGAATGTCACCAATCGTAAGTCTGAACCAGCCCGAAGGCTCTGCCACTATTTCTTTTGTCGTTATTTCATCCTTTCTTTCTGTCAAAGATCGACAACGGTGAAGGGATTCCCCTGTCTCATTGTTCCATGGGCGGTGATGATCACTTACCATTGGGTTACCCTGCACGCAAGTTTGTCAATTTTTTCCATGAAAACTTGACTTGCTATAGCAAGTCAAGTTTTTTTAATAAGCAGCTCAGCATATCTGATAAATCGCTAACCCCTCTATTATAAACTACAATCTTAGTATAAATTAATAATTAATATCTAAATGTCACCTGCACCTGAAGGACCAGACCGTAATTGTTTTTCGTAAGTCACAGAAAAGACTCTTAAGTTATGAATAATAAAGCTGAAAATAGAAACACGATTAGCGTTTCAGTATGAAATCAGCTTAAACTTTAATCCATTATTTATAGAAAAAAACAATAGTGCGACCAGCATTAGTCATGGTTCACGTTATGCCATAAATCACCAAAAAACAGGCGACTATCGCGTGACTGCCACGTTATGTATACCGATGTCATAATTCTGTGTTGATTTCGTTCACCCGTGACTAATGCCGCTGGGTTCGATAATTGCTACCAAATTAAACTTGAACTATTTATTACTGTGTTTTTGGTGAGCTATAAGACGATATATTGTTTACTGATTACAAAACCTACCGTGACAATATAAACAAAGTTTTTTTAACTAGCCGTTTCATCAGAGCCACTGTTCGGAAAAGGCCTCAAGGAATCTTTTTGCGTATTTTTGAATGAAATTTCATTGGTACATAATTTAAATTTTTAAAAAAGTCGTAAATGATTGGTGAAATTAAAAAAAAGTTTAAACCTAGATTGGTTTTTTGTCGGCTTTTTCTTTTTCAACCGTTTTGCTTTTGTTTACGAAATCGTGATTAGAGATATATTGTAAAATAGTAAGTTTAATGCATACTTTTAAAAAAAAAAAAATTTGTGACAATAAAATAACAAAACAATTTTAAAGTGATACTTAGTAAGTAACAACAAAACATAAGTTATACTGATGGTCACTATGACACAAGTATTTTTTATTTGCCATAATTTCACTTAACGAGCTCCGCACCTAAAGGCACGCCATACATAGCATATTTATATACTCCAAAACACTTTACAGACTAACTAAAATACAAAATAGACATATTAATGTGGAGTCTATTTAGATTACAAGTTAAGCTTGCGACAGCCTTAATGTAGCTTAAAATGGTTAAGCAGTAAACAAGCAAGTTATCATAACTAGTTTGTAAGTTAAATTATGACAAAATAGTTTGAAAAGATAACTACGGAACTAAAAGAAATCGGAACAAAATCGCTAAAACGCTGATCGCCGCCGCGGCTAAAAAATATGATACCTAATTGAACTATTATTTTTCACTTCACTTTTCAGACGACATGAAACAAGATTTTATTCATTTTCTTTCACCGTTTCCTAGCGTTAGAAATAACCTAATATGACAAAAGAGATGATCCAAAAGAAACCCAGGCACCGGCGCAAAAATTTTGTATTCCAGATTTTAGAGGATATTTATAAATACTATTCTAAACTATCACTATCTCTGTATCGGGTGGGTAACACTTTTTTTGCTCATAAAGGTTTGTTTGGCTCTAAATCTTCGGGGCTACTATGAAAGTGTCCATCCGAAACAACGAAACACGTCCTGTCAAAGAAGACATTACTAGTTCGAATAAGGTTCAAAACGTCGTCAGTCCGTTTGTGGGGTTTCTACTAAGGGAATTGTATCACCTCCTTTGTATGACATTTGGTGACATAAGATTAACGCTAAGAAACGTTGGTGAAAACGGGCGGTGATTAATTTCTTAAACCCAATAAAATTTCAAAAATTCAATCGATAACTCAGGAAACAACGGAACGTCTCCCAGACACCCTACACCTGAAGTGTGCAACTGGAAATTGGAAACCGTAACTCAACAAGTATTAGGGGAAGGAAAACTCCCGCGCGCCATCTGTAGGCCTTATCTACCGCTATAAATATTATACGGAACCAGGAACGGCGTACGAATTATTGCTCCTAAGGTACCGTCACTCCCTGTAATGGATAATTCATGCACCCCGCTTCACTGTTTCATAATTTTACGGGTATTTTTGTAATTATTGTCATAGATTCGTGACTACTTTCAACAGTTATATATACCATTGTTAGAAGTATTATGAATATTGTAAGCTATAATTCTTTTGTTTTCCATATGATAATAGTCTGAATGATTATGACAAAAGTGGGTCTTGTTAGAAATATTTTGTTTTTCTTTAATAGTGGTTTAATTTTAAAAAATAGATTAGGTACTTGGAAAAGAACCAATTTTTCTTTAATTTATGCAAATCCTTAATAAATCAATCTGATCTAATTTGTATGCACATTATACTTTACGCCAAAACTCTCAGACGCATGCGCAGGGTTGCGCTACAAGAAGAAAGTAAAAAACGCAACCCTAAAAATTTTCACCTTTGGTCATGAAAATAAATTAAATAAAACCATTACATAATCCATCCAATCCAATACTACATTTAAATATTTTAAATATTATTTACTTATTACATTCCATAAACCAATCGATTCCAGGATGCTTTTAAAATGTGACAATAATATTAATTCGTATTAGATAAAATGTAAAACCATCTGATAAAATTGATGTATTTTTGTATTAAAATATTAACAAATATTGAAATAAGTAGCGTTAAGTTAATTCTTAAATGTCCGAAAACTTTATTTTTCAATAAAGAAAAGTAATAGTTTTTAAACCAATAACTTTTTGGTAAATGACACACACCGACCTCAAAAACTTTGCATGCATACGCGCTTCATATGCATGCGCGTGCATACTCCTATATTTGCAGACGCCTTATGTTTCAATTAAGTATGTGCATTTCTGACTAATAACGGTCCTGACGGCATTAATGTCCCACTAGAATTGTAAAGTGATAATGAATATTTATAATGCAGTTTGAAATTAATCTCAAAATTGTAACCTAACTCAGCCATGTCTAAGAATATACAAGGACTAATGGTATTCAATTTGTCATTTACATGTAAAATGACTTATAGAATGATATGGCACTATTTAAATATCAAATATCAGCCGTTGATGATTTTCCGTTAGTTTATCAACTAACTAGAAAGTTGATCAACATACGATTAGTATTATTTTCCGGTGACATAATACAAGACAGAACAGAATTAATATCCTATAGTATACTAGGTACCTTACATTTCTCTTCAGAATTAGACGACTCTACAGTCCACATTTCAAATTCTAAAGGAAACTGATCACAAATTACAGTGATCTAATCCAATAATTTGTGATCCTAACCAAAACTCATCATTATAAAATATCAAAGTAACCATCAATATAAAACCAAATGATTATGGTAATGAAAATTGTAATTTGTTCACCATTTATTAACATTAATTGGTTGTTTATTATACATTAATAGAAATTGTTACGCTTCGTGAACTCCTACCCCTGAAGCGAACCGTGCATATTGTTTATTGCACTTTGGAAAACTACCATAAACTTTGACATGGAAGTTAGATTAGTTAGAGCACAATACGCTTTCCCTTCCAAGTTTATCTTCCGAGGAATCAGTAAAGAGAGGATAACTGAATATTTGACCAATCAGCTTACAGCAAGAATGTTTTACACTTTTTTTTTTGTCATCCTTGTGAGTACTATGAACTGATTTTTGGGAATTCCCATAGATTTTATACTTCTGTTGTATGGAAACCCCAAAAAAATCACATTATTTTATAGTTACCTAAGTATTCTGCTAGTGATTTTCAAGATCCTTCAGTTTTTTTTAGATCAAACTGTGACGAGAATGTTTAACAATTTTCTTTCTAACTCAACAATATTGTCAACAATTTTGTTGCTTTTTATGATAAACAAAACACATCTTTTAAAACGTAGCCAGCATAACCTTTCAACCCCATACCTTAAGTTCAATTGGGTGCAATGATTGATGTAAGAAGCGCAATTTGTCGTCACATCATACCCGACATTCATTTGTTTTCCGTGTAACTTCGACACCGACGAACATCTCCTCGACTCTTGACTCCGTAGCTGAAGGGCCCTTTCGAAAATTGCGTTGGGGGAGTGTTGATTAATAAAGAAAATAAAATTTCATAGCACACGCTCTGTAGCTGTGATTGAGAGTCGCGTTTGCGTTTGATCATACGAAATGGAATATCGCATTTTTTCTAAAATATTTGTTTGCACATTCGTTTGTTTTCTGTTTACAATTGAGTTAAGCGAGAAAAAATATGCTGCACGCGAATCTCGTTAAAAAATAAGGTGTGATACACTTAGTATAATATATAAAGACAATTTATTACAATCTGTTTTTACTAAGGCGTTTTGAGCGCGCATCAACATGCACCAACCGACAACGCGCGATGAAGATGTGCACCTATACCAAACTGAAACTTATCAGGATCCTGAGAAACCCGAAAATAAATTATGCCTATCAAAATTGAACCCAAATATAATGGCTAAAGTCAAGAATTAATCGATTTAATTTGAGGTAAACGTCTCAATATCCCCTTTATTGTAACTATGTCTGACAAGAGGCGTCATCCAACACCTGGTGAGAAATGCAATCAAGTTTAATTATTACGGGTATTAATAACAAGGGTGCACTTGGGGTGAGGACCTCCTCCCGTTGTCATGGCAACGCCCCTACGTTTTGGACGCAGCCTGCGGTGCCTACACGCACAAGTACGTGTTTAGTTATTTACGAGTTGAGCTGATTACGGTTTTAATTGTTTTGCACTTCGACGCAGCTTGTCATATGGTGTGTAAGTTGTAGATCACACGTGTCAATATTTATAAGTTATATAGGTAGACTAGTTTAATTAATAAATTACCCACAACTTTTCATACTACTGTTGGGATACGGCTTTCTTTTCGATCCCAGAAGATACACCCTCACGCTCCACTATTGCACTGTTTATTGTGTCAAGAAAAATCATAACATCATGAAACGGAGCGGGAATCTGTCGGGCGGGCTGTCCCCTAAGCTAACCTTATCCGTATTATCAGTGGAGAGTTTGATTGATTGACGGAATGAATTGAGTGACACTATTGACAGACACATCTTCTAAAGTCATCCAACTTCCAAATCATCTCTATCTATCTTTTCTATCTATGGCTTTTCTCTAGACTTCTTTAATCTACTTTTATGCAATAGACAAACAGCCACCTGATGGAAAGTGGTTACCGCCTTTGACCAAAAAATCAGGGTCATAAAGTCAGGGACTTTGAACAAAAACCTCGCCCCCTACAAGGTAGATGGGAATATGAAGAAAAAGAACAGGAAACGAGTTGAACTTCTGTACCTGGATTGCGCAGATATTCTGTGAGCAGGTGGTACTTTCCCCGGTCAAGCTAGCCCATATGTTAGTAATAGATTATTATATCACTCCAAAACTTGTTACAAGCAGTGATTCGACAAGTCAAGTACCCGTAAATGAAACAAGTTTTACTGCTAGACAACCCTTATCAGAAAATTAATAACGGTTTCTTAGAATAGGAGTTGTGATTCATCAGTACTTTACTGTCGATTTGCGCATTTATAGCTAGTAAAGTGTTTTTAATTGCACGGAAATGAGCCTCTGTTATTGGGCAATCAATTCTTTGTGTGCCGCTGTAAACGTCTCGTAAAGTCACGGGAAACAGACCAGCTGGCTTCACAAATAACAATGTTCCCGATCCTGGCTAACTGGAGTTGAAATATGGCATAGAGTTGTAATTTCCCCTTATTTACGCCTTTCACTAATTCCGTGAAATGTGGTTTTATGACTGTGTATCAAATATAGATCAGAATAAAGATGTACGTTTATTTATTTTATTCGTAATCTATATTTTAACTGTATTTAAGTTAAAAAGCTCATACAATTTATTGCCTAGTGCAAAAAATAGATATTATTCAGGTAAGTAAGTATAAAATACAAATTATACAGCGCTGGTCAATTCTCATAATTAATTTCTTACTTACAGTATTATTCGTATTTACTCGGCTAATCACACGACTTGTTCAAAGATAATCGAAAAAACATCACTATTACATAGGCGCCACGCCACACCTACATCCCTAGAAACGTCATTCTTTTTTTCGTGTGTATTCGGCAATACACGCAATAATATATTTTATTCAATTTTATTAGTTTTTTCTATTATTAAGACATTATTAAGTCTTTATATAAGTGGAAGAAGAGGAGATAAAAAGAAAATGTGTAAAAATCGAGTAATGGAGGAATTCGACGAAAACAAGACTCACGCGCCGTCGTCGCCGCTACGAGGATGGTTACCTTAGGTTGATATAAATCCAATATCTATATAATTTCAAAGCAAAATGGTGAGTTGTTTTAAAGTTGAACTCTCAAAAAGAGTAAAAATAATAAAATCTCTTAATAATTTAGATTTCCAAACAATTCGGCCGGCGACCTGGTAAGAAAAAAAATGGCCGCCCCTTCATTTTGCAATTAATTTTTTTATAATTTGTCGTAATGTTCCTATAAATTTGTGATGAACATATTTTTCTATGGGATTGTTGCCTTTAGAAAAAGTAAAGATCGTTATCCTTTTTCCAAGATGTGATGCATTGCAAATTCATTTGCATAATATTATTATAAATTTAATAATGTCAAATCAAGGCTCAGTGGTACCGACCGTTCCATGCATTAAATGGAATACATTCATTTCAAATATTCAGCTAAACAATTGTTTGATGTTTGACCAAAAACAATTTGGTCTAGCTAGATGAATAATAAGAATACATTAATAATATACTTCACAATTATTGTGTTAAGTACTAACACATTTGGAAGTTATTTTATTTAACCTTGGTAAATGGCCGTTGCTGGATCAACAAGAATACATATAAGTAACCAATATAGTTTGGAAGACCCTTTCCATATATATATATTTTAAATACAGAAAAACAAAGACTGGCCGCTCCTTTATGTAACACATGGGATTTCTTGCAGTGACTATCTTTACAGCTGCTTTACAGTTTACAAAATTTATAAGAGGTATTTGGCACAAATTTAAAGTTGGAAAAGAAGAAATTATTTATTAATTTGTGTACCTGCCATGAGGATTTTTTATTATGCCAACCATTATATTATTATCCGAGATTAAGGAACTGCGAATGATTTGCGGGATCATTTCTTTCCGAATTATATCCTAGATATAAAGGATATGTCTAGTTTGTGGGACTAGTTCCGTTCTTATTTATCATGGATTTTGGGACATTAGCGTCTGACACATTGGGGTCAGATCATGTTTCCTGTTCATAAAAATCTTGGATTTAGGGATTGCGAATAGCACAATTGGGGCTATTTCTTCCCGGTTTTTTATCTGGATTTATTATCCAAAAATTGCAGCCATCCACAGACAGGAGGCACTTGGCTCCGTGTGGTTTTGTTTGTGCTGAATGCCTCTTTCCTGACACAAATATTATATTAGCATTTATTAACAATAATGTTTAGCGATGGTTGGTTATATTTTCTTTTCTCGGACCATTACCTTCGTGAAAATCCTTTTTCCAAGCAAGCAATGGAAAACAAAGTTGGCCTTGGTCATATGATTTTGTGAAGAATATAGTTTCAGAATTAATATAATTTATTTCAGAAAATAATGGATTGATTTCCAGAATACGAGTTGTCCTTATGAGACCATACATCATATATCAACCCATAATCATCCCACTGCAGGGATACGGGTTTCCCTTCAACCGAAGGAACCATTTCTTTCACAAAATTAAATTATTTTTCTAGCAATGCATTAATGACAATGGTGAACAATGTTTACCTGGTTATGTGAATGGTTTCTTAAAAGAACCATCTCTGCCAAAATTGTTAAAAACAATAATATTAATTTATTCCAGACCATAATGCATTAAACACAATGGCATATATTAACCAAGAAAAGTGATGGTTATAGTTGGGAGATTTATTTTAAAAATATACATAAAAATATATTATTATGTTTTTACATGCCTTTAGTGGAGGGTTTTTGAGACAGTTACCTACTGTTCTGTCTTTTATGCATTATTTATGAAAATTGTGCCTGAAATAATTTACTCTTACTGCTAAAACATAACGTTTTTTCTTTTTTTAGAATTATAAAATCATAAAACGATTATTCTTTTTTCACAACGGGAAAAATGCCAACTAAAGCTCTCTTTGGCAATATCTAAAACTCCCGTCTTACGCATTATATACCTACAAGGTATTTTTCTTTTGCGAATTTCAGCTTGTTTGAACAAGACAAGACTTCGATCAGTCGATCGAGACGAGACTTCATATTTTTCAATGGCTTTTTAGCAATTTAATAATTTAGTACTGGCAATACTAAAGATTTTTTTTTTTTTTTTTCATTGGACAACAGTATTAGTAAGCCAAAAACTGTATTGTAATCAGACAGTTGTTGCCAAAGAAGAAGAAGTCGAAACAAAACGTCACGAAATTGACAGTGACATTAGTGACAGTGAAAGATTTTAGTTTTTTGAATAAATAAAATAAAATTATTAATCCTTTCTTTCAGTGTAAACAAAGTTTATAGGAGCCATAATGTGTAAATACACAGTAAATATATCGCATTGTTGTGTAATTATGCAGAAAAAAGGGCTCAGTTTATAAAACAATGGAAAACCGATTGTCGTTGTGCACTGAGTACCTAATAAGTATGATGAGCGAGTTTCGAACTTCGTTTTTTTTTATGACTACGCGAGCCAGCTGTGTTGGCGACCAGTATACTTAATTGTTTTACATACGCTTCTTGTACTTAGCGGTCTTAGCCTGAAAGACTACCTAGTACCTACGCCAAAAGCGTAACGTACGTTTGTACAGCACAACCAGAAAGTCGGCAATGAAATTACAATGAATCTGTCCTTTTTATTAGGTACTTAACCAAACCTGCAAGATACAGTTTCAAACAAGTTTGTATGAATTATTTCCTACTTGGTAGAAAAATACATTTAGTTATGACATCTTGTCATAAAGTGGTTTTTTTTCTGTAGAATAATTTACCTTTTATATTGTGTGAGAAAACACATACTATGCAAGTAATTCTGTTATGGAAGTGGCAATTGATTGTTGCCCTTGTTTAAGTAAAAAATATGACCTTTTTTTTATGAAAGATTTTACATATGTAAAATTCCTATAAGTAGTTACAATTACTATGAATCTTTTGTAACATAGGGTGACCTATGTGTACTTTGATCATTTTCTGATGATGAGCGTCAGTGTATATTCAAGACAGGTTGATGGATACGGGTGTTAAAACCTTTTGTGTAATAATTTACATAGCATTTGCTGTGGTTTTATATATACACTTATTATAAACCTATTCTATTATGTAATATATATATTTATTATTGAAAAATGGTTGAATTTATACATAGTTGATACTAAAACTATCATATTCTCTATGTCAACATGGTTTATCCAGTAATTATGTAGGTACTGTGAATAAACAAAAATAGAATGTAATTAACATTAAAACTATAGTTAATAATAATAATAATATGATGTATTCATGATTGGAATTATCCTGACCAAAGTCTTAAGTCTATAAAACTTTTAATGATTGAACAATATTAAAATTGCTCAATTCTGATGTTTTCAGATTGCATAATATTTATGTATGTACTTTGAATTTATGTTTCAGAACTAAGCTATCATGAGCTATGTACAGATCGCAAAACAAATGAAATTGAATTTCAATTTTCTTAAAACTACAAAAAATCGTTTATTCAAACGATAAATTATTTAACTTATGGTATTTAGTGGTTTAAGTAAACAAATGACTTTCCAGTATTTGACTCAATTATATTAACAGCAATACCTTAGTATGGTATGAGATCATAAGCGTTGTCACCCAACAAAGCACTTCAACCCTTATGTTGCTGATGGTATGAGATAATGTCATTAAAGCTTGTTGCAAGTTTAACAGTTGGTTTTAAAAAAAAAAAAAATAATAATAATAATAATGGACAGTATAACAGAAAATAGTGCTTTTTTAAGTTTGTACTTTTATAATTCATGTTTTTTGATTCAATATTACAGTAAGAAATTACTGAACCTGTCCAGAAAAGGAAGGATAATGGTTATTGAAATTTCCATTTCATATAACTAAAACTAGACTTTCGAATCCTGCATTGAATTGCTTTAAACATTGGGGGGGGGGGGGGGGGGGGGTGGAGTGTAGTGACATGTTATGCAGAATTGAAAATCATCCAGTTGCACTGATTGGTTTTTTAAATTTAAAACAAATAGGTTAAAATAATATTTAAAGATAAATACCTAAGCAAGAGATTTTCTGTACGGTAAAAATCTGTAGTACTTTGCGATAACTTGTCCTTTTACCTTAAATTCACTATTAACTCTCACATCTAGTGTGTTAATTCTTATCAAATCTTGTCCACTTTTCTAAGAGATAAGCTATGGGCATGACTTAAGTATAGCGATTAGATATATTTTACATTGTGTTTGCATGTTGTTTAATCGAGATCTATAATGTGTCTGTAATATCGGTAGGTCAACACTATAGATTTTACCTATCTAATCATCAATATTAGTATGGTTTAAGAAATTTATTTCTCATGAGAACTTAAATGACAATATGTTCACTTACTGAGAAACTAAATAATTCACTATTATCACCGAATCAATATTAGTCAAATGTTTTTTCTGAAACTGTGACCGAAATGGACATTTATTCAAAACTATTTGGAGTTTGTATTTTTATGACGATCCTTTCTGGGATAGGCAAAAATACAAAGATAATATTATATTTTCTGTTTACTACAGAATCATCTTCAGAACTGGTGTGCTGACCATATAGGTATTTGGTGTTCTGGTTATAATATTAAGGACAAAATGGGCAAAAATCCAGATGCTCTAAACATCTACTGTAAGTAAGAAATTAATTATGAGAATTGACCAGCGCTGTATAATTGATGATTAAACGAACTTACCTGTACGTGAAGTTCTATCATAATTATACTAGCTGGTCAATTCTCATAATTAGGTCCCTCCCAAGTACCCCTCCCGTAAGTGTATGGGATACACAAATCTGTATTTAGCCCACATTTTCCGAGTCGGGCGTAGACAGAATAGTATTCTCTGTCTACGGAGTCAGGAGTACTTTAAACAAAATGACGTTTCTAGGGATGTAGGTGTGGCGTGGCGCCTATGTAATAGTGATGTTTTTTCGATTATCTTTGAACAAGTCGTGTGATTAGCCGAGTAAATACGAATAATACTGTAAGTAAGAAATTAATTATGAGAATTGACCAGCTAGTATAATTATGATAGAACTTCACGTACAGGTAAGTTCGTTTAATCATCAATTATACTGGAATACTGGATGGAATGGAATAACTAAAATACTGGATCAAAAATTTTTAAGCTCATTTTAATAGAACAAAATATATTTTGGTGTGTATCATGTGCGTATTATTATGATGATTTTGATGATTTCGTTATACATAATGGTAGTGTTTGTGTGCGTCTCACAAAAACACTCGTGCTGTCCTGTCCTAAACATGTGACGTAAAGCTCCCCATTCAAATCAACCAGTAATTACACTACATTCATCAAACAGGACAACTTCACTTCAATTATCTAATTGTAAAGCAGGAATAAAACAAATTACTAAAAATGTAAAGGAATTTAATAAATGCTGAATGTTTTATGTAATAACTACAAATTGTTAATTCGACTGTTTAGGAATCAATCCATTATAAAATTCATTACAACTGTGACGATGGGTGACTTCAATTTCCTTTTGGTTCATTTTAAAAATTGGCTACACACAATAAATACGTACATACGAATCAATAATAAAATTGTATAAGGATATCAAATATTTGAAAATATTTACAAAACAAATCGAAGAAATTATACTATATCACAGTCACTATAGAATGACGAAACCTATGACTAAGCCTACGTTACATAGCAGTCTATTCGAAAACACATCCACGTAACTACAAATCCGTCCATTACACCGTTTTGTATGTGGGGCTGGAAATATTGAAATGCATTTTTGCTCAACGCTTTTTTTTATATTATGTAAGTAATAAATAATTACATCTTACATAATACAATTTAACTGTAAACCGGATGCCATGTATTTATCAACCATGATGTTAAGTAACATATTAAATTGTTAATAATCAATCACTTTAATAACTGTTCTGGTAAATATTGAATCCAATAAGAAAATAAGAAACGAACCACATATAACAAGCATTAGAACACTAATGAATAAATTAAACGTGAATAATTTTTCTTAATCGCGTGTCAGTCACAAGATGTTATTGATATCTTGAGACAGTTAAGTAATTTAGATAAACGATATTGGCTCATTTACATAATGATTACGGGTCGGTGTAACGGGCTTCCATTTACCGCATGATTCAATTATATTCAGAGATCTTTTCATACATTATTTACAATTTACTAAATTAATATTGCTTGGATTACGTACTAGTGATATTCGTTTATAATGTCGTTAGTTAGTGACGTGATTTAGCTTCTATAAGTATGCCCAGAGCAAGCCGATGCGCCTGAGTTATTTCCAAACGCATGCATTTCTCCATAAGGTGATTCTCTGTAAACAAAAAAACGTCATAATAACACAGGTTTATTGGAACACTTCTTTAGAAATGAAAGGGGCCTAAATTATTCTAGATGTACATACCTCTCATATGGTGGCGGAGGGAGAATGTCGCATAAATTCATCCTACAATTTTGATCACTTCGTCCAGCAGTTGAAGAATGCCTTGTATCATGAGATCCATGTCTAAAACTATTCTCTTTCCGCAACCAGTGCCATTGAGGATAATCGTATTCTACTTCAGCGATAGCCCATTCTTTATTAGCATCATGATTACTTGATGATCTGGACTGATTTGTCTTACATGAAGGACAATCATCTACAGACATATCTTGTATATCATCAACTTCATTTCCACATTTAGTCATTTCACTATAGTCTTTTGTTAATGTGGAACTACTGCTCCGGCAGCAAGTAGAACATTCTTCGTTAGAATACTGATTACTTTCCCCATAAGATCTGATCATGCTATTATCATAAGATCCAGGGCTTACTGCACACTTCATACAAGAGTCTTCGGCGTCAGTGTGATCCTAAAATAAAATATTTAATTATTTTATTTGTAATGGACAAATATTTTTAAATAAGTGACATTTAAAAGAATACACATACATTTTCAAAAACACTTTGGAATTGAGAGTTAGGTGCAACTACTTAAAATGAGCAATCAGAGGAAACTGTCCTCATAAGTATTCCAGAATGCACTAATTAAAATTAATTAATGAGTTGATAAATATACAATAAATATGTCATCATAATTATACTAACCGGATAATTTAATTCAGTATAAATAGCACTAGATGCGTATGGTTCTGGTGGGATTCTTCTATGCTCTTCTTGAGGCATGGGATTTATAGAGTGTGTATGTTGAGGTAGAGTATATTCAGCCTCCATAGCCATTGTACCTATTGCGTGACCACCTAGAAAATTGTTGATCAGTTTTAATCGACTTAATGTAAAGTAATAAAGAAAAAATATTTAAAAATCTTACCATGTAAAAGGCTTTGATGGCAATTCAATATTTCTATTCGAGGCTCGTTGGATCCTTCGAACATTGGCCTTTCACGAAGCCATACGGCTTCTTTACCCAATAAACACTGTTGTGCATTGGCTATTGCTGTACCTAGGAGAAAGTATTTTTTTAGAAAATATAATTATTATTTTAAAGCATAATAATATTCAAACTTTAAAATTTGTTTTTTAACTTACTTGCGGCATTTTGACTTTTTCTATGTTTTATATTTCTTCGTCTAATATAAAATGTTATGCCTGCACTAACTAAGATTAATACGAGTAATACTACACACAATGCTAAAAGCCAGGTTTCTTGGAACATTGACAATATTGCTTTGTCTCTAGCTGGTTCGGTTCTGTAATAAGAGATATCAACAAGTCATGTTATATGTTTGTTCAGTATTTAAGGATATACAGATGAACGTTGTTTTGAAAACTTACTGAACATAATGCCTCTGAGATTGCGTAGGCACCATATGTATTGGAGCCGGTGCACTGAAAGGTCCATGTCCTTTATGAGTGACAGCAGCAGCGCGTGCGCTGTATCGGCCTCCAGTACGCAAGGAACTTGCCGCGGCGGCTCGAGTCCGGGCTCCTAAAGACATCTGTCCCACAACACGACCACCATTACCTCCACCCACCCTAACTTCAATCTAAAACACAAAGACAAAGTTGCAAAGGAATAAAACGGTAAAAAGAGTAGTTTATCTAGTTTCTAAAGGAAAATAAATGGGTTTTGTTTAGCCAGATTAAAAGTACTAACCAAGTATCCAGAAAGTTCACCGTTCCAAGTGTGCACTGGGGGTGGGTCCCACCGAATCCATGCTGACGTCGCATTTATCACTCCGGCTGAAAGGCTCTGCGGCGGTGCCGATGGAACTAAACGAACGAACATGTTAAATATAGAGAGGAAATTAACTTTGAAAACTTGACTTTGAACATAAATCAATGTACTTACTATCTTCATCTGTAAATCCAGTCTTCATATTCGAAGGTTTACCTAACAATAATTTATAAAATGGCATCAAAAATACGTCGTATTGAGCATATGGCATCAACCCTGTTAAAACATGACTAGATGATCCACTATTGTGGACAGTTGTCATCGAAAAATTCTCATATTTACTGAACTCAACTAATGAGTTTTCAGTTGCATTCGAATCTTGAAGATTTTCTGGTAAGAATTGACGATTCAAAGAAGTCCCATTAAACCATATTTTTACACCTTCCAAGTACTCATTATAATCTGTCATTACCTGTAATAAACGCCATGTATTACAATTAAATTTCAATCTAAGTAAGTATCCAACATTTTATCAAGACTTACGTACATCCCAAACAATTTTAATAGTAGTGGCCGATATTCCTTCTACACGTCGAAGGGCCAACACATCTTGTTGCAGATACCGTCTAGCTTGTACTAACTCATATTGCGTCATCGGGGGATGATTTTGTGGCTTGCTTAATTCTGCATGTGGAGTTGACGACTCTGGATCTCCTTTAAATGAATTCGCCTCTCTTCTTAATACCTAAAATATTTTCTCAATTAAACATGCGAATCTTAGTAGTATCCTTATCTACTAAAAGCTAGATACTTTGACATTATCTTACTTGTAATGTAGCAGTATGCAAAGCGCTTCCAGCTGCGCTGATAGCAACGCATGTCAATCTACCAGCGTGCTGTGTGAGGACGCGATCAAGATATAATGATCCAGTTCCATGAGTTGTTTTCGGAAATACTAATTCCTGCAAATTAAACACCATTGTAATTACTCAACATCTTCAAAAAAATATCTCAAAAAAAAAACTCTTACTTGAGATCCCTCCATTGTCCAAAAAACAACAGGCTTAGGTGACCCTTCAGCTTCACATGGGAAAGACACGGCTTCTCCTTCCCATGCTGTTTGATCTGACGGAACTCGAGTAAAATGTGGTAATGCTGAAAAGATTTTGTAATTAGTACCAACATCTTAATAAAAATAAAATACAATATTAGAACTATTCTTACAGTGAACGGTAAGTGTAGCCGCTGCCGCGCTTGACCCAGCTTGACTTTCAGCCCTGCAGGTATATGTACCGGCATCAGTTGCCGCAACTCGATCAATTCTTAAGGAACCACGACGAATTATAGCGTATGGTGACAAGGATCCGGTATCGCGCGACCATGTCACTGATACATCGGTTTCTGGAGACGCCTAAAATAAAAATAAAACATTCAATGTAACTGATAGATAAAAAGACATAAGAATAACAGAATATTTACGACATTTAACTGGAGTTAACACAATTTTAATTGAAATAAATAAGTTAACCATTGCGTATAATATATCACTGTTCTAGAAAATGGAACGCAGCAAAAAGATGAATCTAGAAACCACACACAACTTACTTGGCAATGAAACTCGATGTTCTGGCCTATTAACGCCGTTATATTATTAGGTTTCACTAGAAAATGCGGTCTGCGTAATACGAGTAACGTTGCAGGACGCGATTGTCTTTCTCCTGCCACATTTGATGCTACACATCGGTAAACACCACTATCTGACGGAAGACTTTCGATTATTTTTAGGTTGCCTCCATTAATTACGGATATTCTGAAAATGTTGAACAGGTTAATGACGCTACTGACTAACGATTTATAAAAAAAACATAACATTCAGAGATCACGTAAATAATAACTATTATACTAATTAATGCAGTAGTCCACTGCAGGCCTATGTCCAGCAGTCGACTTCTTGTGGCTAAGATGGTTGATACTAATTAAATTTACTGGAATAAAAATCTGAAAATTATTGTGAATTAAAAAATAATTTGCATTCAAGATATTTTTAAAAAGGTCTAATAAAGAGTCATATAATCTTTAATATCAGTTATTAAAAATAATATATACTAAGATTATTACTGCATGTTGCAGAAAGCATATCCAAGACAAAATCAATACGTTCTCCAAACTTTCTGAAACTGGGGCGACCCCTAATTATGAGTGGCTCCAACAAACGGCCATAAGCCTTTATTAGCCTTACCTTCCATTAACTTCTGCATCTAAAGTTTGACCATCTTTCACCCAATGTATTGACGGTTCTGGTACTCCTTTCGGGGATAAACATTCTAATAGTGCAGGTTCTCCACTAGCTACTTTAATGTCTCTTGGTTCTGTTCTAAAATCGTCTCTTAGGACTGCAAAAAGAATTTTTCATTACTAATGTTTTTCGAATTTTTAGTTTCATCAATGAGCATTAAAAGATCGATAATGATTTGCATATTGATACTGATTGATTTTAATAAAATTGACATTGACATGATCATAAGTTCAAATACAAAACCTTGGGTTATTATCACCAATATCCATACAATAATAATACTTATTTACATTCGACATTTTGCAATGGACTTACGATTTTTTGATACTACAATTTCAATCCCAAACCATTTCCAAAAAAAAAAATTCACAGATTTCGTGCCTCACACGACTATCGTGCACATTGGAAATGAATCTACGGAATTCGAAAAAATATTATCGCTGAGCGACGAGGAGCTCGATGGCGTCGGAGGAGCTCGATGGTGTCGCTGTGTGGTGTGTCGCACTCTAATATGAACACGCAAGTTAAGCGACATCGACCCTAGCCAGCGTTTGGATGGGTTTTGTTATCTTGAGCTTCTCCGTGCTTCGGAGGGCACGACCCGTGGGTTTCCCTTTCTTTATAAGGCAGCGTGAAATTTTTGACATTTAATTTAACGATTGAGCAATTTTTTTTACATATTCTGGAATTTTATTATACATAATGCAAACTTTGAATCATAAATAACTTGCCCGCTTTCCTAAGCCTGAATTTAGGAACAGCTAATTTATTTCTGTTACGCGTATTGAAATTAAGAATATCCACACCGTTATAGCTGTGCCCGCGGCTTCGCCCGAGTGGAATTGGGCTTATGACTATAATAGTATAGACGGATTTAACAGTCTACTATTACTACTGCTATAGTTTTTCCCCGAGACGTCAGTGTTCATTATTGCTCATTGTCTATTTACTCGCCGCTGTGTTTTATTTAATTTTATCGTACCTAATCAAAATACCTAATCTAAAATCAGTATGAAAAATTAAAATTATATTTAAATTTAAATGGTCAGCTCAGTTATACTAAAAAACTTTCATAGCGCGATTCAGAATCTAACAGTGCCATCTAGTGAATTTTAGAGGAACAAAATTTTAAATGGTTAATTCAAGTAAAAAAAACTTTCAAACATAGTGCTACTGAATTTAAAAATGGTCGTTATGAGATATCGGGCGATTCCGACTCAGCAGTAAGTGACAATTTAAAAATTCTTAGGCTGTTGAAAATTTAAATGAAGTAACTTCTATTCCTGACATCCGGTCCGGTTCGATTCGGTTCGGTCCGGTTCGGTTCGGTCCGGTTCGGTCCGGTCCGGTCCGGTCTAGTATGTTGTCGGTAGTTATGGTGTACCAAGTCTCAAGTTTGTAAATGCGAGAAATATTTTTCTTCTTACATAGACAGGGTAGAGACCTTTAAATGACCATAACTTATTTTCCTGATATCCTATTTAAATGCGACAAAGCCTATATTCTGCTCCAAGCCGAACTCTATCTTCCTGTGAAAACAGCATTAAAATCCATTCAGTAATTTAGAAGATGTGCGCGTTCAAACAGAGAGACAGACAGACAAAAAAATAAAAATAAAATTTTTTTGCTTTTATTACCTTCCTCTAACTGTTCCCTCTCCATTTTTGCCAAATTATGTTCAGACATGGGGTCTACTGTTTTATTATATGGATATAGATTTACAAATAGTCAACGAATTGGAAGACATATTTTGTCTTCCCGATGTATCTGATGATGGTTTTGAATCTGTTGAAGACGAGGTTCGTACAATACGTACTGTATTGAATGATCCTAAAAAACTATGACGAGCCTAATGACGGGCCTATGGCACCGACACCTGATCGTCCTCCATCGTCCCATCCCAACGTGATCGTTCTAGGCGGGCAGCAAGATTTGAAATTTTACCCAATATATCTGGTACTCAGCAGACCTCAGAACCTCAAGCCACACGGGCAGAGGGAATATTTTTACCACCGTGTTTTTATTTTTATTTTTTGAAAAACATAAAAAAAACAATCTAAATCCATAGTTTTTTTTCATCTACCCTCTTATGCCCTATAAAGGGTTAAGCCATCGGTCCCGGCTGTTAACGATGGATGACAGTCGTTAGGCCAAGTCGGTGGCCTTAGGGCGGTTTGAAAATACCGGCCTCTGCCAATCCTCATTGGAGCAGCGTGGCAGAGTACGCTCTAATCACCTTCGACTGAAGGGAGACCCGTATCCCAGCAATGGGATGATTATGACTTGATATGATGATGATGATGAGCGACGATAAAGTCGGAATAAGGAAAAGGTTACAAAATAAAACTACAACGTTTTTGACTTTGTTCAAAAAGGTTAAGCTACAGGGCAAACCCTTATCCCGATCATCTTTGTTTTAGGCTCAAATTATAGCTGACTAAATTGTCCAGACGAGTTTTTCTCAAATTTTTGATATCATTCTTCGTTTAAAAAATATCGAGCGCCAAAATCAAAAATTCGGAAAGAAATTATTTTTATTTTCACAATTTCGGCTATAACTTTTTTCGTTTTTGACTTTCTCAAATAATTCTTTTTGCACCTTACAGCTCTCGTGAATACGCGTCTTTTGAGCCTTTTATGAATATCATATCTTCACAACTCTCCGAGATATAAGGGGATCGCACTTTTTCGTGAAATCGAAGCCTATACTGAAGCGAACGAAAAGACATTTCCAATGTCAAAATGCGTGGAATCATTCCAAACTACCATTTATCCTGTTTCCTGTACAATTTGTATATACCGATAACTTACTTATCTTATCAAGTTATGAATAAATATCACTATCTATATACAAACATAAACGGCAATATATGCTTACCAGCAATCGTAAGTGTAGCGTTCTTGCTAAATGCTTCTCCTGCGGAGTTACGGGCTACGCACCAATACACTCCCTCATCGCTTTCCTTTTTACCACGCACAACCCTACGAGGTAACAACATAATTAGCCCTCAAGCAGTAAAGTAAAACATAAAACTACCATAAAACAATTTTCAGACTTGCAACATTATCGTAGGCGCACGAAACTGAACGGTTTGTTAATATTTCAGTAGCAAAACTGGTTGGAAAGAAATTGCATGTTTCCAACGTCAAAAACACCTGCAATCTTTATGGTTGAATACAAGTTTTCTTTGTCAATATTTAAATTATGTCAAGAATAGACCTGAAATCTGTTTGGTATTGCAGAGAATATTTTAAAGCAGCAATAAATGAAATTACGAATATTATACGTAATACGCAAAGCCCAAGATTTATTTATTTATTTCTCGGTGATACTTCCGGTGTTGCAAACGTCCATATGCTACGGTGACCGCTTACCATCAGGCGGGCTGTAAGCTTGTTTGCCACCTTACTGGTATTAAAAAAAATCTTGTCATCGTTAATATTAGCTTGATGAAGTAATATTACCTTAATAATGACACTGAACTTAGTGACTATTTCAGGTCATCTCGATTGGAATCTATATCATTTATACTCTCCTCTATCATTGATAGATAGAAAGAATATGCTTTATTTGCAATACACAGACTATAAACATTACAAAACACAGCTTCAAATTGCTGTTTCTCACGTAGTTGTTAAAGAGGGAAGTCCTTTCAATACTTCCTACTCCGACTATCTTCTTTCAGATTAAATTCGTTGTGAGTTCCAAGGCAGCGGTAGTTTTCTCCCTCGGGACGTCAATAAGCTTCATTGCTTATTGCCAATCTGAGGTCGCCGTTGTTGATCCTGGCTACACAGGAGACACATCATCGGTGGGAATGTGTGGTGGACTATTTTTAGACTATAAACATTAGGATACAAACAAACATAATACGATGTACACTAAATAGCTTACAGACTAGTGTATTATCAACAAGGCGGTCTTATTGCTCAAATCAATAATTGACACGATCTACAATAGTTACTTACCTAAGAAATAACAATCCGTCTTCAAGTAATACTCTATGCGGGTGATCAGTAGGAGCTAGTGGGGCTCCATCTTTGTACCACTGGATCGTTGGTTTAGGTTTGCCTTCAGACACACATCGAAGGGTCGCAGGTTCACTTCTCCCAACTATAGTATCAGCGGGGTGTTCCTTGATACGTGGAGCACGACTTTGTGCTTGAAAAAAAAATACAATACATTAAATTTGTAAACAATAGGTAGACGTTTAGGGATTACAAAGAAAGATTATGATAATATTGAATTAAAACAGCTGTGTATGCATGTCCTGTACTATTCATGATAACAATAGAGCTTTTTGATGTGGTAGAAACTTTAAGATAGCGCACATTATCGATAAATTATATATTATAAATGTTATACCATAACAAAAAACATTACATACATCTGTAAGAGCTTTACGACATAGCAGCAAATGTGGCTCTCATAATGTACGTATCCTTGTAAAATCAAAAAAATACAAAAATAAAAGAACATTAATATTGAAAAAATATGACGCGGTGGTCAAGTATCGAAATTGCTATTTCCCGTGACATAATAGTGACTAGTTTTGGATAGTTCTGGATTAAAAAAATCGAATATCTAAAACAATCAATATCAAATAAATGACGAAAATAAATTTTAACGTCGTCAAAAACGTATTTGTTAAAAATAACGTCAAATAAATAATAATTTACAAATATAAGACAATACATAACTACCTATAAAATGTAACTTTATTTATTATAACACCGAACAAGTCAATTACAAAAACAAACACAAAATATCAGCAGAAAATTTACTTTCAACAACATGACATGAACATGAATATTTCCTGGATCAATTATTCTGGCACCATTGAATTAATTAATCTAAGTTTATTTAAATTCATTGATAGCTTTATCTTTCATTAGTATCGATAAAGCGCCGATACTATAAATAACTTAACCGTAGTCTAAAAATAAATTACTTTCATTTGTACAAAGCATACTTTCCAGTTTATCTGCGTCTAAATTATTCAATTTTTATCACGAAAATATTTTAAAATCACATCAGAAGTTCCAGTTGGCCACTGTCACAATAAAACTGTCAAAATCCATAAAACTTGTTAAAAATTTACAATTTATCTGATGGATAGGTAATCCGCAAGTGAAGAGTAATTTTTTACTTCCTCAACAAAAGCATGCACTTCTATTTCACACAACACACATGCATTTCTACTTAATATCATTCATATTTAAAATGTTCTCTGTTTAGTAAGTCATTCAAAACAGAGAATATTGTTAGCCTAGCCTAGCAAAGCCTTCGATTACTTTTAAAAAACAACAAAACACACTTTAAAAAAATATAATTTCTTAGTAATATTTTACGAATCAACTTACCTTTAGTAGCGTATGGAAAACTGAACAAAAGATGCAACACCAAAACACGCATAAACTGGTTCCATACACATTTCTCTGTTTTAATTGGTCCCCCAAGCATGCTTGACACTGTCACTACCACATCACATAATTAAAGCATTAATCATTTTTGGCAATTTTTCTAATAGATGAAAAAAAATTGTAGTTTTTATACGACATCGCGATGTATACAGACGGCAAAGTAGCACAACCTCCTCGTCGTATGGCTTTGGGGTTACTGTCCCCCACTCTAAGATTGTCATTTCGCGCCGACTCAGTAGAGCTTTTTGCGGATTGTTGGGGTAAAGCGCGTTGACGATGATTTTTAGCTGCAGTCCATGCATTTTTTACTAATTGAGTACAATCTGTCGGGTCATTGCGTCATTTTTAATTAGTACGGCGGCTGTTCGTATCACCTTGCTCAAATGTTATATCAGATTTCCACATTTTTTGTTGTTATTACTCAAGTTATTTCATTTATTTGTTTTTACTGCATTAACATGGATTAGTATCTACATCGAGTACATTATTTTTAATAACTTTTGTAGTAAGTAAGTAACTAATGTTATTATTGTAATCATATGTGTTCTTTTACATAGAGCAAAGAATTCACTTCTTTTTTTTTGAATACTTTTCTGACCAAAACTTTACGATACCTTGTTGTGTGTTAGTCTAAATAAATTCAGAACAGTTCAAAGTTATAATTCTGAGATATTGTTAAATTGAATAATTGAATATGCAGTCATCGACAGGAGTAGGCTTATGGGTGTTATCTCGGCAACTATTCAGAACACGCATTAGTTTGGACGCACCAATTTACGCTGAACGGATGCGAGTCACGTATCTAGTTACCTAACTGTTTTGTGGTGACAATACAATAGATAATATCATACTGGATGGAACAACTTTTATATTTGCTAGCATTGTTTGTGGCGTTAAAAGTTTTTGATGCTATTGATAGCCCAAAACGTGGTAAAGAATTTGACCCCAATTAAGAAGTGTGACTGTGACGACCTCCGTGGCGTAATGGTTACCACGCCAGACCGCCACCCAAGAGGTCCCGGGTTCGATCCCCGGTCGGGTCATGATGAAAAACGAACTTTTTCTGATTGGCCTCGGGTCTTGGATGTTTATCTATATATGTATTTGTTATAAAATATAATATCGTTGAGTTAGTATCCCATAACACAAGTTCCGAACTTACTTTGGGGCTAGCTCAATCTGTATGAATTGTCCCTTTATATATTTATTTATTTATTTGTATTTGACAATATTATATCTTTATTTACTCGACATTAAGCAGAATTTTAATATGTAAATAGTACACATCACGAGGCATAATTTAAGGAAAAAAGTGTGCGACTGTCAATTCAAAATTCAATATATTTGTGTGGGTTCATCTGTCTGTACAAAGACACTCGATATTTTCATATTTTTAACGAGTGCAGAAACGTAAATCCTCTATGTCTTCTCGTATAATAGTTTCGTCTAGTACATTCTATATCACTGCGACCCCAAGCCACGTCAGCCTGTGTAATCAACCCATCAGCTCCACACAAAGGGCGCTTCCTTCATTAACTCTGTTCTGCTAAAATATTCATTAGCATGCTTCCCATTCACCAGGTTGTCTCGATATGAGCCAAAGGATATTGAGCTATTCAATTTATTCGATCTCGGGTTTGGGGTTATGCAATATTATTTGTTTTGTATTGCGAGTAAAATCTATTCATCTTTTAACTAAGACTAAGCAACAATTCCTTAAATTTTAGGAATTGTTGGTGAAAACGGGCGTAATTCAAATAAAAGTAGGAGTACATAATTACCGAGACCAAAAGGAGCGAGGCCCTCTTTATATTTTTAATTTTAATTTAATCATTTATTTCAGGCAACGAATTTAACAATGAAATTATGGCCCATATAATACATACCTTATAGTCTAACATATATACAATATTATAATATATACCTTACAATTTAACATACATAAAATAATACAACAATTATCACACTAAATATGCTTCGTCGATAAAACGCGTGCGTTGTCAGCTGGCAGCCGGCCTCGAAACTTGCGAAACACGACTCCCTGCGGCCAGAAGTCCTCCTTCATGAAGGTCTCCAGATGGTGTGTTGGTACTCTCACCACAAACGAACTAAAATTCACTTTATGGCGAGACTCCAACCGTTCGGCCCTCAGAGTGAAAGTGGACTTCTTACGGACGTAGTCTACGAGATCTTCGATTCTCGTGGACCAGTGCAGTCGTGACACATACAGCTGCGTCGAGCGTACTTCCGGACGTAGCGGATGTTCTGGTGCAGTCGGTGCAGTGCCGAGATGGTTTCGGCTAGCGGGCTTCCTTCATCTTCTTTCCACTTTTGTGAAGCCTTCCTCGTCGCACCTTATCTTCGGTTGACAGGGTGTCAATGGGTGTTTCTTGAGAACCTGGATTTTCGTTGTCCGGAAGTAAAAAGTGTACGTATAATTGAAATAAACGTATGAAGTATTTTTTTTATTAAAATTTAAACTGTAATCTAACTGGGTCACTACGATAATTAAGAAAAATATAAAACCAAGTAAGTAAAAAAAAAATCTGAAGTGTTAAAAATTGATTCCACTGGCGTGTCCGTACTCCAAATTTGTACACAATATCATCCATATCATTTTTTCCATTCAGTTCATAGATATTTCAATATTTTAAATTAGATCCCAAATTGATAAGGATTAATAAATAAAATAGATGAACACCGTATTTTTAGTACATTTAATTATATGAATTTTTTAAATGTTGTCCGGGCCTTAGCAGTGATTCCACTGGTACATCACTAAAATGTGCGTACGTCCTTAGTGACACAATTTGGAAGCAATGTGTACCCCCCGAGCGTTAACCGTCAGTCATGTTTAGAGTGTCGAGGGAAGAGATGCGCGGCTGCTTGCTGCATTCCAGAAATATAAAGGTAAGTATCTGATTCCACTGGGTTTGGTTTGGTACATCGTTGATTACTTTGACCTCAATTTTACCATCAATTAATTTTATTAGACGACTAAAAAAAATTATGCACTATCGCCACTCTAATGACTACCTAGGGTGTAAAGGTCATTGTACTAGATACAGTCATTTAGCGACAATCGATAATTTTGCTACATTTTTTGATTTCCCTGACATTGATTACTCTGTTTCTAAGGTCAGTGAAATCAAAATGTGATATAGTTTTTGACTGAAAAATTATTTCATCATCATCATCTCAGCCACAAGAAGTCAACTAGGCCTCCCCCAAACGTCTCCAGTGCGACCTGCTGGCAGCGGCCTGCATCCAGCGGCTTCCTGCGACTTTCCTTAGGTCGTCTGACCACCTTGTAGGCGAGTGTCCTACGCTGCGCTTTCCGGTACGTGGTCGCCATTCCAGAACCCTTTTGCCCCATCGGTCTTCGGTTCTGCGCGCTATGTGATCTACCCACTGTCACTTCAGTGTTTGGCTATGTCGGTTATTTTGGTTCTGCTACGGATCTCCTCATTTCTGATTCGATCTCCCCGAGCATAGCTTTTTCCATGGCTCGCTGAGTGACCCATAGCCTTCTTATGAGGCTCATAGTGAGCGACCACGTTTCGGATCCATAGACAACACACATTGCTCGAAGGTTCTTCGTTTCAAGCACTGAGGAATTTTGGACGAGAAGATATGCCGTAATTTCCCGAAAGCTGCCCAGCCAAGTCGGATTCGTCGATTGACCTCTTTCTCGAAGATGGACCTACCTAATTGGATGGTTTGTCCAAGGTATACGTACTCGTCAACAACTTCGAGGATCGAGCTCCAAACTGAGACCGGAGCGGGTGCGACATGGACATTCGACATGATTTTCGTCTTGACCATGATCATTTTTAGACCCACCTGTTGGGAAACTCGATTGAGGCCTTCGAGCATGGTGCTGAGGTCCTCCAGCGACCACGATGTCATCGGCAAATCGAAGGTGAGCTATATACTCGCCGTTGACGTTGATGCCGCATCCTTTCTCGTCCAAAAGTTGAAGGCATCTTCTAGAGCGGTCGTGAACAGTTTCAGAGATATGACATCTCCCAGTCTCACGCCTCTGTGTAATGAGATTGCCTTCGTGTTTTGTTCCTGTACTCGGACTGACATGAGGGCGTTTTTGTATAAGTACGTCAAAGGTTCGATATACCTGCAGTCTATGAAGCATCGCTGGAGAGACTGTAACACGGCCCATGTCTCGATCGAATCGAAGGCTTTCTCATAGTCCACAAACGCTAAGCATAATAGCAGATTGTACTCTTCGGTCTTCTGTACAAACTGCGGCAGTGTATGGATGTAGAAACCAAACCCCGAGGACAAGGAAGACCCCGAATCACATGGATATCCGTAGTAAATAAGAACCTCAAGGAAATCCAAGTCAGCAAAGAGACGACCCAGGACCGAGCTGCCTGGAGACGCATGGTACGGAGGGCCGACCCCAAATAAATTGGGAAAAGGACCAGGCAAAGAAGGTTTTATCGCCCTTTTTAAAGAACAGAACCACCACGCTTCTGTTCCACGCCTCAAGTGTTTTGCCCTCGACCAACACGGAATTAAAGAGCTTCTGCAGTACTTTAAGCGCCGGTGTACCACCCGTTATCAGAAGCTCTGCTGTGATTCCGTCCTCGCCTGGCGCGCTTGTTGTTCTTATGCTGGATTAAGTAACATTTTTTAAAACTTTATTTTTGTAAAACATTTCTAAAATTTCGCAATTTTCCTTTTTTTATTGCAGGAATATGACAATAATGTTGTACAAATGGGGTGCTCTCAAGGAATACGAATGTGATTACGACACCAATAGATTATTAGATATTTATGTACCTATGTCAGACGATTGTTTACAAAAGTAGATAATAATATCTGAAAATTGAAGAATACATGTTCACATTTGTTAATTTTATTTAGATATGTATACTGAGATTATATATTCTAATGTTTAATTTTGTAATTTTTGATATGTAAAAACTTACAATTTCTTTAAAAAGTACAGAGTTGATGATTTTTGATTCCCCTGTAACTATTAATTGATTCCCCTGGTCATGATATTTTTAATGTCTAATATCTTGGGAATTATAGGTTCAAAATGAGTGCCTATTCGAAATTTATACTTCAGGTTTAGCCTATTTTTATGTGTAGTATCAGGTTTCATTATATTTTGAAAATAAAAACTAGCCAGTGGAATCAACCGAATAATCCCATTCTCAGGAATCACCCCAATGTCAACTTCGTTTGTGTTTACCCCGTTGGTTTAGGCTGCCGTGGTGGTATTGCGGCAGCGGCGGCATAGGCGCGGGTCGGAGGACCCGTCTCAGCACTTTTCTTCGGCTCCAGGGGAGAGGAGCGGACAGCGGGGAGCGGACAGCGGGGCGCGGGGAAGCGCACTCGGCAACAGCTATTAGCGAGCATTCCGTTGCCGACGTAAAACTGCTGACTTGCGCTCCGCGACGCATGTTGATGTTCGCGGCCACGGGCGACCTACTTACCGAGTCATTACGTTTTAGCGTTAATAACTCGGCACGCAATTCGGAGATGGTAGATTCCGAAGCCTCAACTTTCAACTTAACTTCGGCCAAGCTTGCTTTTAGAGTTGTTATCTCCTTCAGCAACCTGGTGACATCCACATGATCGAACGTGACTGGAGGCAGCTTATGCAGCTGCTTCGCCACGAATGCAGGCACGTCGTCAGGATCGGTCTCCTTCAATAGGGTGATAATATCTTGGAGACTTCTTTCTCCCTTTTCATCTCTCCTGCGAGACGGCATTCGGTCGGCCTTGCCGAGCGTCTGGTACAGCAGCACTTTGCCACTGCAAATCTCAGCTTCAGTGAAACTGGACTTGCAGATCTGCATGATGCTGACCTCGTCCATAGTGTCGATGGCATGTTGTATAAATGCCAGCAACTCGTTGGCTATGAGTTGTTCGGAACCCATAGCAGCACGTTATCGGGCAGCGGCAAGGCCGCGCAATTCGCGAAGTAATTTATAATAACACATTTCCGAATTACATACATTTCCGATAATATTTATTACATAAGGATCAAATCTGTAGCTGAACATAAAGACCCAAAATCTCTGCATTACACAACATAGACATTAATCAAAATTTATTAATTAATCCCATTATGAATTTTAGTCTCCCATCTGACGACTGACCACTAATCTCTTAATTTGCTATTGCTGTTTGTCGGATCAAGTAAAACCTCAAACCACAGCTCAAACCATGATTAATTAACAAACAACACCAAACATGTAACTTGTACCTACTAATTATTTTAACAGGGGTTCAATACTGCACATAAAAGGCAGAATTATTTAGAAGAATGTCACTTTGATTTGGGGGAAGGGATAGACATGGGATCTCACTTGATTAGGTTCAATCTTGAAATGGAAACAACAATAGTAAAATTAGACAAATTCGCTGTTTTATTTTTTGAGAAGACTTTAATTTAGCTAAAATAATAGGGTTATTTCCAGGATCAAAATAATTACATTATATTTAGTCCGTATTTTAGAATTTTTTTAAATATTGGACACGTATTTTTTCTTGTTTCGATTAAACAAAAAATAACAAAGATACAAGGCATAAAAGTTTAGGAGTGGGGACCTTTGACGTCACCCCGTGCGAAGAAATGCCGCACGGCGGCGTGACGTCACACGTAACTGTAATGGACTATATCTTTGTCATTTTTGGTTCCAATTTACAAATGAAAAAAATGAGTTGCCCTTATTTTTGAATAATCTAAAAGACGGACTAATTACATTTTTTACGGCAACTAGCCTATACTTTGCTTTAATCGACATTTACTCAATTTGGATTTGGATTACAAGAGTAGCTCGATGGCGTCGCTGTGTGTCGCACTCTAATATGAACACGCAAGTTAAGCGACGGCGACCCTAGCCAGCGCGTTTGGATGGGTTCGTTATCACCAACCACTAAGGTTTGAAAACACCGACCTCTGCCAATCCGCATTATAGCAGCGTGGCAGAGTACGCTCTAATCACCTTCGATTGAATGGAGACCCGTATCCCAGCAGTGGTATGATTATGGGTTGATATGACAATGATGATGATGATTATTGAATTTAGACGGTCGTGCAAACTTAGTTTTGCATGCCAATCCTGTATTCTTATGCCTGCTTTCACCAACTAACCCTAGGTAATGTTGGTATATCTAACAAACTACTACAAGAGGCTACTCACGTTAGTTGGCTAAAACGGGTATTAGGATACTACAATATTCGTATTCGCTTTCTGCCGAGCTAAACAGGAATTAAAATTCTACCTTAAAAACCACCTGCCTCAGCAGGTGTTGCATGTAAATGATGTAATTTTTTTTTGTAAATCCAATACAAAGCAATTTGGTAATATTATTGCTATATAATAAATTAATTTAGTTTTATTCAATTAGACTTATATCATTTTATGGCTCTTTTGAATTATAAATGTGAGTATAACAAAATGAAGTCTAAATTTTCGAATGCGGAAAAGTTTTATCCCTCTTATGAACCTATTTTAATCTTAAAATTTTAATTCCGTCTAATGAAAAAACTTTGACTTGATAAAGGGATGAAGCGGCGGAAGCACTGAAATGTTACCGTAAATAATAAAGTTAGGTTAAGTTTTTTTTTATGTCACATTTAACTTGTTTCAGTGGTCAATCCAAACTAATATACAAATGTGAAGCTCTGTTAGCTTTTCACACTTACGTTGCTCATTAGATTTAAAGATGTTTTTTTTCTGTAGCGAGAGTGAGAGTTCTTCCACTATACTAAGAATAGTTTTTATATCTTGTTCAGGATCCTGAAAACCACAATGGGAACAGGAACAGCTGAATTCCCGGGGGTATAGACGCGGCGTCTCCTACATAATCTAACTAAAGTACTTTTTGAGCAGTACAGTGGCTATTTCTTCTTATTTCTTTGTTGTTAATCCATAAGTCTCAAATTACATCGCATCTCAATCTTCATACTCGATCGCTTACGATTGATGTTGGTGTTATATTTTCATATCTTTTATCTCTCGGCACGTGTCGGTGATATGTATCGCCTGACTTACCTGTCTGTGTCCGAACTCCGGAACGTGGTCGGCATGCAGCCAAAGCAGTGGGATTGAGTATTCGTTGTTTTACGATAAGTGTAGCTTTTGTCTGTATATTTTTAATGAAAAAATGATGATTTTCATTCATAGGACTGTGGCAAAATACGACTATTTGTTCCTTTTACAAAACAGTCATTTGTTAATGAATTAGCAGCTAAACAGTTATAATTAAAATACTAAACGCCCATTTCATAATGACTTTTTAACTTCCAGATAACATAACTAGAAGATCAATTTAATATAGATAGATCTATCACAGAAATCGGCTATCTCGAGACTGGAACTTATTAGAACTTCGTGAAACTTAAGAGAATTTTTTAAATTATCCTGTTACAAACTACTTTCTCACGGTATTTATTACGCTTTGCAAAATCCACTTATCGAACTTTATTTAAATTTTCGTAACAAGCCTTTAAAATGATTCAAAGTAAAAAGCCGGTACAATAAACGGACGGCGGCGAAGGAATAAATTCCCATCTATATGAAACAAGTATCGGGCAAGCGCCTCAGGGGCCACTAATTCAATCAATTGGCCGGCCATAAATAAGAGTCCGACAGTTCGCGATACGAGACACGGGTCCACACGTAATTGAGAAGCAAGACTACAAACTGCAAGCGACAAATCAATTAAGCCCGAAGGAGATAAAAAGGATGCATTAATAATGATGCGAGACTCGAAAATAAATGAGCTTCGCTCGGCCCGATACGTATGAGATACGTTAATGCAAAATTTCAAGATAAAGAAACTCGCGATTTTGCTAACGATGTTTTTTAGATTTTTGCAGTGGGGATTTCTGTAGGCGTTGCTATGTCGCGTCATTTGATATAAAATGATCTTTTTTCTGAATAATTTGAAAAATAATTAAAATTTCAATTTGTTTAAAAATCGATCAAATAAAATTACCGATGACGTACATTTACGGAATTTTTGGTGCTCTACCAATATTTTTAGTAAAATTTCAAGAAATGAACAACAGTAACATTTTCATTATAATCATTGCATTTAGCGGTAATTGAGATAATATCGGTAGATAAACTTTTACCAAATCTTTGGTACTCTGCCAATGTTTTTAGTAAATTGTCAAGAAATGTATAAAAACAGTAACAGTACCCTTCACAAACAAACAGGAAATTAGACACCAATAGCGAAGGGGGCTTAAGCACTAATCCGTGTTTTTGTAGAGGGTGTCTGCCAACAAATGGAAGTGACAGCCTACAGGAGATATTAATCGTGAAAAATCCCTTGAAGCTAGGACGTTGGGGATAGATGCGCGTTAAATCGCGCCACGTGCGCTGTCTGTTAACAGTTGACAGTATTGGGTTGAAGCCAGAGGGAGTAGATGTACCATAAATTTTGATAATAAATTGTTTAAGATTCTACAGCGTCTGATGTATCCCCTTAAATTAATATTTGTCATAAGTCTATTGTAATTTATCTAAATTTGATGTTATTAAACCTGTTAGATATTGTTTCTTTGGTCCTTTAAGTAGTTAGCTAAATATAAGTTAATAATTCTGTGACAAAAGTATAAGTAGTAAGTAATCCGTAATTAAAACTTAATAAAGTTACTTTCTAAAATTTTATTTTCTATACTTAATATATGTCTTAAGTCGCCCTGCAATGTGACGAATTTACTGAGATAAAGTTTGTGGTACTATTTCCAAACATTTCTCGAAAATGCCTTTAGAGTATAGATTTTTTGAACTCTCTAGATATCAGAGCAATTATTGTGAAGTACTTTGAAGTGTTATCGAAGGGCACAATAAGTAACAAATTAGAGTCTGCAGAAAACCTCTTATCTTTCTTATTAACGTCACCTCTGATCTCTAGTGGCCGGGTGGTTAGTTTTGCACTGTATAAATAGATAAACAGACTTATGTTCCCCGGATCTAGACAAATGTAATTTTACACAATTACAATGTTTTTTTTTCTATGAACAGCATAAAGGAAGTGAGCAGTTTCACAGGCGCGCATAAAAAGTATGTTTATTAACTTTGTTCGTAGCAACTTAGGCCGTAGGGCCTAAAAAATTGACGGTTGAAAGGAAATGTTCAGATTTTTTGTATATGTAGAAACTTTTCTTTGTTACGCTACAGTATATCACTCGTAGTAAGCCATACTAGCCCTGTAATTTGTTACCAATTAATGTTCATTCTCTTTATTGAGGTGATAACGGAGCCGGTAACAAATCTTGCTAAGCTCAGGTCGGTCACGTCAATTTAGCACAAATGACTCATTTGGGGATATCTTTACATTTTGGTTTGTTCCATGGTTAGAGAATTCTATTTTATGTATTTATGATAGTTTGTCATTTTAAGTTTAAGTTAATGCATTAAGTTTTATGTCTAACTAAATTATTATAATTCAAAAACATTGTTTTGAATGCAATTTGTTTTCGAAAGTCCAACAAAGTATTCAATGACTATAATTAGCAAAAAGATTTTACGTATAATCTGATTATTGATACCCCTAACTCAAGCAGGTTTGTATGCTTAACGTGGGACCAGTTTTTACTAAATTTAAGTTTCATTCAAAAACTTAGAATCTGTTCACTGTTTGATTTCGGTGTCGGAATTTTATTAGAATTTGTTTTTTTATCATATCGATATGATTAAACCACTTCACTATCATATCAAATTACGGTAAAAATAATCCCTAGGGAAGCTTTATGTGGAAGCAATCGAGCTACAAACTGATAAAGTTATGCAATAAGCAATAACCACATAAATTCCCCATAAGATAAGGACCCTCCTAAACACTACGCACTACAGGCACATTTGTTCTCGCTTATCAGACGGTGGCAGTTTTGCAAACATTTATTTATTATAAAAAAAATATCTATAGAACCATTTAGGTAAGTTCATTGAACTGTGTTATCAGAAAATTGTTTTGATTTAATGATATTACTCTCAATATTGCTGGCCATACAAGATGAGCGGTGATAGACCAGTGGATAAGAAACCAGTTTATTAACCATATTTATTTAAGAGAGGGCACAGCGGACAATCCGCTCAAATCGGAGCAGCACTGCTGGGTAAGGATCTCCACCTTACAGAAGATCGTAGCCAAATAGCATTGCATTGGACTCGGCCATGTTGTGTTCCTACGGTGAATAAGGTCTCCAGAGCTCCACTCACACACATTGGCAACGCGTGAGTGATACCCCCGCTATTGCAAGATACGGTGATGCTTACCATCAGGCGGGCCGAATGCTTGTTTGCTAATTTTGTGGACTAAAAAAAATTCAAAAAGAATATGTATATATTCGACACCCGTCTTAACTTCCATGAGCATATTAAGAAGCTAGCGGCCAATTGCTACCAAAGACTAGGATTTGTGATTCGGAATGCTAGGGAATTCACGAACCCAACGGCCATCAAACTAGTTTATACGGCCATAGTGAGGAGTAAGCTGGAGACGGCCTCAATTGTATGGAGCCCGCATGAGTCTGGTTACGTTTTGCTTCTGGAGAAAATACAAAAGGCCTTCTTAAGGTTTTTATATAAGAAAATGTATGGGTACTACCCATTTTTATACCCCACGAAATTCCTGCTGGGTGTATTAGGGTTTAATTCTCTAGAGGTAAGGCGTAACTATGCACTAGTAATTGCGGCTTGTACCATCCTATGAGGGAACTCAGACTGTGTCGAATTGGTGACGCAAGTGGTCCGCCTGTTCGTTCCTCCTCGGTCGAAGATTTGTTTTAGGCCTCGCCATTACAATAGTTTAGCGGTACCGGCGGCGCGTACAGTGTCTCATGCCAAGTCGCCACTTGTGATTGCTCTGCGGTATATCAATGCGCTTCTCGTATCAGCCCCAGACTGTGATGTGTTTGCTAGTCAATGGGTGATTGTGTGTCGAGAGTGCTTGAGGTTTTGCGAGGAGATGGATGTGCGGGAGACAACTGTGAAATGTTAATTGTATTTGTATATGTTACTTGTTGTTATTCCTATTTGTAATGTTTGAATATCACCGTGCCTTAGTATGTACTTACTGTAATACTGTGTATATTAAATGAATAAATAAATAAATAAATAAATAAATGTAGTTTACTAAATTTGAATTTTCGGAATTGTGTATAAATATTTCTAATTACCGCCATGTTCGGTCCTGATGGAAAATATCCTAGACTTGATCACCATCTTGACGATATAGTTTAAGCACCATTAAGTATACTTAAAGTGATACAAAATGCTGTTTGTTTTTACATTACTCAATGAAACTAGTTGTTTGTTATGTTATATTTTTAAACATAAATGACGAATGATGAGTCAATTAGTCGAGTTAATTTTTGTTGATTGCAGAGGAATGTCTTTAATTATTCTTATTTCTTATACAGTGATCAAACACAATACATAATAGTGGTAATTAATTATAACTACAACCACGTTTAGCACAATAAAAGGAATGGGTACAAGGAATAACTGGTACAAATATATATATAGTCCTCCCTGATCCTGATGTATCGCCTATGGGGAACCTTAACAAATTATGAGAGCGAAGGTGACTGGCATAGCCGAACTTCGTCTTAAAAGTCCTATCACACGGCGCACATTAGTATGTACAAATAGTAATCAATATTATTATGTAAAAATGTAAGAATCATAAAAGCAGTACACTATAGCACTACAACATCACTCCGGAAAAAAGGCATAACCACTTACGAGTATGCATATGGATGCCTCCCTTCAAAGCAAATAAGTTTCCATTAGTTTGTTACGATAATTTAATATTTTATTATTATCATTTGCTGCTTTGGGCTTTAGAAAATAATGCTCCGACCATTTGCTGATCTTTTGTGCCCTTTATTAATTTTGCTGTCCAGACCGGTTGCTTCTAGAAACTTCCAGATGTGTTGGCAGAGAGCTGTTGTATCTCCTCTGGCAGCAAAATATGCTTTCCTATGTATGTAATTCAAAGGTATGTACCTATTTAAAAAAAAACCTTAGCTTAGCATTGTTTTCAGCGTATCCTTTTCTTATCTATACAAAAAAAAACAATATAACATCTTAAATTTTCAGGTTTTTCTGAATGTTTATTAACAGGACTTCCGTTAATTAGTACATAATAGGGAGGAAATATTTTTTTTAATATGACTTACCTATGTTCTGAATTGGTCGAAATATCCCAAATGGTGGTAGTTTATAACGTAGTTTATTTTTGCTTATTTATGTATACAAGTTGTAAATGACAAAAAAAGTGCCTGTGAAGGCCTAATTTCTGAAATAAACATTTAAATTTAATTTAAATAAAAAAAATCTAATTATTATTATACCAATTAGCAAGATGAAAACAATAGCACTGTACGAATATTATCTCGGTCGAACTCGTTAGAACAATCCTAATTAATTAACACTATTAAAGCTCATGTTTGTTCAGATAATAAGTTAAATTTTCTTATTTCTAATTATTTATTATTTTCGAATGTAACATTGACATCTCTGTATATCTCGTAAGTCTCAACTATTGTTAAAATTCCCCGAATTTTCGTGGTCCTATTTCAAAATTATAATGGACAAAAAAAAAGTAAAATGGAAACAGCCTTTGACGTGAAACCCACCGCAAACTTAGCGAGATTACGTCAAATAAATGAGCGCATCACAGAGGGATATTACCGAATATGTTTCCACCCTTTACCCGAGTGTAGTCGTTACTCCAACGAGGGTCCTTTATCAACTGCGATAATGCCGACGAAACTTCTATTCGAGACCGACGTGTTTACATACGTCATTGTTTTATAAGGACGTGAAATTTTATGAGATTTTTTGAAAAGGTCTATGTAAAAGAATTACGCGACGGACGTCCTACTTCCACAGCAACGTTTTGATCGACGTCTGAGTGCTTAGTACGAGTTTTTTGTTCGCGTTCGATCATGTCGATGTAAATAAACCCACCAAATATAGAAGAACTCTCATGTTGTTTTATATGACGCATGTTACGACCTCCGTGGCGTAATGGTTACCACGCCAAACCGCCACCCAGGAGGTCCCGGGTTCGATCCCCGGTCGGGTCATGATGAAAAACGAACTTTTTCTGATTGGCCTCGGGTCTTGGATGTTTATCTATATAATATGTATTTGTTATAATATATAATATCGTTGAGTTAGTATCCCATAACACAAGTTTCGAACTTACTTTGGGGCTAGCTCAATCTGTATGAATTGTCCCTATATATTTATATTTATATCAAAATTATGTGACTTATTTGCTCACGTTTTAAAATTAGCAACCTGGCTAATTTGGATATGTAAGACGCATCTGATAAATTCACAATATGAAACTTTTCTCTCTGTGCGACCAACATCCATAACGACGTCAGCCCCTAAAAGACAAAGATCAATTCATACATTTCTCCGTATAGACTTATACTTCACTAGAGAGTAGCGACTAGGATTTGAGATAAACTTCGTTAATTAGAAAAAGACCCAAGATTCGTCTTAAGTCCCGGAACTTTATTGAATTACGAAGTTCAGAAAAGAGCCGAAAATGAGCAAGCGCTTACTTACTTTGATAAAATTATAGCAATTGCTTGTATTGTATGTACTTCTGCAATGTCATATGGGTCCATTCTAGAAACTTGTAGGAAAGTTTACACATTTATCTTTCGTCTTGAGACATTTCTTCACGTGACATCTCGATTAATGTTATCAAAGAAAATTGACTGTCTAGGTCCTGAGATAACCTATTCGGTCCATGTATTGATTAAAATACTTAACATTAGACGAACGCAACGTATTAATTATTTATGTTATTTATGACACTGTGCCTTGCCTACGCTCTCTGAATTCTAATAAATTAAGAAATGCTTGGTTGACAGGAGAAAAAACACAAATGCCATCACATGAATGTTTGCTCCGAGCGGGAATCAAACCCGCGCCCTTTGATGCCAAAGGATCACTACCAACGTACCACCGTGCTGTCAATTATACTTTATGTTACAAAGCATTATAATTAGTTCGTTTTCAACCTTCGTAAATTATTCACAAAACGCTTACCTCACGCACATAACTAAAGAGACCCACGTTTCACGTTTGCTCTAACAATTTACAAAATCCCATTGTTCGAAGACACCGTACCCTTTCACCTTTGCCTTAACAGAGAAACATAGTCATAAAACGGGGAGTAGATTGTTTCCAACATTCTGCCGGAACTGAGGGAATAGAATCGGACTAATATGATGCTCAAATAAATGTACAACAGTAGCTCAAAATAGAATATTTAAATGTATATTTAAAATTAATGAATCAATGATTTCAAAGACAAATCTTATTTGTAAATGAATAAATGAATAATAATAATAATAGAATAGTTTCCCCTTCGATGAGGGCATGATTTTTGTTTCTTGAATAAATAACTCATTTTATTTGAAAAAACAGTGTATCATGATTTGAATTTTAATGATCCTACTAATATTATAAACGTGAAGAGAACAACGGGATTTCTACAATTAATATTGTAATTTATTAAAATATTTAAAATGGTTTCAGTAAATAACTACAACGCTAAATTGTAGCATATAAAAATATCTGATTGTAGTGTATTTATTAGGGCTAAAACAATGTAAGCGCAACTGAGCTTTATGTCATTCGCAAATATTTTTGTCTCGAAACTTAGACACTGCTTGGTGTTAATTTTCCATAGCAATATCAACCCTTCGACCCCTGTAAAAGCGGAGAATGCGTTCGGCCCACGATTTCCGACGGACGTCTATTGTCTGCCTCGGCGCGTGCCCGCCAGAAAAACCTACTAACAATAGCGTGATTTATATGATTAAAATATTGATTTAATTTTGAAAATGTAGGGATTTATATAATAGTGACTAAAATACGCGATATTGTTATTTCTTGAACATAGAAATAGTAGAGAGAAATACACTTCCGGACACATGAATCGAGCCACCCTACATTTTTATGTGTAATGACATAGAACATAAAAATATTCTTAAGTTAATCAAAAAGTTTTTATGCTTTTGATGCTGGTATATTCATAATGATTTTGAAGTGCTGTTGTTCCAATTTTGAACTTATCAAATGGAAAAACGAAACAAAATCCAAATTAGTGCATTCTTTTGAAAAGAAAAGTTAATCTAAATTAACATATTTTTTTTTATTTAACTCCATAATTTTGAATTCACCGGAATTGTTTTGAAATTAAGACATCGTAAAATTGTTGTTTTTTTAATTTGAGCCATTTAAACGTTAAAATTATGGATAAACCGCCTCTTCTAGCCGCGCAAGCTGTGGCGCTTCTACAGTCGGGCCGAAGTCATCGCGATGACAGCTTGCTTTAAGCCGTTCTGCTGTGCAAAGGGTAAACCATCGATACCTCGACACTGGTGTATATGTGCGCCGTCCAGGAAGACCGCGATTTCGGGTAACTTCAGAAAGACAGGATCAATTTATCGCGACAAGCAGTTTACGAAATCGTCACCTCACCTCTGTACAGATCCAAGAACAGCTTCGAGACTTTCATGGAGTGGCTGTTTCCGCGCGAACAATTAGACAAAGACTTAAAGAACGTGGTCTGAGCCCACATAAGCCAGCCAACGGGCCGAAACTGACAAGAGCTCACCGAATGGCGCGCTTAAAGTTTGCACGGGAACATTTGCATTGGACTCAACGCCAATGGAGCAAGGTACTCTTTACTGATGAGACTAAGATTATGCTTTATGGTAATGATGGAAGGAGGAAGGTCTACCGAAGGCGGGGAGAGCGCTTTGTTCAGTGTTGTATTGAAGAGAGAGTGAGTTATGGCGGGAGCTCGTGGATAGTCTGGGGAGGAATATCTGCCGATGGTAAAACTGGGCTAGAGGTTGTGACAGGACCACGTCTACCAACACTAAATGCCCGTCGATACATTAACCATTGCCTAGAGACTCATGTGATGCCATATGCTGGATTTGTAGGCCAAGGCTTCATCTTTATGCATGATAATGCAAGAGCGCACACTGCAGGAATCGTCAGGGCATACCTTCATGATGTTGGAATCACGACAATGGAATGGCCAGCAAGGAGCCCTGATATGAATCCGTCTATGGGACGAATTAAAGAGGCGTGTTCGAGCTCACCAACCAGCACCACAAACTTTGGAAGAGCTGAGAGTTGCCATCGAGGAGGAATGGGAGAACATTCCACAACACTTCATAATGACGTTGATTAACTCCATGCCAAATCGCATGACTGCAATCATAAACGCTCTCGGAGGCAATACAAGTTACTGAATAAATTTTTTTTCCAATAATTCCTTTTTTTTTTCAAAAATTCAACCCGAGTCTTGTCTTTGAGAAAGGTTATACAGGACAAGATTCACTTAAAATTGTAATTTTATCAAGTTATTGAAATTTAAATTTGGAATTAAGTATACCTTATTAATGTAAAGTGTACCAGCTTCCAAATTGCATAAAAACTTTTTCGTTGATCATATACTTTTGTTAAGATACCAGCAATCAAAGTTGAAACTGCTGGGTGGCTCGATTCAAGTGTCCGGAAGTGTATTTCATAGGTGGCGGTAAGCACTTTCCATCAAGTGCTCGCTCGCTTTTTTGCCTGTAGTATGATCACGGAAAAATAAATAGTACTACGGTATGACATAAAAAATAAAGAAATATAAACATTTTTTATTAAAAAAAACAAACCGACTTCAAAAATGAATTTAAATAATATATAATTTCATGTGCTAGGTACCTACTGTTCTAATTGAAGTCGGTGCCACGCGTTATCACCCGTACTCGTCGTACACAGCCTTCCATTCATGCATGTGGCCTAGGTAATATTTGGTTTGGTTGGCACCGACTTCAATTAGGACAGTAGGTACCTAGCACATGAAATTATATATTATTTAAATTCATTTTTGAAGTCGGTTTGTTTTTTTTTTATAAAAAATGTTTATTTAATACTTTTTAGTGCATTTTATACAGCGGTTTTTTAGAAGTCTGATAGTAACAGTAAACCCTGGTATGTCTGTATAAGTACTGTCTGTTTGTTTGTCTGTAGCTCACTTTTTAGCAGTCCTTTTCGAATACTATGTCGAGCCTCGCTCGCTTCGCTCGCTCGGCTGTTGATAAATAATCACAGATCTAACCTAACCTAACCAAAAGTTCCCATATGCAAATTTGACAGATTCGATATACCGGCAGATCTCGATCGGCCGGATTGACCGATCTGCATACGAGACGACATATTTATAAGGTATTTGTATTAACATTGATACGAATTGTGACTATGTGTAACATTATAACTTGAGAAGGCCTACTCTCTGAATAAGCGATTTCACTTTCGTAATACACTATACTGCAGTTCATGGTGTGAAGCAACTTCTTCCTCTTCGGTGCTAACAGCTGGTGCTTGAGTGTCAACTTTATGGTATAGTGAGCCTCCTAATATCGTCACTCAAGAGTCACTTGTTTACACGTGTTCCCATCATGATAATCAACGGTCTAATATATACCTACAATATTTAAAGAATTATCCTCTAACTCCTATCCGTTTAGGAGTTGTACCTTCCATTATCACCTCACCAACATGGAATGATGACTCCAGACTTAAATACATGAATAGCTAACGAAAACATAAATAACGCGTTGTACGTGCCTACCAAATTTAAGGAGTGCCCTCGATTTACCTGGGATCCCATCATCGATCCTGATTTGGTGACAAGTTATGATGAAAAAAAAACAAACGGTCTAATCTAATACATACCTACAATACTTTAAGAATCATTCTCTAACTCCTATCCGTTTAGGAGTTGTACCTTCCATCATCACCTCACCAACATGGGATGATGACTTCCAGACGTAAAAACATGAATAGCTTACGAAAACATAAGTAACGCGTTGTACGTGCCTATAAAATCTGAGGGTTGCCCTCGATTTGCCTGGGATCCCATCATCAGATCCTGACTTGGTGACAGTGGGACCAACTTGGGAGTATGCACTTTCGAATGAAAAAAGAATTTTGAAAATCGGTCAAGAATTGACGGAGTAATCGGCGGACATACAAAAAAAAAAATATATATACAATGAAACATAGAACCTCCTCCTTTTTTGAAGTCGGTTAAAAAGAAGGTAGTAATTTGTTAAAATTTTTGAAAGAAAGATTTTATAAGAATTTTGCAAAAATGCATGCACATGACAATCATGTATTTTTAGACATAAATCTAAAACCACATCCGCCCGCTTGTAGTGTGTTTATAAATGCTGAGTCTTGTCAATAAATGTTATTTACAAAATTGCGTTCACGTTATACTAAGTAAACTCTGTAAATTCAGCGTCCACTCTACTGAATGAAACAGCAAACCATAACAGCATACAAAATACAAGCGTAATACTAATAGTATCTTTTAACTTTGACTAAAATAAACTCGCGGTTCAAAAAAAATCTTCACTGGAATAAACCCCTTTGAGATTTGAAACCATATTTGCGACTACTATCACCTCACGTCGGAAGCATAGCCTTTCTTATGTTTCATGGAAAAGAGCAAATTATATCAGAGAGCTCAGACAGCGAAGTGGAATGTGACAGCGTAGCCAAATTGAAGGAGACAACATGCTTTTAGCGCGGCCTCTACCCGACTCAGCCTCGGATAGTGGTACAATAGGATCCCAGTACGTGTATGGCCTGGGTTAAAGGAGAATGATTTTTATGACAACTGAATTTGCGGATTCAGATAACCAAATTTAAAGGTACAGTCACTTTACATATCGGACTTTGTACAGTGCAAAAATACTTATAGTGAGTGCCAAAATGGTTACTTATCTCATTTTTGCACTGTACCATTCTCAAGTTCATTGTCATAAGAGCCAAATTGTACAGCAAGTGTAAATCTCAACGTGCACCTGACTGTACAAGGTGAAATTAAGAAAAATATTTATTTAGAATACTATCAGTATCAGCCAGTTTTGGAAACGCATTTCAATCTTTTCCACATTAAGTCTCAAGCTGTCTCTTTTGTTTCTCCTTTCACCATTAGTACAGTTTCAAACTTAAAGTTACTTAAGTCAGGTGTACAAATCGGCCTCGGTACAGATGTAAAAAATACCATACTTATAATAATAATAGTACCTACACTGCAACAACTGCGACAAAAGTTTGGCGATTTAAAAGAGCTCGTAATAAATGACCAACCAAACTAGAACAAAAAAAAGGACGGGTTGCAACTTGCACTCCGGGAGTGCCGGCAGAAGTGAAAACTTAAACATCAGCGTTGTGCATTTTTATATATTTTGGAATGTTGAGGGAATCTTACGCTTTTTTGATCAGGCTACGGATCTGACGCGAGTTTAACATTTTTACCAATCAAAGAAAAGTGCCAAGCGCCGCTAAAGAAGTTTTCACTTTAAAAAAAATCTTACTTTTCCAGTTAAAAATGTATCTGTACGCATCCCATTGCACATCGACATGATAACAGTATCTTTCCCGTCACTTAAACCATACTTTCAGGAAGTCTCTTCGCCGGTAACTATTATGAAACGCTGTTTCTAGGGAGCTACTTCCAAACTTCTGGCAATACAATTAAGTAGTTATCTTTGCCTTTAACTAAACAGTCTCGTCGTTACATTAAATGTAAGCATTATTTTTAGAAACGTTTAAAATCTAGTAAAATAGTTTTATATCAATTTATGCTGGCTGCACAGGTTTCTAATATGTTTCAGCTTTTGGTTGTTTTTTTAATATCATTTTTCATCAATTTATCTGACGGATAAGCTACCTAGATATATCAGGAACCAGTGGCAACGGCATTGACTTTATTAAAGTTTTGAAAATATATTTTGGATCTGCAATACAAATTGACGAATTTTACTTCGATTTAATCTTAAATTAGTCACTTGTAGCCTTGGGGCGTTTTGACAAATCCGTATTTATTTGATCCGATTACTTCGCTAATATACTATCATTATCTAAACCCCAAAAGGATTACAGGTAATATAATAATATATCCGTTAATGTTCTACATTGATCTATATTAACGTCAGGCGTCTACGTCATCGCGGCACTACATCAACCCCGTAGGATTTCCCGAATCCAGAGTCATTTGTCATCGTTCGTATTGTCAAGCTGGCCAGCAATTAGCGAGCGGCCAGATCGACTATATAGCAGCCATCAATCAACTGGACTCGGAATTGCTATGTCAACTTTTTGTGTCATTTAGACGCGGAAATTTTGCGAAGTGTCTAAAAGTTAAAAGATTAGAGTTTGATGTGAACACACTGTATTGTTTAACACAATGTCAAAGTTAAAGACACTTTATTCTGTGGGTCCTCGCGGGCACTTAGACACATTGTTCACAATAAGAGTGTCAATATCAATATCAATACGAATTTCATGAGGTTTTTCCACATTATCATTTATCACATAGAAAAGAATAGTTTATTTATTCAGAGACTAGTTGAAGTATACAAATAATAAATATTTGTATTATCAAATATATTCACACTATTTCGGAAACAAAAACAAAATTTTATTGGTAGAGAAATGACAAAAGAAACATTGTTACAACCATTTTTTTTAAATACACAGACAATAAATTTTTGTATTTTTTTTAAATAATAATAAAATAAAGAAAAACTAGTATGTAGTATGTACAACACAGAGCATGAAACATAACAGCGTTGAATGAATAACGCAAAAGAACAGACCATTTGCGTTTCCCGCTGCAAAGTTTCCAGATCTTTCACTAATCAAATGAAGCACTTTCTTGCTCCATATCTATATTTTGTAAATGGTGGTACTTTCTCGATCGAGACAGCCATACATAAATGCTCTAGGTACCACTCCAAACTATAAATATTTATTGTTTCCGAAAATACAACTGTTTCCGGGAAATAGCAATTACATGGGAAAATCCACATCCATACAAGACATGCGAAAATAACAAGCGAATATTCGCGTTAGGTCATTAGACTACAAATAAAACTCTACGAAACTAAATCAATACTGAACTAATCGCAGTTCTGTATGAAGTGAGCAATTAGTGACCACCCGCACTCGTGCGGATATCCGTTTATCGATTCGCACTCGGCAATTACCCGTGCATGATATCCGTCTGAACTGAGTGGGTGTTTACTAACGAATAACAATTGGCTAGGAAGCTAGGGTTAGGTAGGCGTCATAGAATGGCAGCAGGTAATGAACCTGATTGAACCTATAACTAAGTTTGTCTTATAGCAAGTATATTCGTAGTGCAATATAAAATTGTCATTAATATTTCTAAAGAATTAACTAATAAATAGTTACTTCGTAAAGTACGTCTTAGTTGTTTTGTTTTTCGAAATACACAATCAATACATACAGAATGTGTTCTGTATTCGCCATACAGCAAATAAAAAAAAGAATAATTATCCCCATTTTTTGTGTGATATTTTTGTCCAAAAGAGGAAGTATATCTTAAGGGCCATCAACGCGATATACGGCCAATAGTTGTGATAGTAATGGCCTTGTTTATACGTAGACAAGCGCCTCTCAAGTCAAGGAGCCTGAGGATCCTGTGATTCCGCCCCCTTTCATCGGATTCACGCTACGACAGTAATTCCATTTCGCTAGGATTAAAAAGGGGCGCCTTGAATAAATTGATCGAATTATTTATTTCATTTTTGATGGTAGAATTAAAAGTGCTTTAGCTATGGATTTATGAAAATGACAAAGTAACTTTTATTTATTTAATTTTTTTACATTGGTCGTGGTTTTTAATACTTCTTGAAACATATAATGGAAACGTATCGTAACACGTAATTTCAGGCATATTAAAAAGAAACCGAAAAGTTCATTATGAAGTTCACGTCGAGTGCATTTGACAGCCCAAATTAAGGTAGGCTGTAGAACTAATGTGAGCTTTATTTTATGACACCTAATGATTATTATGTCGAAATATCCAAATGAGTAAAACAATATTCGTAATTTATAAATATAAACCAAAAAATCGTCCAATTTCACTTAGCCCTATCGTAAATTTTTCATAACTCATCGTTACGATACTGAACTCGTACATTCCGCGAATCGAAGGAAAGAAATTCAATTTCGTGTTAGAATTCTATGAGAGATTGATAGAGCCTACACAGAGGGATTCGGATATATTTGCGTTCCTTTTCGTAATACAATTTAAAGTTTTGTAGCCCACATGAGCCTCCGTCTGGTTGCCATAGCAACGCCCCCGAATAGCTCGCTAAATTTTCGGTAAATGCACGTTGTATGGCTGAAGGCAAACGATTTTCCAAGAAGGTGAATATCATTAGTTGATCTCGAGCTCCGATTCTATTAACGAAGGAGATATAGGAAAGGTTTCTGAATATGTATGAATGAATATACGGCCTATTGATGATTCATGGTGAATAATGCATTTGTTATTCGGGATTTCGTATATTTATTGAAGACAAGCAAATATATAGGGACAAATCACACAGATCGAGCTAGCCCCAAAGTAAGTTCGAAACTTGTGTTATGGGATACTAACTCAACGGATCCATTATTTTATTACAAATAAGTACATAAATAGATAAACATCCAACACCCAGGCCAATCAGAAAAAGTTCGTTTTTTATCATGACCCGACTCCCGACTGTGATTTGAACCCGGGACCTCCTGGGTGTCGGTCTGGCGTGGTAACCATTATATCACGCAGGTCGTCATGTGCTCCTTCGTGCATAATGCTGCATTTTCCTGTTTTTACAACATTTTCCCTATGCTTCTGAAAAGAGGCTTCTTCCCTCTACTTTTCTCTTCAGAGAACTGATTACAAATAAATTTCAAAGAAATCCAAACCAATAAAAAATATCCTAAACCAACTTCCGCCTTACTTTTCACCCTTTTGGATGATTTCCGAAAACTTTGTAAGTCCACTCAAATACTGCTAGCGACGCCATTGAGCTTCTCGTCTTTTACATAATATTACAGAGGTTATAAATCATTTCAAACTATTGTCTCCGAAAATACCTATACGTTTCAATAAATTATTCGTGAATCCCCAAACTACTAAGGAAATTGTTTCTCTCCTGAGCCTCTCTCCCAATTACATTTGTAAGGGTGAAGTGATTCTGTAAGTGGGGAACCAATAGATTTTTATAACATCTAGGTATTTACTATAGAATTCGGATTATCTTAAATTGTCTTGGGTCAACATATTGATATTATAAAACTAAATGAAAAAGCAAATCATACAAAATGACAACAAACTAGTCTTTAAACATCTTGGCTAACTAAGTGCTAATACAGTCAACAAAGGAATGGGCTAATATATGGTTAAAGGTTTCTAAATATTGCGTGAAGAGATTTACTTGAATATTTGTAATTACATAGTATGAATACTATTAATAAATAAATTTTGAAGTAAAAAGTAAATGCAATATTTATAAATCTTTAATCATAATAATATATACAGTGTCATACAGGCGGTCAGCCCATTCCTTTGTTGACTGTACACAAAACTGCGAATAGGCACGTTACCAATTTTCGACGCCAGAAAACCTGCACAAAATGTTGTCTAACTTAAAAAAAGTACTATGACGCTAATCGAATGGACTTCGCTCATACAGAGGGTTGGTTAATTTTGTTGCTTTTGAGCCCCACAATAAGTACGTTCCGTGTTCCGGGAATACGTGGAACGACAAATAATGAAAAAGTCTGTAAATAATGGTTATATTTTGGTTGCTTTAATCGCGAAAGAAACACGCTAGGTAGGATCTAGGGGGCGAGTTGGACACAAAAAATCTGAAGATCAGAGAAAAAGTGTTATAGCATGATTTTATGTAACAATTGTCACAGAAATAAAACACGACTATAGATAGAAGCAAGGGATACAACAAAACAAATGAAGATTTTATACGGGAGAGTCCAAATGTTATCCAAGCGATATATCTACATCACAGCTAAAAAAAAGGATCGGATGGAACAGTCGCAACGTTTATTCACCCCCTACATTTACTGAGGGGATACTCTGATTTCTGTTCGGATTTTTCAAACACTATTCCTATAGCGTCGAGTATTTCCTTTGCTGTTGTTTTATGAAATGCTATGCTATTTTTGCGCTAAAAACTGTTTGGATGTTTTAGTATGTTTAAACGTTGATAAGTTTTTTACAGTTTTTGTATTTTTTATTATAAGTTCTGTTGATATTTTTAAAAGTTTTTGTATAATTTTTATTTTAAAGATTCTCGTCGATGATGACATTATTGTAACACCTTTTAATCGTAATTATTTATTCAAAACAAATTTTTGGTCTCGACTTTGATTGCTAAAATGAGAGCCGAAAAGCTAAGGTGGACTGAATATACTGATGCCAACTAACCATTAGATCACATAAATTTCTGAAAACGCATAAAATGTAAAAGATGCCTGGATGTATATCGAATTATCTACAGAAAAATACAAAAAAGCTCAAACATTCTCCAACCATAATCACCTTTCATACAGACAGACTTGGGCATTCATAAACATCGTAAATTAACTTTATTTATGGAAACAGTGAACTTCGATTTATAATGCAACAATTTCATGCCAGTGACTTCGTTTGTGTGGGTTTTGCACGTTTTTAAATCGCTATCGTTTGTCATGTCCATGATTATGAGTTTTGACGTCAAAAACGAATGATAGGCAATTGTCCGATAATGGGCACTTTAGTAACATGGAAAGCGTATCATTTGCTAAATATTTTTCTCTTCAAGTAGGCTTTATTTTCATGCCTGATGTTGATGACGTTGTCATCAACATCAGGCATACAATATTTTTTGGAGTATTTGGATATTTATTGGAGAGAAATAAAAAGATTTTGTATTGTATTGTATTGTTATTGTATTGGTTGATTGGTACAGACTCTTGGTTCGTATTTTTATATAAGTCTGTATTTTTTTGTTAGATCAAATTATTATTAAATTGATTACCTGTATATAACAAAGCTGAATAATATGTTTGAATGTACTAATCGCTAACAAAAACTAACAACAACAGCTAACTAAAAAATATTATTCAGGCCAACAATGTCCGGAAAATTAAAATTGCGAAGTTATTTTTAAACCGGGCTTTAGGTCTAAATCAAATTCACGTTAATGGCGTGGGCGGATAGAAAAACAATTAATCCAAAAACAATTTAGTAACCTTTTGTATAAATGTGTAATAAAACCCTTTTCGTTCAATAAAAACCCTTTGTATTCCCAAATGGCCTGTAAATTATACCGTGCCTTAAATACATAATAGTCAAACGGACTTCTGCCAATTTTGTCTGTATGGAGTATGAAAGAGGAAAAAAATAGGAAATTCAAGTTCTAGCACTTTACACTTTGAGAACAGCTAACTGCTAAAACCAGATAGTAGGCGGTAAGTACGATCTGGCTGGGGGCTTACAATGAACTTTTTTGAAATCATCAAAGTATAGGAACGTCTTGTTTTACACCTGTATTTATCCCTTTTCTCCTTATTTTCTCTTTTCATCCAGTTATAGGTTGTTTGGCCAACAGTAGGTCATAATAGAATAATGATATCTAATTAATTTGGTATTTACAGTACGTAAAGTACCAAATTAGTTAATGAAATTTTAGTAAGCCTATTGTTCAAAATATTGAAATACTAGTCCAGATAATGCTCAGAGACTACCCAGGTGTCTCTGTGTTCCATGGATGGCGGTTGATCACTTACCATCAGGTGACATGATGTTTGTCAGCCTCTTCCATAAAAAAGAGTAACGCTAAAATAATCGTGCTATATAATTGGTGGTAGCCCCAAATCCGTGTATTAAAAAGTACAAAAATATCCTTCAAGATTTATTCTCGTGCCGATTTATCAGTTGGAGCTGTTAATTCCCCGCAATTATCCAAAAACCCCTCAGGAACTCACTTAAACTTTCTTTAAAAATGCGCCCATCGGATTGTTACCAAAGTTTACGAAACGTTGTCAGAGTTTCTGAGTGACAAGCGGATTAATCATGCTGTCTGAGGAAAAAGTGAGAACTGAGAACTGGGCGGGAACAATGGCGAACGGGAAACGAGAAAATGAAGACAGCGGGATAATAAGGGTTTTATAAGGATTCCATCATTTGTTACAAGAAAAGTTTACAGATGGAAGGTTTTTTTTTTAAATTTTTTTTATATTATGTACTCGTAATGGAATGGATGAGAATGGCACAGGACCGAGTTGGAAAGCGTACAAAAAGGGAGGTATGTACTATACTTAGCAGTGACAAACGGGCTGATATGTTATAATAATAATTTTATTTTCCTCAAAACAAGGTTTGCTTGCAATTATTTAGGTAGTTAGGGCTTCTTAGTTGTACCGATGCGATGGAGGACCTATGTAATGTGAGGCTGGGTGCCTATAGTAGGTTTGGATGAACAAACTTGTGTCACAGGTCATCAGGGCGATGTGTGACGTGTGACGTGGTTTATATGTTGATGATGATGTACTCGTAATTTTTTTTTATTGTACATATAAAGAATAACATACACAAAATATTTTATTTTACTCTTAGTTTTTTTTATTTTCGCGTTATTACAATATTTTAAACTTATTGTTTAAAATTACTATTATATTATTACTAAAAAACTTATTGCTTACTAAAAATTCATTAAATAATTAGGTACTTTGGCAAAAAGTAAATAGCAAATTAATTATCTATAGGTATAAAGCATTGACCTATTGCTGGGCAAACAACATTGACTGCGTAATACAGGCCTTCTAGTTCGGACTCGAGACACTTCACAAGGATTAATATTTAATTATAAAAATGATTTTTATATACTAAAAGGTTTTACTTGTGAGTAGTGAATCTCTCCTTCATATTCGGTCCATCAATTTTGAGGATCGTGACTCCGACGTAACTTAGTCACCGTTTCTCTCCATCTGTTCCGATCTTGTGCCAGATGGAGAGCTGTGGCATTTCCAGGCTTTCACCTGGTCCGTCCATCGTCTAGAGCTGCGTCCTCTTGGTCTTTTTCCTTCCACCTTGCCTGTCATCATAAGTTTTTCGAGTTTGTCGTCGTTCCTTCGCGCTATGTTTTCAAAATATGCGTTGTATGCAGATGGAGGAGAGTCGCTGCTGTCCCTCAAGTCTAAGCTGCTTCAAAATGGAGGCATTCGTTCTGTGGGCAGTCCAGGGAATCTTTACATGGTACCTATAAAATGAAGTTGCCTTGTCTGTCTGTCTGTCCCTATCACCTATGTATGCTTAAATCTTTAAAACACGCAAGGGATTTTGATACGGTTTTTTTAATAGATAGGGTGAAGTTACGCGGTTTTCGTTAGTAAAATATAAAATTGACATCATTCAATATAAATACAAATAGTATAATTAAACAATTACTAATGATCATTGTCTATTGTATTCCATTAAATAAACAAACTTAGACTAACGCTAACGCTGATGGCAGTCAAAAGTATCGCATTTCTTCATTAGGAACGTGTTTTTAATGACAGTATGAAATACCAAATAAATTTTAGCATGTTTTGAAGTAAAGTTTAGTGACGCGATCGTGTGGTAACATAATATCGGCGTTAGGTTATCACTCGCTACTCATTCCATGCTGGTCACTCGACGAATAAACATTAAGTATGTGTAATTTAAACTAGAAATGCGATTTTTGTTAACAACTGTGTTATTGTGTTTAACGTGTGTTATAATATCCTGCTACGACATGTTTGTGGGTGATACTGTGCACAAAAAAATGGTGTTCCACCAAAGGATTAAGGATTTCGCTATACCATTCAAGAAAAGAATAAAAACTTTGACGTATCATGACTCTGAGAAAAGGATTATAAAGGTACATAATTTTTTTTTAACAGATTTATTTAATTCACACAGGAATGTTCCAAAAAGCGAAATAGATTAAATTTGTGTTGATTAATTTGAGAACAATTAAATATTTTTTTTATTAATCATTTATTTTATGCCTTAGATTTTATGGTAATTGTGTCCTAAACCGTAAAATAAAAGATTAATCTTAATTATTTTTTTAAAAATTTTGATCATACGCCGAGTAACGTGCTGCTTTATGGACTGACTACCCTCTGAAATAAAAAAACGCATGTACGGAAAGAATTTAACATTTTCTTATTATTTTTTAATATCTTACTTAGTTTATTATCATTATAACATTGTTATTATACAAATACCATGTAGGTACCTATCCTATCACCTACCTTACCTAAAGTAAACGACCTGGATTTGAAGAATTAAGTATATTTTGTGATTGCTAAGTTATTTACTTATACGAATATATAATAAATAATTAAATAGATTCCCACTTATAACATGCGCGTACGTAAGGCGACCCTCTGACCCGCGGACGAATGGACAGACGACGGATGGTCCATCCATGACATGACAGGACAGACGGACATGGCGAAAGTATAAGGTTCCTTGTTTACTACGGAACCCTAAAAAGCGATTGTTTATTAAAACAGATACTTATGTTTTGATAAAAGAAATATGTATATAATTGTACCTCATTTGATTAATCATTAGTATTCTTCAAACTGCTATGCACTACCAAAACAATATCTTGGCAATGAGGTGTACGTGTAACGTCATTCTATTGTTCTACTGTTCCGTATATTTTTATATCTACATTATCATTATTAAGTTATACTAATTCATTACTGTACTTTCCTTGTGCCAAGTGCCAAACCCATCTTGTGTCGGAGACCAACAAGACCCACTTTGGGTCACAGCGGCAACGTAGTCAGTAAGTCCATGTGCTGGATGTCTAGATAATCCGTCCAATTGTTTGCGGTAATCTAAAGGAGCATTTTTAGTCGGTCTTTTCTTTGCCTAAAAATCCAATTCATCAAAATAAAACAGATCCATTAGTTTCGCGGCAATGTAGCAATGTTTTCTACACTAATGTCAAGTTCTTTTGAAAAAGTAACTTTGTTTGGCTTTCGGTCTTTATTAAATACATAATTATCTTATAAGGATCCAGATCCAGAGAAGGATTATACTTAGTAAAATATTTATTATTACGGACATGATCCGAAAAAATGCTTTCCATCACGCTCCATCAGATTTGCACCCACGTACGCCTTTTCACGAAATATCGCAATAATTTGCGAAACACCATAAATTTATAAGTAAATTGTGTTAATTAAAACAAACACGAAAGGTCAATTTACCATTTATGTATGACATCGTTTTAGATCGCCTTAATCTGATGGTGTGCTTATGTAATAAATTTGCATGTTTTTTCACAACCACCAGAAGTTTGCCATTAATTTTTAAAGATCAAACTATGCAAGTGTTAACTTTACACGTGTTTCTTTAGCACAACTACTCTAATTTACTTTATTTAAGAGATCATACCTACGACTAGGTTTACAATATAAATATCACACAAACGGCCGAAAAAAGTTTCAACATAAATAGTTGTAAACATTTCATATACACACAAATTTAATTATTATTTCATTGGAGAATAACATTCTTGTCATGCACCGCATGCATAGGGGCTTACGTAACATATTGCATCTGACCTTGCAGTTGTCAGTCTTCACTTCGCTATATAATATATCACTGTGACCGCGGCTACATGCGCCTGGTTGTTTTTGAGTTATTAATAAAAATAAATTTTCCAACCATATAATATCAGTCAGTAGCAGAAACTCATCACTTATCCATGACGCACTTTTTGTCTGTGAAAATAGAAACTATGCAATTATATGCAGTAACAAACACGACGACAAAAAGTCCCGCTCACAATAATCTTAAAAAGTCTAAGGGCAACTCAGTATAATGACGTGTTAAATTCAGTTTATAAACTATTTGTGTAACAAAGACCAGACTTTGTGTGGTTGAGTGACAAATGTTCAATCTCTTACATTTACCCTTTCATATCCTTTTTAAGATTTCGGTCGATAAATACGTGGTAATGATCTGGTAGATTTATCATTAACTAATGCCAATAAATCAAAATGACGTTGTTCGATCATAATGATGTATCAGCCAAAGTTGAACTTATGTTGCATTTATATGCTAATTTTCTTATATTCTTTTGTTCCAGGGACTAGCAGCTATTGACAATGACTTCTCACATGCAAGTGCAAATGTGACAGAAGGTGGTGTTGGTTATTCATACGTCACAGTCCGAATGAAGAGCCAGAGGCATCACCCCTTAAACTTTGAAGTTGAAATTTACGTATGAACTATGTTCATTGTGAATTGGTGTCAAGGACTAAACAATATAAATAAAACTCATGTAAGAAGATTTTTTGTGGATTTAGTGCAAGTTGAATTCGTGATATAAGATGTTTTAGTCAGGAAAGTAAAACGCTTGATCGATTTAATGAGATTATCTTATTTCTAACTTCATAAAACATAAGTCAAATAGCACTTAAATCTCAAGCTATAGGTACCTCGTCTAATTAAGATAATAGATAGCTTTAGTGAAGAATTAAATATAAAATTACTATTGTGGAGTTCATTGTTAATCTAGTAAAATTGTTTTTATAATTTAATATTTTCAGAATAATGACGCATGACGTTGAATGATTTTGTTTAATATTCTCTGAAATTATCAGTAACCTGTGGCCCATACAATCTCACATCCTCGAGGTGCATCATTAAATGAAATAATATTTTTCTTTGACTTCATTGTTCAATAAAATGGTATATAAATAAGAATTTTTATATGCTCTATTAGTACATAAAATTAGATTATGTTTAGAAAATAAGTGATATTACTATGGTTAAGTTGAATATTAGTTTTAATATTTTTGTGAAATAGTTTTCAAAATAGTCATTGGAATGTAATAAATAAAGATATTATAAAAATGTTTTTACTTCTAAAAGATCCTTTACTCACCATTGACTTACGGCGTTTTTCCACTACTCCGGCATCCGATTTTTATCGGTCCGGTAATTGCCGGTCCGATGTATAAATTCATAATTTAGTATACGCGCTTCTCCACTACTCCGGCATCCCGTTTTATGTCTAAAGTATGAATTTCTACATCGGACCGGCAATTACCGGACCGATAAAAATCGGATGCCGGAGTAGTGGAAAAACGCCCTTACTCTTTTCATATCTTGTAATAATCTGACACACAGCCATCACCTCCTGATTATTTGTATGAAGCCTATTCACTCTACAGGACTGGTCTTAATGAATCTTGATTTAAAAAAACCGACCAAAACCAATTCTAAAGTTAGGATTCCATTTCCTACCATATACGACCAACAACACCCACGAAGCTTATTTTAATAATTATTTTTATAGCAGAAGACAAATTATTTGTGAAAATTTCAATAGATACTTCAAAATGCGCTAACATACAGACGGACGAATGGACACTGAAGAATTTGTAAGTTTAAAATTTGTGTTTTACGTCAAATAAACCATTTTTCTTTCTTTCTTCTTTCTTTAATTAGAACCCTTTATTAGACTGATGAGATTGATATCCTTTCGACTTTTGGCCTTCTGAATTCTAAATAGTAGAAGACGGTAGTGCGATGATTGTGCACTTTGGTATAGAAGCATGAAATTTCTACCATGGATAGAGTGTCCCACGGTGATCGTTTTAAGATGTGGAGGGAAGTCAGATTCTTCCTCTGTGAGTGGGGGGAGGGGGGCAAAGGGGGTGAATTCCACGTCTTGATGATTATTTTTTTACTGATCCGTTAATGTTACTAGGGCTTGTATGGTGTCGTTTTCATATAAACCGAATACAAGGAATTCATTTTTAACAATAAAAATGTATGGTCCCATACAAAAAAAATAAAAATACTGCCAAAAAGTAAAAAGTTCCGCTACGTTTTTTTTGTAAGCACGTTATTTTTACTTTCAAATCTTAATTATTATGATATTAAAAAATACTGTGTTATAGCTTATTTAATGTAGTCTACAAATATATATAATTGTAGTATACTTTTCATACAAAAACTATTAAAAAAAAAAAGAAGAACGTGCAAATTCCAGAATATGCGCGCGGTGATTCGGTGAGATGTAGGTACGCGTAGCGACAAATTTTCATAATTACTATAGTCATTTGTTATAAATATTTATAGCAATGCTACTAGCCATTATGCGACGTAGTTTTAATGTAATCAAATGTAAGAAATGTGTTTTTATTGCTTCCACGGAAAAAAACATTTCATAATTTTGACATAGAGAAGGTTACTAATAAAACGTCAGAAATAAAAGTAAAATGATGTTTAACCAGCAGTCACCAGTACAAAAGCAAAGTGCTGTACATTTGAGTGCAGCTTTGTTACATTTGCATCTTCCAGTACACCCTTTTTTTAACGCTGCACCTAATTAACTCAGCACATAAAGTTGCTACTTCAAGTAGCGTTGTCCAGACTGGCTGCCATTCGTTCGAATCTTTAATCCAACCCCAGTTAGATGGTTCAGGAATATCTGGAACTTTTGTTAAAGTTTGCATCCAAATGTAAGCCTGATAAGAAGCGCGTTTTATATATTGCTAGAGTGCCTTTTTGTGGGGGGGTATGTTCTCTATGGCTCGGGATTTTTGGGTAAAGAGTTTTTTTTCTGGCTTCATTTATAGTCAGCATTTCACTAATGCGGTCATACATTAAAACCACAAATCTGCAATGAGTCGTCGCTTATTTGTTGTGGCATTGTTGTCATTTCTTCAAAGGCGCTGTTTACTTCTGGAAAAGATCGCCATGTTTCCCATGCTGTTTTTTCCCTCTACCAACAAAAGTGAACTCCGTATCACACCCTGTGAACGCATGAAAGACGGGAACGTACTCACATTGTGACAAACTCATTGACGCTACCAGGTCGTGTAGCGGAACCTTGAGCCAACACCAAATGCAACCTGTAGTTCAGATAAATATATCTTTCTGAAGAATGCCACAGCCAGTACTAATACATCTGTGTCTACGGTGCGTATTGTCACTCTGCTAAATCCTTTCTTTACTGCACCAGCTAAATGCAAAAACATTCGGGTGTCAGCTTCGCTTCGTCGTGAAAACATGGGGCTATGTCACGTATATCTGAGATATTGATAAAACAGAGAACTTCGATTCAATGTGTCGCGTATATTTCTTTTTCTCCTGCCTGTAAAGAACCAGTTGTTGTGATAAAAATAAAAACAATTCGGTCTTGTTCTCATTATTCACTGAAAGGAAACTCTTCCAGTTCTTAGGCGTCGCATGCGTGGGAAGCCACTCTTTTCCTTGTGCCTTTTTCTCGTAAAGCAGCTTTAAAGCTCAACTCAAACAACTTGCGCCGATAGCTAGATAGATAGATGTTTTCACGATGAAGCTGACTGAATGTTTTTACATTTAGCTGATGCAGTAAAGAAAGGATTTAGCAGAGTGACAATACGCACCGTCTGTAGACACAAATGTATTAGTACTGGCTGTGGCATTCTTCAGAAAGTTATCTTTATCTGAACTATGGGTTGCATTTGGCGTTGCCTCCAGTTTCCGCAAGACCTGGTAGCGTCAATGAGTTTGTCACAATGTGAGTACGTTCCCGTCTTTCATGCGTTCGCAGTAGGGTGTGATACGGAGTTCTTTGCTGGTAGAGGGAAAAAACAGCATGGGAAATATGGCGATCTTTTCCAGAAGTAAACAGCGCCTTTGAAGAAATGATGACAATGCCACAACAAATAAGCGACGACTCATTGAAAGATTTGTGGTTTTAATGTATGACCACAATAGTGAAATGCTGACTGTAAATGAAGCCAGAAAAAAACTCTTTACCCAAAAATCCTGAGCCATAGAGGACAAAAGCGGCACTTCAGCAATATATAAAACGCGCTTCCTATCAGGCTTACATTTGGATGCAATCTTTAACAAAAGTTCCAGATATTCCTGAACCATCTAACTGGGGTTGGATTAAAAATTCGAACGAATGGCAGCCAGTCTGGACAACACTATCCCCACTATCACTATGTTAATTACGTGCAGTGCAGCGTTAAAAAAGGGTGTACTGGAAGATGCAAATGTAACAAAGCTGCACTCAAATGTACAGCACTTTGCTTTTGTACTGGTGACTGCTGGTTAAACGTCATTTTACTTTTATTTCTGATGTTTTATTAGTAACCTTCTCTAAGTCAAAATTATTAAATGTTTTTCTCCGTGGAAGCAATAAAAACGCATTTCTTTCATTTGTTTACATTAAAACTATGTCGCAAAATGGCTAGTAGCATTGCTATAAAATATTAATAACAAATGACTATAGTACATTATGAAAATTTGTCGCTACGCGTACCTACATCTCACCTAATCACCGCGCGCATCTTCTGGAATTTGCACGTTCTTCTTTTTTTTAAAATAGTTTTTGTATGACAAGTATACTACAATTATATATATTTGTAAACTACATTAAATAATCTTTATCACAGTATTTTTTAATATCATAATAATTAAGATTTGAAAGTAAAAATAACGTGCTAACAAAAAAAAAGTAGCGGCACTTTTCACTTTTTGGCAGTATTTTTAATTTTTTTGTATGGGACCATACATTTTTATTGTTAAAAATGAATTCCTTGTATTCGTTTTATATGAAAACGACACCATACAAGCCCTAGTAACATTAACGGATCAGTAAAAAAATAATCATCAAGACGTGGAATTCACCCCCTTTGCCCCCCTCCCCCCACTCACAGAGGAAGAATCTGACTTCCCTCCACATCTTAAAACGATCATTGTGAGACACTCTATCCATGGTAGAAATTTCATGCTTCTATACCAAAGTGCACAATAAGGCTCAAATATGGCACAACCGTCTTCTACTAAAAATAGAAATTAGTGAGATAAATTAATTAGTTGATCATAAATTAAAATTTTAGTAGACCATTATTCCTAAAGCGCCATAATAATTTAGATATAGTGGTTTGCCAAATTGGTTGCGGTGTTTGTGGTTAGTTAATATGCCAATGTTCTGCTCATTAAAACACAAATATGCGTAATGTAGGTTATAGGCTATTAGGTAAGTTTTAATTGATAAAAAAATGGAAATTAGTCTTATGGCGGTAGCAACAGAGTATAAATTAGTATAAAATAAATTTGCATTATATTTTAAATTTTTATTGATAATTTGTTACTTACGTAAAAAATTTGTAGGTCAATAGGCGAAATGTTAATCCATTGAATATATTTGCATATTATTTTCGATTTGGGCAAAACAAACTACGCAATGGATCTGATAATGTGATAAATGGTAGCGCAGATGTCGGGATGACTTGGATGCCAAAGATGCCAAGGTGGTACTATAAATTGGCAAAGCATCGCCGTGGATAGAGAACAGTAAAGAAAAAGGAAGCTGTCACCCTATAGTTATTAAGTAAATATACCTATAAGGACAAATCACACAGATTGAGCTAGCCCCAAAGTAAATTCCAAACTTGTGTTATGGGATACTAACTCAACGATACTATATTTTATTAAAAAAACATACCTATATATATAAACATCCAAGACCCGAGATTACGCCACGGAGGTCGTCAAGTTTTTAATTAGTTAGTTATCAAATGTTTTTGTTTGTTTACATTAATTCTCTTCGTATCTTCAATAAACTATAGAACTTATCAGGTATAGACTTTATCTTATAGGTAGTAAAATATAAGTATAACTGTAACATCCAACTTTTGTACATGTTGAATAAATAATTCAAAATGTTAATCTAAGTTACATTACATCGCAACGGCTAGTTGCACAAAAAAGTTTTATTGGTTGAATTATTAAATAACACATTAAACCGCCTGCATTCAATGTCTAATTACTGAGGAAAAAAGTATTAGATACGTACCTATTTAATATTATATTTCCTATAGCTACCTAATAGTAAATTGAAAATCATATTTCAGTCCATTAGCTGAATATTTTCTTAGCCATTTTTCTTATGGAAGCGACGGGGATTTCCGCCGTTAGTTAATTTCACGCTTGTCGGTTCGAAAACAACATATTCAGTAACACTATCCTTTCTGGATATAGGTTATATTTTAGGATGGTCACACATCGACAAGGCGAAAAGCCGTAGTTGAAATTTTTAAAATTTTGAATAAGTGCAGACAACTTACACGGGATAGGAAATATTTTGATGTCCAGTAAGCATTTCATTTCATAGTTCAAATTAGCTGCAATAAAAAAAATATTACCTAAAACCATTATTATTGTTAACTTTACTTTTTCATGTTGTTTCTAAAAGATAAAAATCTTTATTCAAGTTTTGAAGAATAAAATTTAAAATCGGTTTTGTAAGATGCGCTCAAAATTGTATTGTTGGTACTATAATATATGTGGGAGTATACCCATGTTGAATTCAAAGAAAATACATATATGATATAACACACATAATAAAAGAAATAAATCATTGCAACAAAAACTAATATTAAATGAAACGCATGTTGATGACACGGGCAAAGGAAATGGTTACATCGAGGTTTTTAGTCCACTGTTTTTGCAGCGAGATCCAAATCATAATGACATAGATAAATCAGGGTGACAGCCCTGACCGGACAGTGGTACGAATACCTATATAAATACAAAGGACGAAGGAAGGAAGAAATATGTACGTGAACGCAGAAAACAGATAAATGTAGTGAAATGAAAATTATACAGTAAGTAGATGTAGTAAGTAAGATGTAGCAGTAACTTGTTTTAAAATCACACATTGATGATTAAGGGATTCTGTGTTTTGATTGAATCGAATGTGCGATTCAATGACTGAACTTTATACATATACTTTACTAACGAGTTAGTTTAGCATTTAATATTCAGTTAGCGCTAGTGTAGTCTAATATATGGAAGGAAGGAAGGAAGGCAATGGTTCTGTATTTTTTGTGTAAGAAAAAAAAATTTAGAACCATTAAATATTTACACCTCAGCTGTGGTTCAGACGGATTACCTAAACATAAAACCAACAGAAAAACACCGCACAGTGTTACATCTCCACAGAAAAACATTTTTGTGGAAAAACATCGTCGAAAATATGATACATTTAGAAGTCTTCCGAGTTTTATCAACGGCACAGGAGGCTGCAACCCGGGGGATAAACAAAAAGGGTAGGGATTTGCAGGCCCTTCATTATTAATGTAATAACTGACACTTTGTTTTATGCGAGTTGCTACTTTACTAGTTTGTTCGTGTCAAAATAGGATAAAGGGAGAAGTAGGTTAACTTCAGATTATACTGGAGTGAATTCTATTGTATTTTTTTATTGTAATCAACTTTGAAAATTAAAATAAATACCGCTTGTTTTAACTATTTTTTCTTGCAATTATTATCACAGTTCGATTCGTCGAAATCGAGCAAAAAATATCGGGCAAAGCTACAGGCAATGTCTGCTTTCATAAATGTTTGACTTCGTATTTTGGAGATTATACTTACGCTTATTACTGTACTACTAAGCATTGTAAACTTGCATCACTGAACAAAATCACATTTTGACAAAACGTTCTATGATGAAGCTTATGACGGGCCGCCTGCAAGCCGCTTTGGATGCAGGCCGACAGGTCGCACTAAAAAGTTCAGGTGGTTGAACAGTTGATAAAAAATACATATTTCCACATAGCAGCTGGAATGTTTACTTACTGTTATTTTTCTACTACGAACTTTACGGTAACTCTTTTGAGCCTCCAAAAAGTGAGGCCACGCTGTGAATATTAAATCAGAAATTAAGAAAACATTAAGCCATTCGTGACAAATTTTAAGCTTCATAAATATAGTTAACAAGCCTAAAAGATGTTAAGTAGTTTTAAGAACAGGTGGTTCTAAAAGGAATATTAAATGTATAATTAATTGGATAAATGAATGCTATCGTAAACTCTTTTTACAATGACTAAAAAGGAAGTGCAAGGTGTTTTAGTAAGTGATATTACCTATTCATATCTGAAAGATAAATAATCAAAGTTTTCAGGATCCCGCGAAACCACTCCTTATGGTACAATTTTTTATTTGTTTGGTACAGCTAAAATTAATTTAAATAAAAAAAAGTACTTGGAGTAAAATGTACGGAAGTTTATTTCTCAATTTAACGATAATTGTATCGGGTTATTCATTCATATTTGCTCAACAATTTATCAAAGTCTATTTGTATGACATGAGTGAATGTCACGTATAGAAAATCCTCCACGTATTGAAACTTTCCTTCACAGATTCTTCCAATCACAGAAATAACTATTGCATGCGTTGAATATCGGTTGGATGTTCCGTACAGGAATTTCCAATATTACCTCTAAAACATTAAAATTTAGAATCTACGAATCTAAAACAGTGACCTAAATGACCTTTCTTCCAATAGAATAAAATACAAAATTGTTTGAACTATTCTCTAGAGAAATGAAAGAATAAAGTTGTGAAGAGAATCGCAATGCTATAAAGGTAAATTCGAAAAAGTTCTAAGTAGCATTCTTACCTGCATTACTTTGGTAAGCGAGGTTAAGTCCGCTGCAGTAAAATGAAATTGCTTCTGGAAATGAATATATTTTATTAAGCAAGTAAAAAAAGGAGAAAGCGTAGATATTATTAGGATTGAGAAACTCGTGAATCTTTATGGACGACTGACAAAACTTTATGATTATAAAAATCTGTTACAAATTGAAATGATGTCAATTTCATGAAACTAATATCTGTTTTTGAGGAGATTATAATGTAAAAAAATGGTTCTGTTGCTAAGTTCGCGTTCACACCTGCAGTAAAATTCATGTAATTACGCTCGCGACAACTAACCAGTTGCAGAAACTGGTTAGCTATTGCGTCAAACATAATAATATTTGAGATATCTCCTGACAGTTCTCGCAGAATATCCGTTCAGTTCCACATTTCTTGCACTCATTTGATTTAAAAACACGCACGATTTCTGCGAGAACTTGCAGTTGTAAACGCGATCTTACTGTTTGACTCCCAGCAAGCCCAACCTACCTTTTCAAACAGTAGTAAAACTAATTGCATAAACCAGAAATAATATTACTCAAGCTTCAGTAACTCAAAAACTTTTATTCAGCCTGCGGGCCTTTTGTAATCTTGCTAGTTTAAAAGTTTTGTACTGATTGCACGGGAGTCATTAACCCACTTCTTTGTAGTATATTTTTAGTCCAGTCACTTCGCTGTTGACTCAATGCTATCATAGTTCATTGAACTGACACAACTATCATTATATCATGCAAAATATTTTAAAGGACGTCTTGTTGTATTGTTTAAAAAAGTGAATATACTAAATAACTGGTGAAAAAGGTGTCGTAAGTAGGTACTAAATATTCCTGGAAAACCAAAAATATTTTTTTATTTCATTCTAATTTTAATAGGTTATAAACATATGTTATGTTTTATTGTATATATTTGTATTTATCTGTATAATAACAAATTGTAACTCGCAATTCAAACAGATTTATTCATACAAATAAAGTTAAGATTTGAAATCGAAATTGTAACTTGCAACATATTAAAAAGAAACAAAAAATGAAAATATGTAAAAATAAATGAAATAATAAATAAATAAATATTTAGGGACAATTCATACAGATTGAGCTAGCCCCAAAGTAAGTTCGAAACTTGTGTTATGGTATAATAACTCAACGATATTATATTTAACTAGCTGACCCGTGCACACTTCGTTGGGCATAATGTTAATAATCCTTTTTTAGTACACCTTTTTTTCTCCGATTCACTTTGCAAAACCGACTACCACGTAAAAGCCTTATTATTTTTCGTTTTTTTATGCAATAATGTGGCTTTCTATTAGTGAAAGAATTTTTAAAATCGGTTCAGTAGATCCCGAGATTACAATTACAATTTAACAAATATACAAACACACAAACTTTACTTCTTTATAATATTAGTATAGATAACATATACATATATAGATAAACATCCAAGACCCGAGGCCAAACAGATAAAGTTCGTTTTTCATCTTGACCCGACCGGGGATCGAACTCGGGACCTACTGGGTGGCGGTCTGGCGTGGTAACCATTACGCCACGGAGGCCGTCAATACGAATTGTTACATTACATTACATTAGTACATTACTTTTTAATATAAACTACCTACACCTATGTATTATTATTTTACTAATAATATTTTTAATATAAAAATTATGTAGGTAAGTAATTGTGTACCAATAAACTTACATTTAACGATTTCATTATAAATCTCTGTATTTTCAAAATATTTTATGGAAAAAGAATACTTGTTTACACATTATTATCTGTTGACATCATAACAAAAGCTCCTTATGTATTTAAATCCAAATAGCGGTAGTTATTAATAGTTTATTTACTCAGCGCCTACGATACGGTTAAATTGTTTGCCTTGTTGACTGTAGATTTCATTGAGAAGCAAATTTTATAATGGTACGTTCACATGACGCCAATCATATTAATATTATAAAATGAAAAAAAGTTTGTGTGTTTGTTATTCCTTCACGGCTTGACTAAGCACCCGATCATTATGAAAATTTGTATACATATTGTCAGGGGTACAGAGCCCCACATAGGCAAATGATTACGCGGGCGAAACCGCTGGTAACAGTTAGTGTTTTATTATATTTTATAAAACCGATAAACTTACTTATGAAAATATTAGACTATGCAACAACGTGTCTTTTAGTAAATTATCATTTTTATAGCGCACAGTTTTTTAGCAGCCATTTTGTGTCCCACTGCAGGGCAAAGGCTTTTTTTTTTTTTTTTTTTTTTTAATTATCGTCAGAAAAATGCTTTGCAGCAGCCCCACCGCCCGGGGAATATGCGGTGGGGACTGTGGGACTTACCACTAAAAAACTGACGGGATGCCACTCGCCCCCTAAGTGACGGGGCCACGGGTACTGTGATACATCCGCGACCCCGCCAGGGCCGTCCGGCCAAAGTTAAACTGGCCGGACCCGCTCTCCCCGGAACGCCCCGTCAGCAGCACACCGCATCCAGGTGCACTGCCGACACCGAGGACCATTGCCTCCTCAAGACGACGGGCCTTCCCCGGCTCGCCGTCTCGGCTGGGCAAGGGTCCCCTCCATCTCTGCGGTCGCAACAACGTGCGACCGCTGGCCGGGCTCAGCGAGCCGCCGGCCCCTCTTCTTCAATTTTTTAACGAGGTTTTCTTCCTCCACCGCGCCTCCTGCGCCACTCCAAGTGCCACAGCGTCCACTACGTACTTAGTGGACTCTGTGACACTTTGCGCCACCGCGCACTCCCTCTTCCAGGGTGGTCTCATTCGCCCATGTGACCCAACCCTTAACGCCCCCCGCAGTGTCTGGGTTGGCGAGACCCAGTGTCTGCAGGGCCTCCGCGTTCCACCATACGGAGGTCGCCCCCGGTATCAACGGGTGGAGTAGGCCCGGACACCAGTCGGGGCGAAGACGCTTTTGGGGAGGATCAGCGAGCGAACGAGTCTACCACCGCTCATCATACAGCCGGCCGAGACAAGCGCGGCCGGCTCCACCTCTTGTTTTTTAACGAGGTTGTCTCCTCAATCGCTCCACCCCCAGCACCAGTACGGATGTAAGGGGGAGCGGATTTGTCCGCATCCCACGTACTCCATCCAAGGTAGGAGCACGGGGAGCAGACCCACCGCGTCGGGAATTTGGCCGTCGGCAAGTAATTCCAGAGTTGGGTCCAGAAACTAAGGAATTACTCGCCGACGTTACCAGGGTGGACCGCGTGGAGGTATCCCAACTCCCCACCCCCAGGGCAAAGGCCTCCCCCAACTTCTCCAACGGCTTTTCCGCACAGTTGGCGGAACAAAAAGAATTGAAATAAAATAAAATACACCTAATAAATTATGATTTTTATATTAAGAAAATTTTTGCACAAAGAAATATTTTTATTATATTTTACTAGGAAAACCAACAGCTTACAGATATCACATATTAGCATTATCACAGTTTACAGATATTTCAATTTAGTTTGTTTATGTAATTAATATTATTATTTCTTATAAAATATGTGAATTAAAAAAAAATGGAAACTTTTATGTTTTTTCTTTCTCTAAAACTAATCGTTCCAACAAAATATCGGCGGAGCTGTGTGAATGTTACATAAGATTGCGGGCACCCATCCATCAATCAGGATCTGTCGGGTGTGAGCTAAGGCTAATTTGCTCGTTTGTTTCGCCTCTAAGCCCTGCCTTCGGTTCCCTGATAGATGTTTGATTAGGAGCCTTAACATACATTGACTATAATTAGTTTTTGGTCGACGAACTTTGTACGAGGAAGGTCATATAAATTGAGGATTACAGATACCTTCCCGAATAGGTAGGTACTATTAAATTTAAATTTGTTTTTTTATTATTCATCTATACTTTGATAGGTACTTATTTTATAAAACTGAAGAGGTTGAGTTGAAATCACGCTACGCAGACGAAGTCCAACTTATCAACACAATGTATACATATGTATTGCCTACGTGAATTTTAAAATACTCGACCACACTGCGAGATTTACAAAAAGATTGTAAGATGTATAATATATAAGTAGGGATGAAAATAATCCGTAGTACCACGTCCCAAGATACTAAACAAGCCTAAATAGACCAATAAAACAACACAGAAGCAAGTTTACAACCACATGGAATCCCTGAGACTGCAAACATCGACGCAGGGTTGCAACACATAAAATAGTTACAGCCACACGAGAAGGGAATACAGTCTGAAAGATCTTATTACAATATACGACACGATTTATAATATTTACTCATAATAAATAAATAGAGAACACGAGGTAACATTATTTCAATCTCTTCGATCTTATTTGATTCTAAAAACAAATCTCAGAAATCTCACACAAAGAATTTAACTGAAAAATAATCAAAGTAAAACCACAATACAGAGTCGTGCGTGCGGTATCCTAAAACGATGAATTATGTTCTGAAACCATTTATTACTTTGACAAATTTAAGAACTCTCGCGGTCAATCACCGACAAGATGGACATCATTAAATGTGCCACGCAATGTTCCTGACCGAAGTGCAGAAAACAGGGAGACATTTTCTATCTATCTACCGCTGTTTTCAGCAGGCTGTCAATTGCAACTGGCAAAACTTACGCAGAAAGGACCACGAGCATTCTGCCAGGAGTGCACGACTAACAAGAAGAAGAAATGCTAAAAGTTTCTTTAACATATATTGGTATTTATGAAACTTTCATGTTGAAATATTGTCAGTCGGATCGGATGCAAAAATATCAAGCCTAATGCTCTCGAAAACTCTATTTACAAGAAGTAGTCGCACCCTTTTGATGCAGATCGATGGACACGATAGCGTTAGTATTTCAAGGATCACGTTGTAAAACTAGAAACTATATGAGCTGGCAGTTTAACTTTGGGGTGTGTTTTTATGATATCGGGAACCTTCTCCGTAGATACAAACATGCAATGAGGCAGAAAAATCGACGAAGAGATTTTCTAGAGAGGAGAAGATTTCTTTAGAAATGCTGTCGCCCGTACAGACCCATTACTTCCGTCCCTATGGTAATATAGGTTATCCTCGATTTTTTAGAATGTAAAATGTTAGAAAATTTTATATGAAACAAAGACACAAAATAAAGGCAATCAAAATTGATATGTAATCATTTCTTTAAAAACAGAAAATTCTTATAAAACATTTTTATTAGCTAAATTATCTGCGAACATTTATATGAATAATAATATTTCAGAGTGCTCATCAGTAGTACAATCACGAAACATTCGAAGGAACTTGACGAAGGCTTTTCGGCAAGGGAACTTCCCTAGGAGTGGTCTCCCGTACATACAAACGACGGTAAATGGCGTAGCAAATGTTAAAGGGAATTATAACTTAGTGAAAAGAATTCCCCATAGTAAGATACTTGGCTAAAATGTTTCACTGTTAAGATTATGTGTTGTAGGGGTAAAGTCGATTTTTGTCTTTAACGGCAGTGAGTCAAAAAAGTTGTTGGCTTTTTGTAACACGACACTTTTAAACGACATAAATATTTTTATAGTTATTAAAATATATAATAACCGTGAACTAACGTTTTTTTTAATTAGCCAATGTCAAGTAATAAACACATATTCAATTCATGTAGTAAATATAAATTCAAAGCAGTGTATTCATGGTATCTTGACTCAGTATAGTCTCTGAATCAAGATGTCTCAAAGAAAAATGATAGTAAAATTTCTTCAGTGAAGGCGGACTTTGAAGTCAACACGATAATGCACTTTGAATAGTCCCTGATCATAAATTCCAATCACTATTCACTTTAACCAATGTTTGAACCACATTAAGCTACAATACTATGGAATCAAACCTCGAAACACACAAATTATTTTCACGAACTCAAGTTGAAGCTATCGTAGTTGGCACAAAAATTCTTGATGTTATTTTTCATACGTTCCAAAACAGAAGAAAGAAAACATTGTCATGTTTTGATATGCCACTTAAATTCGCTAGAATTTTCATATGTTTTCTTTGTATTATAATATAGGTCACTTTTGTTATCGTTCATAACAAAAAGTACATAAATCGCAAAAAAAGGCCGAATACATCGACAATAGGTCGTTAAAATGGTTTATGTTTTGTTTCGCCCTTTAGATTATTACGAAGGATAAAAGGAACATATTTTTGACCAAACTATACTATGGACATTCGCAAGCATCTTGTTTCGTCCACCATTATCAATCATTATAACGACTTTTTCCTTGAAATATCTCACACTTTTTCCTTGTTTCAATGATGATACTACGTTTGAAGTTTGATTTCATATTAAGGATTCTGAAACGAAAAATTTTTTATACTTCAAATAAAAATAGAGAGAGTTTTACATGTTGCTGATAAGTTTCAGGTAAAAAATGTTAAAAGAAGCTTATCAGAAACTCGTCAAACTAAGTCTTAATGTATAATAAAAGCTTTTAAAAAAAATAGTATCAAATGCATGATAAAATATGTTATGTAAATTATATATTTTTTTAAACAGTCTATCGTCTCTTCTGGTTACTCTATGGTAACTAAAAATACCATTAGGGTCCGAAATAAAATAAAAAACTATTAAAACAACCGTTACAAATTAAAAAAAAAAACAAAACAAGTGACTGACAGTACAAACGAAACTCAAAACCGTTTCTAATCAAAAGTGACACATTCATAATTACTCGGATGAGAATAGCTAAAACCCCACTGACACACGATACCAAAGGTGAGAACATTAGAAGCTATTAGAATTATTTTAATACCTTCTGTGGATATAAAAATATTCAATGGGAGCGTGAAATGGAGCGGCTAATGTCAGAAATGTTATTTATGCCTACAATTTATTTGGAACACGGAAATCATGTTTATTTTTGCTTTTTACTTTTAATGGGCTATTTGTTGGCTATTTATAATAACAGACAGTTGTAACTTTATGGATATGATAAATTTTAAGGAAAATAAAAAACGTTTTATTATGAAAAAAAATTTATAGGTACTTTATTATGAAATAGGCTAGCACCGGGAAAGTATCTACCCTGTCACAGAATATCGGCGTAAAGTAGCAATGCATTTCGATCGGTGAGTGGGAGAGCCTGAAGCCCAATTCCTTTTATATCATTCTTAAAATGTTTCGTCCAACTCATTAGACAAGAACAGTAATAAAATAAAAAAATATCGAAAAAACAATCTACTGTCATAAGACCATAAGCAATAAGTTTTCTACCCACAACCATATAAATATTAAATAGTAAAACGAAATAATTAGCCAAACATGAATATTCATTATAGACCGTCATCCAAACATCGTTTTTCATGCCAATCGTATATTTTTGGGAGATTAGACATGTTCGCAAGAAAACGAACGAAACAGGAAAACAAATTCAGACACTTTGGTTTCAGTATTATTATTTATATAGCTAATTCAGATAAATTCTCTATTCAGCATTTTTTTACCGAAGCTATCTGTTTCTGCTGTCTGTGCCTAAATATTTTGAAGTTTAAGTTGAAGCTGTAATATGTGTAAGCCAGGAAAGCACTAAGTTTTTCAAAAGTTACATTTTCATATAAAGGTAACTTAACTATCCTATCTTTTTCTCTACAGCAAACAATTTATTATGAACAGAAATCAAATTCGAATAGAAATATAGATATTATACTCTCCCAAAAAGACACAATTGGTACGAAAAATGAGGCTTGGATGACAATCTATAAAGGTTATCTCGAAAATAATATCCCTAGAAGACCTTTTAGGAGAATCTTAAGAAGTTTGTTATTTTAAATACAAAATGTCTGTTAATTACAAAATGGTTACCATTAATATTTGTTATCAGTGCGGTTCCCTGCATTACTACAGGTTTTGGTTTTAATGTATACTTAATTTAAATTAATGTGTAGGTAATGACGGTTACGGTGTCTTAGAATGCGAATGGACGATACCGATTCACCGGTGCACCAGTGGATCTGGTGGACCAAATGAATTGAGGAGTTCGATGGTCTTGTTGTGGGTGTCAAAGCAGAACGAGTACCAAAGTTAAGCGACGACCACCCGAGCCTTAACACCGTTAACCACAGAATACTAGAAGAAAATGAGTAGTGGTAGTGGCAGTATGATTTACAGTTGATATTATATATATATTTATGATATTATATATATTTATGATATTATATATATATATATGTCGCAGTGTCGCATACGGTCATGAGTATGGACATGGACGCTAAGCAAAGCGAGGGTGCGCCATCTAGCGGCGTGTTGAGAAAACGTTGCTTTGGCGCGCTTGGGCGGAGCCGTGGCGGTTGGCGGGCTCGAATGGACATACTTCGTTTTCGAGCGCCATAGAGAGTAGTACTCGTAGTCACGGAACTGTCGCGTTTTACCTAGTGTCTATTTTGTATTGAGTCATATTATGAAACTGTACCTAATAAAATGTTTGATGTAACAGCGATTGAAAAAAAGACCTAGACTGAGGTTTTTCTTGCGGCATTTCTTTTCCATCAGTGGTCATTCCGAAGTGCTAGTAAATTCAATAAACATTCTTTAAGTAAAACTAAAACTGTTGTTTCTCTCATATCACGTTACGCCCTTGTGATGTTGAATTGCACATCGAATTACCGCTAGGCTATCCGACATCAGAAGGGAGATGCAAGTCGTGGTATTGAGAGTTTAACAGATCAGTCTGGTCTCACTAATGTAAGGCGTACAAATACAAATTAACGTGACAAATTAAGAAAGTGCGTGTTCGATGTACGACGGACAGTCTGCTGTTGTTGACTACGAGTAGCGGAGTTTTGCGGACTACCAAATACCGGCATTTAGTAGCGCAAAGAGTATCGTATGGTGGGTTCTTAACCTCAAAACGTTATCAAAATTCTAAAATAGTGTCATTTCAGGTGTATGACCGTCCGGTACTCGACGATGTGTGACGGGTAGCTGAGGCTGAGACGCGACGCGCACCAGGCGGTGGCGGTACTGGCGGTGCAGCGGCGGCGGCGTGGTGGCGGCGTGCCCCGAGTCGCAGTGCAATTGAGGCAGAGACGTGCCACGACACGAGTAAACACGGGTGTGTGTGCCCGTGGCGGATTGGTAAAGTGTACCCTCCGATATTATTTAAAAAAACAAAAAAAAAAAAGGTCAGTGTTGATTACGTATGATGCTAAGTTTAAGCTTAAAGTGTTAAGTTGAAGCTGATACTGTGTATGAAGTTCAGCTCATTGGTCATTTAGCACTATTCATTGAAATTAATGATTTAGAGGTCAAGGTCATTTAAAGGTTAATGCACACAATGATTTAGAGGTCAAGGTCATTAAAAGGTTAATGCTCAAAATGATTTAGAGGTCAAGGTCATTTAAAGGTTAATGCACACACAGAATAAAGTTTTTGACTTTAACTTTGACTTTGAGATTTTTGACTTTGGAGGTCAAAATCAAATGTATCACGTGGAGAGTGGGGTTCTTAAAAGGGGTTCAAAATTTTCATCCTTTTATCGCTAGGACGCACCGTTTTCGAGATAAACGTTTTTTTTAATTATTTTCACTTAGTAACTTCAATGAACTCAAACAATGTTTTATTTTCGATTTCCGGACAATGGAGCGAGACGGGGATCAGCGGGTCAGCGGTGCGCAGACTCTGAAGTGGACCAGGTTTGCTCGTGATGGTGGTGAGCTGGCGAGGCAGACGGGACCACCGGCGCAGTCGAGGTGCCCGGGATTTCTTGAGGAGAGTATTGTTTGATAATTTTAAAGTGGAGACTACTGAGCAATGACGATGGTGTGGCAGTCTATGTCTCATGGGAGACCATGTCATTGTGATGAGCACAGATGACCATGTCATTGTGATGACCACAGATGACCATGTCATCGTGATGACCACAGATGACCATGTATATTGAGTATACCGATTCCATGTGGGAATCCTTGTCTTTATGTCTCATGGGAGACCATGTCATTGTGATGAGCACAGATGACCATGTCATTGTGATGACCACAGATGACCGTGTCGTTGTGATGACCACAGAATTGTGATGACCACAGATGACCATGTCATTGTGATGACCACAGATGACCATGTATATTGAGCATACCGATTCCATGTGGGAATCCTTGTCTTTATGTCTCATGGGAGACCATGTCATTGTGATGAGCACAGATGACCATGTCATTGTGATGACCACAGATGACCATGTCGTTGTGATGACCACAGAATTGTGACGACCACAGATGACCATGTCATTGTGATGACCACAGATGACCATGTATATTGAGTATACCGATTCCATGTGGGAATCCTTGTCTTTATGTCTCATGGGAGACCATGTCATTGTGATGAGCACAGATGACCATGTCATTGTGATGACCACAGATGACCATGTCATTGTGATGACCACAGAATTGTGATGACCACAGATGGCCATGTCGTTGTGATGACCACAGATGACCATGTATATTGAGTATACCGATTCCATGTGGGAATCCTTGTTATTTTTTTTGTGGCCTGTTAGTAATGTGTGTTGATCGTGTGACTTTGATTTTAAAATTTTGATTACCTATGTTGACTTACTATGAGGCATACTTTCTTCCTTATTTTTCTGTGTACCTACTAACCTTTTAGTCAGGTTAAGCCGAGCGAGAGTTAGCTCCATTATTTAAAATTGAGTCATTTTTTTATTTAAAAGAGTTTTGATGAAACGAAGGCAAATCTTAATAAGGTTTCTTTTGATGAAATAGTGACAAATAAGTTTTGAGTAATGAGAAAAGTTTAGTTGATTTAATTACGAGTTACTGTATTGAAATGTAATGTAATGACCGGACGTTTTGTGTCCGATGTGTCCGATGGACTTGACATTGTATGTTCGATGGACTGAAATTATTGTGTGACTCGATGCCTATGGATAGGATTGAGTTTGTGTGTTGGACTAAGACTGTTGGTATGAGAAGTGATGCAATGTAATGCATTGTAGTATGTTAATTAAGTTTCTTTGAGTAAAGTTTTCTCATTACTGCAACCGATCCCTCTATTGTTAAGGCCAAGAGAATGTGAGTAGATTGTATTGGCAAAATACATGAAGTCTAAGTACCAATTTTATTGACGTGAGTAATGATTATTTTACTGTAAGTATGATTTAGTTTTGTTTTTTTTAATTTTGTCAAAACTTGTTTCATGACTTCAAGCTGCATATGTTGGCATGTAGTCATAGCTCCGGTCTAACCGAAGAGTGCGCGATGCGCATCTAACTATGCATCCTATCACTGGTTAAGTGAAATCACTGGTAAAGTGAAATCGCTGGTCAAGCGAAATCGCTGGTTAAGCGTAAAATTTTAGGATGGTCGCTGGTCAAATGACTACTAAATTCAATGCTGGTCAAGTAACGACGAAAAAAAAAAAAAGTCAAATGATAGTGTAAACAAAAAAAAAGAGTTTGGTCAAGTGATACAACACTATTGAGGTTCTAAAACCAGTTTGTTGTTTGTACATGATTGTTTGATGAAACAAGGTCACAAGGATGATCTATTGGTTTGTCACAGGGATGATCAGCTGTAACCACAGGGATGGTTATGGCACCTTGCTTTTGATGAACTCCGTTATATTCGGTTGTTAATTGATTTTATTTTCATTATTGGTACTGAGCTCTTCATGGTTAGGTACTTGATTTGCTAAGCTAAGTGTGTTTACTTAGAATAGAAGTAAATTGGACTTGATATTGAAACTTTGGATTTGAGTTAGAGAGAAAGTCCTATGTGATTGTTTCAGAATCACACGCGAGGACGCGTGTCTTGCAGAATGGCCGTGTCGCAGTGTCGCATACGGTCATGAGTATGGACATGGACGCTAAGCAAAGCGAGGGTGCGCCATCTAGCGGCGTGTTGAGAAAACGTTGCTTTGGCTCGCTTGGGCGGAGCCGTGGCGGTTGGCGGGCTCGAATGGACATACTTCGTTATCGAGCGCCATAGAGAGTAGTACTCGTAGTCACGAAACTGTCGCGTTTTACCTAGTGTCTATTTTGTATTGAGTCATATTATGAAACTGTACCTAATAAAATGTTTGATGTAACAGCGATTGAAAAAAAGACCTAGACTGAGGTTTTTCTTGCGGCATTTCTTTTCCATCAGTGGTCAATAAACATTCTTTAAGTAAAACTAAAACTGTTGTTTCTCTCATATCACGACTACCCTCGTTACGCCCTTGTGATGTTGAATTGCACATCGAATTACCGCTAGGCTATCCGACATATATATATGATATTATATATATATATATATATATATATATATATATATATATATATATACTTATTTAAACTATGGTACATTATAGGTTAAACCGAGTTGTGTTAACTAAAGCGATTTTACAATATTGCAGATGTTCTTTTTAAACAAACCAACGCGTGTAGCCATAATATCTAAGGAATTAAAACAATTATTAAATGAACTAACTATTCGATATATTGGTGATCGTTTACCTGCATTAGTGCGACAGACAGAGGTCGCAAACAAACTAACAATGTTACGGCAATGTGCTCTGTAAGGAACAGCGTAATAGAGTTGATCATTAAGTTGAATGCAGTCAAATCTGTGGTGGCAGAGGTTGTATAAAAATAGCGAATCGAGGACTAGGCGTCTATTTTTAAGTGATAAGAAGATTATACTTTTTTAACAATAGGTCATAAGGCAAACGTGTGAAATAACACCTAAAGTGCATGCTACGTAGAAAGTTAGAGAGTTCCTTCGTGATTCGGAGGGCACGTTAAGCAGTTGGTCGCTTCCGTTGTCGATAGAGAACACGTTAAGCCAAGTTAGTGACCCGAAGATGACTAAGATGGCTTGAAAATAATGACACTATCTATCCTCAGTTGACAATAAATTGAGGGAAGCATACTGCAATTGCAAACTTTATAAGTCACTTTGATAAAGGTAAGTAAAAAATTTTCGATACACTAAAGAACAAGGATGACGTTAAATAAATTTTATAGCATGCATGTATGCTCATCTCAAAAATCTCAAAAATCCTTGATTAATTCGCGTTCGAAAAATTAGTAGGTACATATATCTTGTGTATATAATATTATCGAGTTCAATTTGAAAATTCTCCATAAACAATAGCCAATTAACTGTAATTTGAGTTCGCTGAAAATTGCGAACACAGCCTCGGGGGAAATTTTTCATTCGAATAGAAGCGAACAAAAACTCTGGAGGACATTAATCAAGCTAGAAAGAGGAAAATTAGACTCGCATAACTCAATTTTTTTTACTATTAAATTCATTCAATATCTACGGTTTAGATCTGAAATTTTCTTTTAAAACATGCACAATTTCCGCACCGTTTTTATAAGGAAAGCAGGGGTCATTCAAGCGCTCCTTAAGCTTCCATGGGAATTTTACAAGCTTTACTACCTTACTATCATCAAGCTGGAGGTCATTATTTTATTTTATTTTTAGTGTGTATTTTTTTTTTTCTTTCACTTTTATGTACATTTTGTTAAAATTTCATCATCATCATCTCAGCCACAAGAAGTCCACTGCTGAACGTAGGCCTCACCCAAACGCCTTAAATGCGACCTGCTGGCAGCGGCCTGCATCCAGCGGCTTCCTCCGACTTTCTGTCGCCTGACCACCTTGTAGTCGGGCGTCCTACGCTGCGCTTTGTCGCCATTCCAGAACCCTCTTGCCCCACCGGCCATCGGTTCTGCGCGCTATGTGCCCTGCCCACTGCCACTTCACCTTGCTGATCCGTTTGGCTTTGTCGGTTATCTTGGTTCTGCTACGGATCTCCTCATTTCTGATTCGATCTCGTAGGGAGACCCCGAGCATAGCTCTTTCCATGGCTCGCTGAGTGACCGTGAGCCTCCTTATGAGGCCCGTAGTGAGCGATTACGTCTCGGAGCCATAGGTCATCACTGGTAACACACATTGCTCGAAGGTTTTCGTTTTAAGCACTGAGGAATTTTGGACGGGAAGATATGCCGTAATTTCTGGAGAGACTGTAGCACGGCCCATGTCTCGATCGAATCGAAAGCTTTCTCATAGTCCACAAACACTAAGCATAGTGGCAGATTGTACTCCTCGGTCTTCTGTACAATCTGCCAAAGCGTATGAATGTGGTCTATGGTACTGTAGCCTTTTCGAAATCCGACTTTTAATTCTACCATCTATCCATTATTTCCCTGAATCCTCCTTTGTATTTAGTATCTACTGCGAATGTTAATTTGCTAGTAGAATACTTAAAAAATAATGTCTGCAACCGCCAGAATTGTAGTGTCGGTAAGTACCGCCGTATACTCAACGTCGCGAAGGGGAAGTAGTTTTATAACCCCGGCACCCCTGGCTGCAGTAAGTCCAAGTTGATTCCTTGATAACAAAGTATACGTAAAATTTAGAGAAGAATCTAAATTGTTTAATAAGTCTATTATTACGTGTTCACTGCTACGTCAAATAACTTTTACGTTCCGGTTATTTAATTAATGTAATGTTATTTTTTTTTTAGTTTCTTTAAGTAAATACTAAAAAACATTGGTCATTAATGTTATGATAACACAAATCCTTTAGTCACCTAGTCCAAGGACCCAATTTTTTTTCAAGCCTTTTCTTTGGAAACTTTGATCTTATGTAAGATAAACTGCTCACACGGTGATACGGAAGGCAACTGGGACATTTTATATAGGTAAAAAATCCCAGTTGGGATACACCAAAGTTAAAACAGCACTGACTATGCCATTATCACACTCTGCAGCCGTATTCTCTAAGCATCATTTGTTAACTCGAAAGCGGAATCCGCGGTGACATGACAAAATTGCATACAATTTTGGCATCTCTTCGCTTTCGAGTTAACAAATGATGCTTAGAGAATACGGCTGCTGAACCAAAACATTTGGTTATTTGTACTTTTGGAGTGTTGTACTAGCATCCAATTCAAGTTATACGATTTCCTTTAATACTATTCTTATTCTTAAAAATCATCTTCTTTTAACGCATATACCGTAGCAATAAGAATGCACGGCCGTCTTGAAACGTCTCCCCCAGGTTGCAATTTTACGAGCGGCTGCCCCTAGCCAGCCCTTGCACGCACCAATCCTTCGACGGCACAATCCCGGAAATTATGTAAGGGTTCTGACCATTGTTTTCCAATTTTAAAACATACCTCTTTTATTTTATTCACGATCATAAACCATCAAAGTTTAATTTCTTATTCTTCTCCTACTTCTTTGGCTACTTGACGTCCAATCATGGTTTAGTTTTTACAGTTGTATTTTTTTTGAGTTACGGCTTAGCTAACCACACATATTTCGAGTAGAGTAAATGAAAATTGTTTTCGGAGCGGCGAGGTAATTTTTTTATTTAATTTTTCATACATGTTTCATATTCTGAACCTAGGTTGGAACAGTCCAACACAGTAATACAGATTAACAGGAAAATTAGAATTGAAATACTGTTTGTTATAAATCATATAGGTACAGTCAGGTGCACGTCGTGCTTTACACTTGCAGTACAATATTGGCTCTTTTAACATAGAACTTAAGAATGGTACAAAGTCCAATATGTAAAGGTCGACCTGCTCTTGACTGTACAATACCGTTGAGTGCAATATTCAGAGGAAACTATGGGGTGAGCTATAAACTAAGATAAGATAATTTATTTGCGAAAATAAGGTAGGTACATAAAGGTGTTACATAAAAATAAGTATCACTTATTCTACCCTCAAAAGGGCGTGCAAATATTTCAATAAATCCATTTGTTACAAATTATTTGACGTTAATAAAATAAAATGTTAAATTTACATATAGTTAACATTAATTAAATTTTAACAATATACATTTATGAAATTTTAAAAATATCATATTTTTTTTTTTTTTTTTAAATCTTACATTATTTAGGGACTTTTAATATCATAATTCAAGTTAGGCATTTATTTAATTTATTATTCAAGTTAGGCATTTATTTAATTTATTACATTTTTACAATAGAAATTTATTTTTATTTAATTAATAAAAGTCTGTCTTCCAGATATTCCTCGACAGTATAATAATTTTTCTTTAATAGCCATTCAAACACTGTTTTTTTAAATAAAGTCATTCGCAAGGTCATAAAACCATCAGGAAGATGATTTAATTTCAAGTAGATTTACCTGCCTCTTTCTTTCATTACTTAATTAATTGGACTTATAGTAAAAACTGACTGTATGGCTGAGTTGACATATTTTAAAGCTAATGACATTAATTTATAACGGTCACTGTCAGGGGCACTAAGCTTCATTTGTTAACTCGAAAGCGGAATCCGCGGTGAGATGCCAAAATTGCATTCAATTTTGGAATCTCACCGCGGATTCCGCTTTCGAGTTAACAAACGATGCTTAGAGAATAGCTCTACAGGTCAGCAAAAGAGAAAGCTAGATTTGAGAGACGATGTAGAGTTAAATTTTAAATCCATTCATACTGCATGCTGTATATCTGCCCAAAAACCAATCGATATAAAACCTTCAATTTATCAACTTATACTTTATAGTTGCCCTATGACGATGATTTATTATCTGACGCTATTACCGATAAAAATAAAAACTACGGACCAATTATGCATCATTTAGAAGAACTCATGCATATAAATCAATGTAATAACAGAGTGCATATCGTTTTAATAACAGACCTCGCGCCGCCATCGCCTAGCGACATTGAACATGCCATTCATATGCATCCAATCAACGCGCCTTTGAAAAATACTATACTATTATAAAAACCACATATATAAACCTAAATAGATACCCTCTTCCCAGCCTTCTTTTGCGGATTGATATAAAAATGAAACTAGTATTTTGTTTTTAATAGCCATACCGCACACCTAGATAAAAACTATGTTTTCGGTAACATAGATGTATACTTAAAATAAGAATCCAATTAAAGTAGTTTTGCAGGAAGTGCAATTGAGGTGTCCGAGTTTTGATCTAGGCGTGAGATTCTTCTGTGCGTCACATCTCAAGTGTACCTATTTTATTTATTTATTTATTTAAACTTTATTGCACACAATACATAATGTGTATACAAAAGGCGAACTTAATGCTAAAGCATTGTCTCCCAGTTTACCTTTGGGACATCTGAATCGGTAATAAGGGGTGCAGCATAAAAAATAAAATATTTTTTTTTAAAATACATTAATAATCTAGATTAAATTTTAACATACATATACAATTACACATATATAAATACTTATATACATAGTACATATTATATTTTTGTGATAGGAATTCCAGTTTTACCGTTATGTACCTACTTATGATTTTTCTAATGAGTTCCAAAACACTACTGTCATGGTTTTACGTAAGGGACGGCAATGAACTATTTTGTCGTAAAACTTCTGAAATTAACATCTTGGACATGAAAAAAAACACAGCTGTAGTAATCTGTGGTGATATGGCGGTGACAACCAGCCTTTCAAACAATGACACCAATGATCCTGTTGATCATACCTTAATAAAATAAAATAAATAAATCATATTTTCACTTAAGATACTTAGCATGTACAATAAATACACTTGGGGGATCTATTTAGTTTTATGTCTGAAATAGAGAGGATAGTGAAAAATGCATTATAATTTACCAAAACCGTTGTTTGGATAGTTCATAATGTACCGTTAGGCCAATCTTGAGATAAGAATAAGTTCTTAAAACCGTTATTAACAAACACCTACTACCATTAATAGTAAATGTTCAACTTTGTATTAATCGTCACCCAGGGTGAACGTAAGGTTCCTGTCTCATTAACCAAGTGCAGACCAGCTAAAGAAGAATGCCGTCAACTAGTCCTTACACTTGGCGTAAGCATATTATAATATCTGGGACTTAGCCAAAATTTAACAAAGATAGAGAAGAACAAGAATAATTTCTTATAATTTGGTCTTACAACAAAGCTAGGTACTTCGCCTAGTAAACATCATAAGCATTCAAAATCCAAGTAAACAATAAACAAATACTTAGTTAGTTGGTTGTAATTAGTAAAGTAGTATTAACGTAGAGTCAGACTAAACAATTATTGTCATTACTGCATTTAATTGTATATATTGTGCGACAGAAATAGCATTTAATCCGAGTTCATCATTATCAACCCACAACAACTCACTGCTGGCCTTAGGCCTCCTTTCGTCAACGCCAACCTTCTCTGTTACGAGCCATCTCAATCCAGTTTCCCCCAGCAATTTGCTTGACATCGTCAACAAATCTAAATCTCAGTCAAATAGTTATTAGTGATTAACTCATATCGATTAAACTAATAAAATATTTCGAGATTTATTCTCACACACTAGTCACAGAAAATAATTAGCTACCTCTGTGTGAATATATATTTCTGCAACAAGCTAAGTAAGTATCTAAGGGCAATCGGTGTCTTGTCTTGAGTACTCATGGCTAACCTGTAGTATGTCCATGCGAAATATAAGGCTCTAATTTTCTTTCTAGGTCTATTTAGTACAAATCTGTCGTCTCAACCGAGTATAAAACTACGTTATGGCACACGGTGTCGTAACTAGGTACCGCACTCACATAATATGAGAAATATCTTATCAGTGCAGGTCTGCAACGTATGTGGACTTCTGTAAACAAAGGTCTTGCCTTGTGTGGAACTACTTAGTTCTGTAAAAAACGCACTCTCCCACATATCCAGGTACGTGTCCTAATCACACTCAAAACAGCGAATGCCCTAAGTAGCAATATTGTGTCTCTTTGTTTCAAATTCGGCTCGAGTTAAACATTTTCAAAATACCATAGACAGAAGAACAAAGCGGCGTAAACGCGACGACAATGCTTGATGCAAAGCAAAACCATGAAAACGACCGCTTGTTTATTCCCACGCAAATACTACTGCAATTCCAGTTATACTTTTCCTTGTTTCAATATATATAAAGTTCAATATCGTATGAAAACTATGAAAAAGCCTAAAAAGGAGTTAAATGTAGTCACCCTGGGAATGGACACGCGATGCGGATTTAAAATTCCATTTCGAGACATTGCGAAAAGTTCAAATTGTTCGCAGTTAAATTAATAGGACAGTATATGTACCTATAGGATCTAACAAAAAACAATGCAAACATTTTATTTACGTAGATAATCCATTATATATCCATTATTTTATAAAGATAGGTAAGTACCTATCTTAAAATAAATTGACATTGTTTGTAATAATAAGTAAGTACTTATTATTACAAACAATGTCAATTTATTTTATTCATTAGTTAAGTGATCTATTGTACATAAAGTACATACCAAAAGTAACCTGTAAGTCCTGTAACAGCTAGGCGACTGTCCAGACAAGAAATTATGTAAAATAAAATTAGTAAATATAAAAGCCATCAAATACAACATTTTGGGTATGGTGTGGGTATCGAACCCACGTTCTTTGAACAGTTTTCTCAGTGTTGTCAACTTTAAAATAATCGTAAATTGTCATACTCCATCTCTTGTAAAAGGTTGAAAATTGTTTAACCGCCTTCACAAAGCCTACCCTACTATTTTTCTATCTTCAAATACCTATACGTATACGTAGTTCACAGCAATCTGAATAGATGGCGGTGTATAAAATAAAATTGGTTTGTCAGCTAACTAGTAGAGGGAATCATTGTCCCTATATATACATTATTATTAAAACTTTATTATTGTTCAATACATTTCTCAATGTAGATTAAAATAGTATGGTTTATTTTTATATAAATACCAAATAAATACGGGAAAAACAAAAGGATTTATTTGTGACAGCAATCTTTTCAAGACAACCTTTCAATGCTACCTAGAAAAAAAATGTGAGGTGAACTAGTTATATAGTTACTTCTATATGTCTACTCTATATAGTTATAGAATAGTCTTTACAGTGAGTTCAAAATGTGTGGAGACGCAAAACAGACTCTTTACTGCAGCCGAGCGTGTCCGCAACAGCAACAACAGCGTCCTGAAGGATTGCGTCTAGGTATGAATGTCCCATACAAAGACACTGTTCGGTCCGGTAAATTAATTTAAATAAACCTGTATTTAGGCTAATTACCATCGATCATAATATGATCGAAGCTTTACTAATATTATGATATTGTAAGAAAAATTGTTACTAATAAAACGATATGAGCCACTAATACTTGATTTTTTTTAAAAGATATTTTAATGGTAACTCTACTAGCTCACGAAATTGAGCGAAAACGTGCTCTTCGTCTGTTCTTTTCCTTTGTCTTCTCACTTAGTGCTAACTAAGTATATTTTGTGCAGCTACACGAGAGCGTAGAACCCAAAATTTTATAAGATACTAACTTTATTCCCCGCGACTTCGTCCGCGTGAAGTTCCGGACCCGTTCCCGTAGGAACCACATTGAATTTCGGGAAAAACTATAGCCTATGTCACTCCCTGATAATGTAGCTTTCTATTGGTGAAAGAATTTTTGAAATCGGTCCAGCAGTTTCGGAGCCTATTCAATTTAAACAAACAATCAAATCTTTCCTCTTTATAATATTAGTATAGAAGAAAAAGTACAAAATTTCAAACTGTTGAACAAAGTACCACTTTGTAAAAATGGTAGGTAAGCGTGAAAGAATTTTAGGGTTTTCGAAATATTATTGTGCTAGTATTAAAAAATTTATCATTATGACAATTAGGAAAGCAAGTAAGGTAATAATAAAAATAAAACCAAATACTTTTCAATGTTTTACTAATGCCAAATCAATCTTAAACACACATCAAAACAGACATATGCACAATCTCACTTAACTAAAAAAAAGTATTCTCTATTTTGTTTTTGGAAAACAATTATGTAAGAATTTGTTATTTCCCATTAATAATAATACTATATTGAAAAAAAAACATAAATATGTACAAGTTCATTAACGACTTATTGCCGTATAAGTACAAATTAATATAATTAAAAAAAAACAATGACATGCCTGTCTAGTGATGGCACAAAACATGTTTCAAGAAACAAAATGGATTATTGTAATATGAAACACAATACTACTAAAATTGCAGACCGTTATATTATTATTTTGTACATTACTATTATCTCAAATAAATCACAAATTGGAGATGAGCTGTAAAAACTCAGCCAGCGGACAGTAAGCCGCTCACTGTTCGCTTAATAATACAGCGTTATATCGTTTACATTTTCGACGAAGCTCCTATGGCATTAAATTTAAATCATTGTTTAAATGCTTCACTTTGAATAGCACTAAATTTGTACAAATATTTCAAAGTCTATGTTAAAATTGTAAGCAATGAAATTGTATAAAGAAAAAAGAAATTGATTTTCTCGAAAAGAAATAAAAAGGGTGTAAAAGAAAACTAGGTATATAAATTGCATATAAATATAAAGTTCTGCCGTTAATTCAAATTAATTTTAAGTAAGTATATTGATCTTATCTCATTTCAGCAAATGTTAAAGTTGTCAAAATGTGATTAGAAGTATCTCGATTTGATTCATTACTTATGCCCGAGAGACCAACAATTTAAGTACTTATTTATGATATAAATGGACGGAGTGCTAACCACTTCGAAAATAATAATTACAGGTAAAAATGTTGATGATATAAACAGTAATGAATAGCAATATTACAAGCGAACGCAGCGTATGCATAACAAAAATCCTCCATAATGAGTGTCGTTGTTGTATGGAGGAAAAGATATTATACAATACGTTGCGTGGCCAGCTCTTTAGGCTTGTGCACAAAACTAAAATACGCCATCACATCGCAAAAATCTGCGACAATTCGAATTCGATTCTTGCGAATTGAACTGCAAGGTTTTTGGTTTCGTAATCCAATTAAAGACAGGGAGACAACTTGCCCCACGAGTTCGCATCGTAAAGGTTCGTATCGCAGTTTTCTGCGTCGAGCATCCGCGTCGCAGTTTTGTGTACAAACTTTATGTGTACTATTCTTAAAATGACTATGACAGTACTACGTAACGGTTGAACCTTAATTAATAATTATTTTAATATATTTTTAGATTTTTTACGATTTCATAAATATTTTTCTTTATATAAAAAGCACCTAAAATGCATTATAAAATTTAGTGTAATATTACGATTTTTAACTAATACCTAATACGTAATTTATGCAATAGATTTATTTCCACAAAGTAACGAAGTGATATCCTTCTACGATAATCTCAACATCAGATCTCTATTCTTGTAAAAAAATATTTTGTTCAAATACATTTTACATTGAGATTATTTTTAATAAAATATTTATTAGGTATAACATTTCTATTGCACTTAACTTTAATGAAGATAATGTAATAATTATTGCTTTTAAACAATAAAATATGTAAGCTATATACATAACACTTACATGCTTTAATATAGCTAGTATGTTTGCAACAGCTTGAGATTTAAGGCACTGAGAAAACTCTAGGTAATCAAAACAATAGATAAGGCACTTGTAAATGAGATAATAACGAGAGATTCTCATAGAGATTTTTACCAAAGAGAAGTTATTCTTTCTTCATATGAGTCAACATTGAAAAAATATCTCAATAATGTATTTTAAACTATGTGCTTAATATTTCTCTAGACTATCTAATATAGTATAAAGATTAACATAATAGAAAAGTTAACAATAATTTAATCTCTTCTAACTTAACTATAATAAGCAATTTAACAGTTTATAGTACCACAAAGGGCGAACATTGTACAAATAAAGGCACTTGGGATGCACAAAATATTAAATTTATCTTTAAATATTAACACTAAATACGTAAAATATGAATACTATAAATATATTTCTAAATGAAAGTTACTCTTAACGTCATACACCCATTGACCGATACAAAATGTATTTTTAGGAAGACGTATGATTTTAATTTGATTCGAAATATAGCTCTCAAAAATTATATTAGTCTTTGGTTTTAGTGTATAATAAATTATTGCCAAATATATAAATGTTAGGTCAATAAGTATATGAAAGCATCTAGAATATGTAGACTATCTCGAATATCAGTCCAATATTATGACGGTTATTCATGTTTGATATTTCAAACAACAGTAGGTACTTACTTGATCTAATATGAGTGATGAATCTTGATATTTTTCTCCATATAGCGTTGAATCCATCATTGATAACAATTTTGTACTTCGTACGAAACAGTGGGATTGTATGTTTTTGTGCATTTTTTAATTATCAAAATAAAAAGTAGACAGAGCATTCAAATACTTCTAAGGTGAGATATGTTAGCTGGCTCTATATGTCCAGTAAAATACAGATTAAGCAAACAATTTAAGACGACTCTTTCAGATTCCTTCTGAATTTATTAGTTCAAGTATTTGACAGTGAAACTATATTTTGGGCACGGCGCTAAGCGTGCATCATCTAAAAACTGTAAGATATTACGTAAAATACAAAAAAAAAATAAGTAGAAATCAAAGGCGTTTGCACATCTAGCGCCGTGCAAGTGGAACGGGGTCCTAAACAACACTCGTGCTCAACGACAACACGATAAAGCGACAACAGAAGTACAGTACAATAGTAAATACAGTCGATGGCGTGTGCCATATAATATAGGTTAATTTATCATGTTATAAACATAACAGGCATATAAATGTTAATAGTTAGACTATTATAATACATAGTATATGTTAACGTGAAAGGCCCAACAGCTATAGCTACATGGTGGTCGATGGTCCGATGGATATGTTACGCGGTGTAGGGGCCGGGGCGTAGCCATCCTCGACTCCGGTTAGTTCCTCGGCGCCGTTAGCACTCACCTAGCCGGGTTAACGAGAAGAGAGAAAAACAGAATGTTAGTATCGATCGAATGTCATGGACCGACACGAGTGCCCCAATACCGAGACGCTTTAACGCTCTTGTCCGCTGCCAACACGCCAGAGATATTCATGGACGCTGTGAGACAATACCAGAAATGCGTTTCTGAATATAGACGAGAGGATTTCATTTCTGATAAAGTCCTCGAGACGAGTAATACACTGTATGACAGTGAAAACTCTTGAAACATGAATATAGTATCGCGAGGTATCAAACGAATGTATAAGGGATAAAGAGCTATGTTTAGATTTGATGAGGGGACCGACATGCAGCTATTCAACAAAAGCGATAAACCGTGATCTCGGATTGACATGACTGGTGTACGGTAATTCTCATAATAATAAGAAATCTGATAAAACAAATAGGGGGGAGGCTATCAGGCATTCGCGCCGCGACATTTCGTCCTGTTTTTGGCCCGGTTAATATAATTATTGTAACGGGTACTTACTTCATTAGTTTACGTAGTTAATGGTTGAAAAATGTTAAAATAATTTAGTATGATAATGATCTACAATATAGTATTAAATGCCCAATAGTTCCCAAACGAGCAATGCTCGAGACATTGTACTGTTCTCGTTGATGCATCGAAAATTGCTCAAGACAAACAAGCATAATAAATTTTATCACTTATGTATAACCATAGCACCCAGATGCAAGTATGTAAGTTACACATCGCTTCAATATCTCAATAATAAATTGAATATGGTTGCATTCTCTTAAAAGTTTGTTAATATTGTGATAACATAGTTCAATGTTTACATATTTGCATGTTAGTGACTCATATAATATAAATATATAGTTACAGATAATCTGCAAGTTGTGACAATAGCAGTTATGATAGTGCACTTATATTATTATTAAGTTAACAAACGGGGACTTGGCCTTGTGGAGTTGCAATGTTAGTCGTGTGAGGCTACAATTGACCAAATGTCTGCACGTCATCAACTCTATCGACATATCGTTCAACAAATCGCCACTCAATAAAATTTAACGCGCAGCTAAATAATAAAAAAACGCTTATAATTTCAGAAAAATTTATTGCATGTATATCTTTTCAAAATGCATTTATTTACAATCAACAATTGAAACAATATTTTACAAAACAGCATTGTTCATTATTATAATAAAATTCATCTTTATAATATTAATCGATATAATCATTTTGTTCTATGATCCATTTCATAAGAAGCGTGAGAATACGTAACTAGCATTTAGATGCCGTATTCAATCCACAAGGACACAAGTGCAAATTATCTTAAAATAACCACTTTCAAATAAGAAAGTAAAATATAATACCTAAGGCAAAATAGAAACAACTAAGTAGTTTAAAAAAAATCATATAAAATCTTATATTGACTAAGAAAAAGTTGTGATGATAATGAAAATGTGAAGTCAAAGGAGAAGCATTTTGTTTAATACTGTATAGATGGCACGAATTCAAAAAATGCTCGTTCCTTTGACTAATACTGGGCGAAACTCGGGGAAGAAGGATCTCACAACCCGACTGTAGCACCTCCGTGGATTTTATTTGGCAACATGAACACTAAAAAGTTAACTCTCTATATGTAAAATACTATTTCAAACTCTTATAGTGTAACGTGGAAATAATCCTTCTTCCCATAAAAATAAGGTATAATTTGTAAATGATACCCGAAAAGAACATAAGGACTGTTCGGAGGCACATGTTGTGATTTCTAACGTTGAAAACAGCACTAAAATTATAAAACTCTAATGCCCTTCCATAAGGAGCAATCATAACATAATATTCGAGAATGCATCATTATAATGCTTGGCATCACAACATGTAACAGATCTAAAAATCTATAAAAAAAGAAATATAAAAATCACAGTTTTCAAATTATGCAGTGTCGCTTCAGATGCGGTGTGAAGTAGCGATGGACTAAACGTCCCATAGTTACTTAATACTCGAGAACGTAACTAATAAGTACACAATTAAATAAATATAAAGACACAGAGAGACAATTAAGCAGAGGCACCCACGCATTCACTGATCAATACGGTTGCTAGATTAGAGAATTTATTAATTTCTGCTACTATTAAGATGATCTCACAATTATTAAGAACTGCATGATAGCAATTATTTGAACCGAAAAAGTATCATTCAAAATAATTATAATTTTTTAGCATAAAATATATAAACTCTACAATACAAGCAAACATATTCATCTTATTACCACATGCGTGCGCGCGCGCTTCTCACCTTGTAAACAAAATGGCGGCGTGAGAGCGAAATGGCGGAATTAAGGCGCCGGCAAGGCAGTGCGCTGGTAAGGGTGCTCCCGCACTTGCGTGAGCCGTCCCGCCCTCCTCACGACACCTAGCGGCATATCTATATTTAACATCTGTGTCTTAACAGTACATAAACCTTCAATCAACACTTGAGTCGCACCCAGACCTTATCATAACGCACGAGTATAACACTGGCTTTCAAAAATTAAAGCTGAAAATGTTCACTAGTGAAAAGTAGATTCAGAAATAACGTGGCTCTGGGCGACCACGTCTCTTTAAATGCTGGAAAGATATTTAATCTCAGTCATAATAATAGAAAATTACTATATAATTTCAGCACTTAAATAGCAAATACCTAGTTATTTGCCACTGCCAAGATCTTTAGTTTAAAACTATCGTATATAGTTCGTTAAAACTATGAAAAAAGAAAATGTTTATTTTGGCAGTAACACTAACTTCTATAATAACTCTTAGGCCTAAAGATTACCTATTATATATTGCTTTGGAAATAATAACAAAATAAAATATGACACGGACGGAGCCCGGCCAAGGTACAGGTAATGTCTGGCTTTAATTTCATTTTAAATAAATTGACTCTACAGTGTTAACTGTGGTTTAATAAACCTACATAGTAATATACGAATATATTTTCATAAAGCTCACTCTTTTCTAACCTAACTAAAAATCTTTTTAAGATAAAAATAATACTTAACCTATGGTATGTCCATAAACATAATATGGCTAATAAATCAATAAATTATGTCAAAATTGTAACAATAACATATTTACGATTGTTGACGAACATTATTGTTACAATACTTAAACAATTTATAAACCGCCTAGAATGTTCCGCAGATTTGTTCATTAAGTGTGTGTTGTTAATTAATTTTGTAAGTGTTGTTATAACGTTAAATTGTAAGTGTTCTCGTAAAGTTCAATCATATTTGGTCCCTTTTGCTTGTAATCGCTGAATTGTTTATGTAAATTATTTTATTCAGAGATTCATAATAATGTTAATACAAATAGTATGAACGGTTATTCACGTTAGAGACGTATCTGGAAATCTACACATAGAGTATAAAAACCACATGCACAATGTTGGAATTTAGGCATTTCGAAACGCGATGTGATCTAAATCGAATGTCTATAATTTTTTGATCTATGACGGAGATGTTAATGGATTAGTTATGTTACAAGCAAGGGTTATCAAAACTACTATAGATGATCAACTCTACGTGGCCGTCGACGAAAGAATTGTGTTCGGGGACGATGTATAAATATGTATGTAAGTATATAAAAATTCTATGTCTTTGTATACGAAAATCGGTAACTTAAAAGAGTCATATTGGCAGTTTCAATTAGATTAAACTAAAATATTATCTAATTTAAACAATAATGCATAAACTGCCACCAACCCTAACACGAGGCAACGATATCATAGAATTTGTAATAAATATGAAAAAAAATATTTTAAAATAAATATGAATAAATCTGTATTGTCATAATAAATAATATCTTTGATTGTTCGAAAACAAAATATACTTTGTGTGAAACTGTACAAACAGTCGTAGAAGTAAACAATGGTAGTACAAATTATGATAAGTTCGTAGGTACACATGATCGATTTACTATTCTAGTCGTACTTAAAACAATAAATCTTAATCTACTAATAATGATGGCTTTTATTATGACTGAATATAATGCGTCCTGTAAAATGTATGAAGCGTATTTAAGTATCAAGGACGGTTATAGTGATGCGTAGACGGATACGGCGCGTGATGGATGCGGTCGTATCTTATGGTTGGCTGAGGAGATTGCGCCCATTGTCAAAAACCAGCGAGTAGGTATCTCGACGCTGCAAACCCCATTAAAATATTTATTTCACACACAGTACAAAATAAACTCGACACCATGTGTTAAAATCATTTGCATTAGTCTTGTTAGTGTTACGCAGTCACTGGCCCTAATTCTATTTAAAATTATAAGTCGCTGTCATTCGATGGGATTAAATTTTACTACGGTTGGACTATCATTTAGCGTATTTGAATACTAATGAGTTTTAAAACTGAAGCTAAAGTTAAGGCAAGAGAAGCCCAAGCTCAAGAAATTGGAACAACCGAAATGTATGTAAAATGATTCATGCGACTTTTTGAAGGTTGTTTCATGGAGAAACATAATATTTAAAACATGCTGTTAAATCGTTTTATTTATACTGTTTTTAATACTATTTTAAATATCTTTTGCCTATTTTAAATTGTATAAAATTTAACTAAGTATTATTTCTTCCCTACGCTTATAGTGACTACATTGAGTCTACAGACGATTGTAGGTAGTAGATACCCGATACCGTGTGTATAATAGTTAGTACGTAATATTTCACCACGATATTTGATAACACTTTGCCTCTCTAGAAATCAACATTTATCATCTCATTACTATTTGTAAAATATTCATCAACATTTGTTTATTGTCTAATATCATCTATCGGTGCAGAGCCATGAGTAACATTAAAGGTCTATATTTATGTTGGTTGCTAAAAGCAATGAGTTATCAAATGTCAAAGTGTTTGAGATCAACGGGCGAACAACCCACCCGTATGGTCAGCAGCAGCGTACTCCGCCGTCAGCAGAGGATTTGCCGCCGCCGTCAGTGCTGCGTAGTTTGCGTATTCTGCGTACGGGGACGCATAGATCAACTGGTGGGCAGGTTCGCCAGGCGAAAGCAGGCCGGCTGCAGCGCCCGCGCCTGTACCGTTAAGCAGGCCTGCCTGAGACCCGGGCCCGGCAGACATGCGAGGCGAGAGTATCAGTGGCGCCCCCAATGGCGCCTGAGTGCGGAGCGCCACACCACCCACGCCCCCGCCTGGCGCGAGGAGTCGCTGTGTCTCAGCAGCTGCGGCAGCGACCCTCCTCCATTCCTCTTCAGCTGTGAAGTCCCCTTCATTATATCAATCAACAATTATTACATGATCCGTCGGTAGTGTTCATATTTAATTATATTATTTGATGTCTTCGATCACGAATAAGAAACTTAATCATGAAAATCAATAAAAATAATAATCATGAAAAGTAAACAATGCCGAATTAGCTAATCTCTGGTTTTCTTCTCCAAGTTCCATGATAACAGGAGTCGGCGCAATGAAATCACCCTCATGCTAATAGTTAACAACCGTAACATGCGGCAAATTCATTAAGTTAGTCATCTCTACGTAGTCGCCACGATGACTCATATACGGAACAATGGGCCCTCCCATTTTATGAACAACTTAAAATAGTAGAGGCATTAAAAACTAGAAAATATGTACAATCATAATAAAGTTAAAACACTGATTACTATTATTCTACATAACTTTGGAATAATCAATGTTTTGGATGATGTTAAAACTGCACAAAATTAGAGAAACACCGAATTAAGAGAAATACTGTAACTTTGTGATAATAAACAAACTCTTGTCCAAAAATAATATCAATTACTTTATAAAGTAATAAATCGGAAACTTCCCATACCAGTCTCTGTGTTAGTAGGTCTTATGCTTTAGGTTTTATTAGTTACAAAACATGAATGCGACCATACTTATGAGGCACTGACCGTTGACAGGCATGGCAGCCTTCGCGCTCGAGTCGCGGTATGTGCCATTTATAATGGCCAATTCCATCAACTGACGCTTCTTCAGTTCATCCTCACCGTCCGCTTGCTGAAAAGATTTTAAATTATCTGTGTTGAAGTGTGCTTTTTAATTAATTTCGAATCATTGTTCTAAATGAATTTACTTTTATATTCTGATATAATCGCAATTTTAGTCTTACATGTGACTCTCTAGCTCTGCCAAAGACTATGATTAAGATTACAATGATTAGATTAGAATGACAAATATAAATATAACTCACTGGTACAAGCAGACGCTTCACTTCTTCTACAGCCCTGGCGAGTTTTATCTTCGCTCGGTTCTCTGTATCTTCAACTGTGAGTAGGACGTGTAGGTCGTCAGCCAGGTGTTCCCAATTGGGCTTACCCCTGTTTGCATCCTCCTGAAATAAGCATAATAAAATAAAACATTAGAAAAGTTTCTACGAGACGTCAACAGAAGGCTTCTCATTGTACCAAGAAAATTAAAATATACATATTGTTGAATATTGTTTTTCCTAAAAACCTATACAACAAGCGCCAGCCTCTCACTTTATTTGGTTTAAAATGTATTTTATTTTATTTAAACTTAATACATTATTGCAAAAATAAAATATAAGTTCCAAACTCTTCTGATAAATAGTTGTAATTGAATAGTATTCAGAGATGCGAGGGGAAAACATTAAAATATAATTACTGGCTTTATTTACAATTAATTAAAAATAATAATAAAAAAAAGTATAAAAATATAAACCTGAATTCCAAATCCTATAGCTGCAGCTGCATGTAAATCGATAATCGTTTCAACTAACCATAAATATTTCAATAATATTAATAAATTAATAATTTTAACCCCTTATTATAATTTTACCTACTTATTTTATCCCACCGTCGTGAAGGTAAAATTTTTCATTTAAGTATACATTATTGAAATATAATTCATTATAATTTCCAAATTATACACAATATTAATAACATTTAATCTAACCACACCTTTTTCTTATCCCTCATGGATCCTTTTCCTCTGACCATGATTTTACATCCTGTTTCCTGTTCTAGCTGTTTGGCTGTCATTCCTCTGGGTCCTAAAATCCTTCCCACGAAGTTGAACTGTAACAATAGAATAACATAATTTACAATTATGATCAATTTACTATGAATTACAGGTAGTCGTGCTACGCTGTCAAATTCGAGAAGATATATATTTTGTAATAATCATAAATTCAAGTCAAACCACGAATTCGTTTGAAAAGTTCAAAATCATTTCGGTTTATGATTTAAAAGTAAGTTTCCAAATCAGGAGGTAAGTACACGTAAAATACGTAACACTGTTAGCTGTGGGATTAATTACCCGCTTCGCTACACATAAACCATATTTCCTGTGCTTGGTACATGTACAAAGCATTACGTTTAACCTCGATTCCTTGGCTTCAAAGCGTCGCATCGTTGGACACTGTACATGAACTGTGAACTAGTATCATTCTTCAGAAGCTATGAAATGGACCAGTTGGCAAGAAGCCAATTAGACTTTTAATAATTTCTTAAGGGATTTCAGAACATTGAAGTTTCAAGGAAACATGAGTTGGTTAGAATGTTCCGACTAATAAATACTGGGTAAAAATTGAGGCTGCGAATTAGTCACATGTGTCACGCTTAATTGTTTTGCGTGACAGCGTGTAAATTGCTTGGCGATGGTATTATAGTAGATGTGACTGAAAGGTGTACTCGAGCGGCGAAAACGTGACGTCAATTGTAAGAATTTTGTCCAAACTAAATACGCACGAAGCGAAGGCTGTACATACATCTACACATTGTAGTATAATACTATTGAAGTCTTTGAAAACATTAACTAGTCTATTCTGGTATTTTGGTTCATCGCCATTCCTTCATATAGCGTTGCATTCACACATGCCGCCGGCTTTAAACATACAGATTTTAATTTTCCGGAGATTGCGTGGATGCATGACTAACTAACTGGTTAGATAATTCAAATAGATTAAAATATTACAGCTTTAGATAATAAAAATATGTCTTTTCTTTATTTATCAGTTTCTAGTGATCATTATTATCTGTAAGTTGATTCTGCAATCGTAATGAATTTCTCTCATAGCAACAGTTGTCTACATTGTGACAATGTGAGAGAAATATGAGATGCGGAAATAAACTAACAAGTCTCAGACAGTATTCATTATCCGATGCGCTCTAGCGACGATGATCGACGACAAATTCTAAATCACCGAAGAAACAATTGAACCGCCATTTGACGTGCCGATTCTTATCAAGTTAGGATGCCATAAATCATTCCATGCAGAATTGATTTCTGAGTATCTTTTGTATGTAAGATTAATTTATGTTTCTCAGATCATTACTAAAATAAAGGGTAGTAATATGTAGTATTTCTATGAACATAGATTTGATATAGAGGTATACTAATTTAATTATTTTAATTCCATTGTTATACCTTATAGACCGAGTTAAATTATGTCAGACTTATTTTCAATTACAGCACAAAGACCATATTATTATCCACTGTAAAGAAAATATTAGTCGATACTATATCTTTTTCTTTTCTTTTATCAACTCTATTATTATGAAAATCTACTTTTACAGCTATTTATATGACCGCGGTTTCTCAGCAACATAAAATCGTAGTCATAATTCCGTCACGTTCATAATCCTAAGCGGAGGGCAGTCCCACTCCCACCTCTATTTAGCGGTTTGCCACAAAATAGCTTTCTTGAGAACACTTCCTTTGCGTGCCAACCACTATAGACGGAGAGTTACTATTTTGAAAAGCAAATGCCGTAAAATTATAGTTGGAGACATAAACTTTTATACCTATTGCATATCTTTATTGTTACGAAATGTTCATTTAGCAACACATCTTTACTGTCAAATTTTCTTTTCTCAGCGTGATATCAATCAATTTTGGCATTTTCTTGTTTTATTTTCTTCATTTTTTGTTTTTGTACTGTCAACACCCGCAACGCAAGGTAAATTAACCAAGTCTACTTTTAGCACTTGGCACTTGGGATCTTTGATCTCCAACGTTGTTTGTATTGTTATTAGCATCCTCTTATATGCTGCATTTTATTTTACGCAATTTGCAAGTATTAAAGGATATTTTTTTAAACGTAAACACATTCATTTCCTAGCACTTCAACCATTTTTAGCAACCAGATGTTTTCGTTCGGAATATTATGATAAATTAGCAAATAATGAAGATAGTTTGCTTTTGTAACGTTTAAGTAAAAACACTAGAATATACAATGTGTACAGTCAGGTGCACGTTGAGCTTTACACTTGCAGGACAATTTTATTTTGGAATGACATAGAAATTAAGAATGGTACAAAGTTCGATAAGTAAAGGTCGACATGCTTAGCTGTACAGTAATTTCAAATTTGTTATTAGTTACTATCACGAATCGTCACACTATCGTAATCAATATAATAATAAAAGTATTATATGCGTCTAATGTGATATTTTCCTCGAGTTTACAAAACAATTGTCCCGATATAATCCTGACCGGACACGACCGGACGTCGGGACTGGGGACATGTTAAAATACCGTTGCGCTACTTGGCCACGAGCCCATACTCAATGCATTTCCCTTCCAACAATTTTTTACGTAAAATACATGGAATTATATATTTTTAGATCAATCTGGATGCCCAGTAGTGGACTTCTTGTGGCTGAGATGATGATGATGGTGGAGTAATCTCCATCTTAATCGCAACTTAATAGATGCGCAATTGTTCCGATGAAAATTTCGAAGTAAATATTTAAGAACAATGATATGAGCTAGGTATCTTGTTGGTGTGAAGTTAAATAATAAATCTATAAGATCAAAACTGAAAATTGCCTACCAAAGTTAAGAAAAGTGATAAGTTTGACCCCAATGATTTCCACTGAGTAGAGAGTTGTTTTAGATTAAGATTAGTATGGGAACATTTATATCGGATGCAAATATCCGTTTCGTGTCTGGGTGTGACAACGTTCGTTCAGAAATACTAGTACGCGTAGATAACTATCTTGTTAAAGTGTACTTTAACAAATTACTTTCTTTAGCACGTGTTAACATCTAGACTGGCGTATTGATATCTTCTCTAAATGTCTCGGCGAAACATTTACAATCTCGAACAAAATATTCATTTCTCATGTTTCTTCCAAGCCAAGAATGCATTGCTAACAATAGAATAAAATACAAATGAAACAGTTGAAAGTTAAGAGATAGGTAATTTGTTTAAAGTATTATTTGACAAGTATAATACAAAAGTTTAAAAAACTCATACCAGTCAACTGAATTGTTGATGTTATTTCTGATATGTTACTTCCTACTCATTGTATGTTGGTTCTTCGCGTTATAATGATTAATGTTATAGTGTTTGATGATTATGAAACGATTACAAAAAAAAAAACACAAAACTTTAAATGAACCCCACACGAAATGTACATTCACATTTAAATTTAACAAAAACTTGCACTTTCCCAATTATTGTGCATACTATAATATAGAAACACAATGTATTTACAAAACTACTTGTGAGATACCGAGATCATGCGAAACACAACTTGCCTAGCATGTTTGTGGAATGCTTTCCGGGTACGAACCTGTGAATGCGACAGGACAAACATTTGCTTGAGTAAGATAAATGTTTGTTTTCAATATTTGCATCACAAATACTGCAAAGTAAACATTACAATCCGAGGAGTCATTGCGAGTCAATTAAAAGGATATTATGTGCATGATTAAATAAATTTAATTTAATAATATATTTAAATAACATTTCTATGAAGTATTTAAAAAAACGTTCAAGATGATGACGTGATTTCACATACGCATATAGATTTCAGATTACTAAAGCTAGACCACCACATATTTTAATAGCTGTCTCCTGTACAGCCAAAGTAATGTTGAAAATCCACTAACTCAATGACGTCCTGGAAAAAATAAATCTACCTTGGAATTCACAACAAAAAGTCAGAAAGATGGAGTAGGAAGGATTGAATGACTCCTTCATAGTAACGTAAAAAACAGAAACTTGACAGATATACAAGCGAACCTAAGGAGATGGCAAATTAAGTGAAGCTCGATTGCTGAAAGGCACGGTATTCACGGTATGTGCTGTACGATCAAGACTTCAGCTTCTCTACCATGAAACGAAAATACGGACTGACGTTTCGCTAAATTCTAACTAGTTTTGAACCTTATTCTAACTAGTGATGTCTTTTTTGACTGGACTACGTATTTCGTTGTTTCGTATAGACACTTTCATGGTTGCCATACAGATTAGTTAACTGGATCTAAATAAATCAATAATGACTATTTTCAGACTGAAAAAGCAATACCGTATTCTTTTAAAGTAAGAATGGTTGACTTTATCTCGCAGGAAGCTACAGATCTGAACTCTATTTGATCTTCGTTAAACCCAATAGACAATACGTACGTATAAATCGCTTTATCTCGAAATTAATTACTACTGTGCATTAAAAGATCAAAACTAATCGTATCATCATATATTTTTAGAGTCTAAAATATGTAGTTCACACAATAAATTATTAGTATTGATTTGGCCCCTCCGGGCTTATCTTCAATTTATTGTTCACCTTTAAATCAAATAGCAGTCCACTTCGTCACCGCGATTTCTAGTAGTCGAGTCTAATAATCCTACTAATATTATAGAGGCGAAAGTTATGTGTATGTTTGTTACTTCTTCACGCTCAAATGGCTGGGCCAATATTTATGATATTTGTTATGTAGGTAGCTGATACCGTGGATAGTGTACTTTTTATCTCGAAAGATAAGCGATTCCCGTAGAATTTCATCAAAAGTCTGATATAGATGGCGCTACTGTGTATAAATAAATACACGCAAACGAAGTTGCACGGATTTCACTAGTTTCAAATAAAGCTTATTCTATCTATTTTAGTTTGACAAAATATCACTAAAGGGCCTTTAGTGGGCTCAAAACACACCCGAGATGGTAGCGGCCGGCAGCGAAGCGGCGGCGAGCAGTTTTACACAATCATGAGATAAGTTTTTACTGATTATCAACCCGGGTACAACGGGATTTTGCTGGTAAACCCGTGGGCGTCAGCTAGTTGTTAATATGTTTCTATATAGGTGTTTGTTTTCCTTCTATTTTATATTTAACCTTTCATAGAAAATGTCAATGTAATTTTCTTTATACTGATAGTTTTGAAATGAGGACACATAATACTGGCTATGAGAAGAACATTTAAAAATGATTTCATGCAAGTCTGGAACGGTTTCATAGTAAGTTCAAGAAATATAATAATTTATTTTAAAATGATATTGTTTAGTGGGTTTCAATGATTAGTAAGCCCACCAAATGAAAGCAAACTTGGAGAAAGCTAATCCAACAAATTTTACGTGCTGGTCACTCACGACCACCATAAGGAATTTGCGAAGAAAATTTTCGGTAAGGACGCGCGAGCAGACACTAAAATTAGTAAACAAAGGAATGGTATACAAATCGTGACAAAAGTCAGTAAATGCATTTCACTGTTCAAGTGTACATGTTCAATTTTACATACAAACCTTGCTTTCAAATTAGAATTACTAATCAAATTAGCTACAGTTCTCGAACACAATGTACCTACTACGACCTACACAGTAATAATCTTGCAGAATTCATGTTTTGTGTGTAATGATTTTAAAACTAGCGTATTTTATATTTAACTAGCTGCCCGGCCCGGCTTCGCCCGGGTACTGTTTCGTTTTTTTTTCAATCTTTCTGAGAGATTTTCTTAATATTTTTTTCCGTAAGAACCTTGTACTCAGTATTAGAAAACTACAAAAAAAAATCAGCCAAATCGTTCAAGCCGTTTTCATGTTATGTCGTGACAACGGAAAACGGGTTTCATTTTTATATATATAGATATAGCTGTTGCCCGTGGCTTCGTTCGCACAAAAAATTTGGAGTGTTAATTTGATGCTGAGAGGTTTTCAAATCCGATGTAGTTTCAGAGATTAGCATATTCAAAACAACTGCTCAGTTTTAATATAATGGTGTATATTTTTGAATTGGTATTTTTATGATTTCTAAATTAATAAAGCCACAGACAAAATTAAAAACAAAATGTATATTTTAACTACACACAATCTTATGAATCAGGAATGTGCACGAATCACGTAATAGTATAATTTTTCCTCGTATTATTATTATTACAGTATTATATTAACAACGATAGGAGGAAGACTTAAATAATTAGTAACTAATTAGCCGTTACAAACTTGAATTCAATTTGTTAAAGATAAGACACGGAAATCGAAGGTTTTGTTTAGAGCTAACAATGGTATACAGAATGTGAGAAAATAGCCATGGGCGCATTAAATGACGAAATATCTCTTCGAAGATATAGAGACCATTAACCAATAAAAAGAAACGAATTAACGGTGAATTGCAGACATACATTTTTGAAATATACACATCTAAATAGGTCATTGTCATATTAAGAAAAAAAAGATATAGCTTGAGACTTAATATGTCATTAACTTAAACTTATCTAAAAAGATAATTTATAGGTAGGTACCTATTGAAAATCCAAGAATGACGCCTACGAGACGTATGAAAAAATTATGAAATTATTTTCCAATGTAATTTTAGTACCTATGTAGTACTTATCAGTCATTTTAGTATGTAGTACTAATTCAAATGTCAAAATAATTCAACATGCCTTTCACGATTCGTCTGAGAAATAAATCTGCCTCTTGTAACTAATAAATGATAAAATAATAATTTAATTTCATCATTTTCACATTTATGTAGTTATTAATATTATAAATTGCATTAGTAGGAATATTAAGAAATTATGAATGACTAAAACCAAAAAGATTACATTTGAGTTACTACCACCAAAAAAAACCTGCCGCGGTAAAGCTATTGCATCGTCGCGGCTCGCATGCGGCTCGCGGGCTGGAAATCACTCGTGGACGCGGCCAAAAAGCACGCTGTCTAGTCTAGCATTGTGTCTAAAAGAGATAGAATCAGTTATGAGCAGTTAGCAGCTAGTCTACACTACACGCATCTTCGCACGCACACAAACACCGTGCCGAAGTCTGCCGAACTGAAACGACGTTAGACGATGCACGGCTTTCAACGCCCCGTGGAGTGGGGGGTGTGTGTGTTGGGGGAGGTTTTATTTTCGTTACGGAATTTCTTGATTCGGTCGCCACGCTCAAAGCCCGCGTTATAGCTTAAAATCTTACCGACTAAACCACAGAGTCGGTACCTAGTACCTACCTATTAACTAAACGGTTATAAGAATTGGCATCTACAGTAGCCTTAATATCTTGAAATGTAGTCACATATTCTTGCCTGCGGCGGAGCATGTGTATTGCCCTTACTGTACTTAGATAACACAATCTCAGTTATCTGATCTGAATAGCATGTAATAAATTAATTGATTACTAGGTACAGAGCAACAGCGTGTAACTTGTAATTTAGATGTCGGGATAATATTCTAAATCAATCTTAGGTATATCTTCTTGTATCAACTCTTCGTGTTCATCTATGATTTACGATTCATTTTCGACCCAATTTCTAGTTGTGGGTGGGATTGTGATTATGAAAAACAGTTTGATTGGACACAGTATAAAAGTTTAAATCTTACTTATAGAAATACAACCATTGTTTTTTATTGGACATGAAGCGATAATGCACTTAAACGAACTATTTGATTTCGAGCATTTGAAGTGTTAGGTTATTTAGAGGTTTTTTTCCAAAATTTATATGAAAACAAATATGGTTCCTGGTGAAACAGCGCGATACTGACATAACAAAACCAAGGTAAACTTTCGACTAAAACATTTATTATTAAATAGAAAGCAAATGGAGCGTAAATAAGAGGAATTACCCGTATTATATTAAACTCAGAAGCGTGACAGGGAAAATAATACATTAGGTTGACTACATACTGATATTGTATCACAAAGCTACCTTTCATTATGCATCGAACCCCGGATACATATGCCCTCTAATATAGCACAATAGTCCTTATATTCAACAGAAATGCAGTTTCACCAGTAATTGGCAGTGGTTTTATAGACTAATGATAGCGGAATGTACCGCAGACCACGTGTTTAGAGGAACCACAAAGACTAGCTGTTTAGTTAACAACGCTAGGCAAGTAATACTTAACTACAAAATATATTATATCTCATTATTATGTTAGAATTTATATCATTTTTATTTATTTATATATTATTTTTTTTATGACAAATCACACAGATCGAATTGAACTAGCCCCAAAGTAAGTTCATAACTTGTGTTATGGGATACTAATTCAACGATACTATATTTTTGTAACAAATACATATATAGATAAACATCCAAGACCCGAGGCCAATCAGAAAATCATTATCTAATATTTCAATATAATACAAATGCCGATTACTATAATACAAATACAAAATTTCGTCAATCCCTTTGCCCCCCTATTCTCGTAAGAAAAACAGTTACAATCTCCACAAGCGGTGTCAAGTGAGACAGCGTTGGTATACTAAATAGGAATGGAGCGAGATAGTGCATAAATTGGTGAGTTTGAATTGAACCTACCTAAAATGGTTTAAGTAGCGGATCCCCCAAAATCCTGATGAATTAGGAATCCGGATAACGCTTGGAAGAATACTCTCAGTATATGACTGTTGACAAATAACGTGTAACAAAATATGGACAAAAGGATGATAAACACGATTCGTTTTATAGTTTAAAAAATGTAATGAACAAATCAATGTAATAAGTGATGAATTTAATGAGAAGATTAAGATTCAGTAAATCCGGGTAAGATTACTGTGAATCTCAAAATATCTGATTTGTAACATACAATTTCAACATTGTTGCGTGTTTTACTTTATGACGAGCATACATTCATCGGAAAACAATCGTTGTTATTGGCAATCAAAGGTTTCCATGAAAACATTTAAAATAATAACTAAATTGTAAGAAGATAAAACAAAATAACTATTTTTGTAATCGTTTTAGGAAAGATAAGTCTTACCTATAGTGAGTAGCACAAACACATTAAATCTCATTACTGTACTCACATAAAAATATACTGAAATATTATAAAATAAAATACCTACTTGTAAAATCATATACCTAATGAGTTTGAAAGAGTTTTATTGCATCGAAATTAACTCAATTGATGTGATATAAGAAGAATAATTTTCAGATATTTTTTTAACTAAGAAAAATAGATTTCCATTTTCATGTTTTTGTACTGTACTACGTAGTACTATTATCTATTCTGTGACAGTACCTATTGTTAATATAATTAAATATTTTTAATGTTATGTGAATAATCAAATTATTGTCAGACGTCAATGGTCATTGACCATCATTAGGCTGAATAATGAATATTAATAGGTTTCGGGGAGACGTATCTAGACTAGAATACAGAATTACAGATGCGTATTTAAGATTATCAAAACAATATTAAAATTAAAATATATAAAAAAAACGAATCGCAATTAAAAAATATATTAAGGGACAGTTTATCATTCAATATTAGGATAGTCATAAATTTTAGGTCACTGCTATTTTTAGGCGAATGAAGTGAAGTGCGAAAGTGACAAAAGTAAATTGTATAGCTATACGCTGACTAAGCAACATTTACTAGTAGGGATTTGTGTATTGCAAGTAAAGAATCATTATACTGAGAGCCTGGAGACCTGTACAGGCTTCTTTAGAAACCTATTTCAGGCTCCAGCTTCTCACACACACCAAATTATTTTTTTACATTAGCGTTAAATTAACTTTTTTCAATACGATAGTGTGTAAGTAAAAAAAAAATCATACCTGAAAATAAAGATACTGTATGAAATATCAGAAACGATGAGAAATAAAGATAGTGATTGTACGTCATTAGTTGTAAGATGAATATAGGTGGGTATTACGAATCCTATATTACAATTGATTGATAGTTTAATTCTAAGGTAAGTAATTGTCGTACGGTCACGACGTGCGATACTAGCCTAAGGCTATGTTGTTGCGGGTCTAAGGTTGTGTTTATAGTAATAAAGATAAAAATCCATGTTTACTTCACTACGAAAAGGATAATGTGTTTCTGTGTGAATGTTGCATAAAATTACCATACTTTTGGGTAATATTTTAAAATGTGGGACGTTTTTAATTTATGGGCAATGATAAAGTCTTCAAGATATCGTAACCTGAGAAAATTCTAATTAATTTTAAAGGAAATTTAGGTATTAGATCAAAAAAGGTTGAAATGACAAAAACTCAATACAACTTTTGATTCCAGTTAGCCAGATAGTCAAAAAATCATATGAAACTGTCTCGCAGTTACACTAACAGATTTTATAACTGGAGCTTATAATAACCAGCCCTAAGTACATCATGCAAATTTAATTGCTATACAGCGTTTATATCAACAGTATTTACTAGCTAAATATAATATAATATTGATAAAATAATTAATCTACATTCGAGACTATTCAACAGGTAAACAATAACCGAGATTATATTATCGACATCGCTTAATAAATCATCGGGTTAATGGTTTAATAGCATCACCCCGAGAACAGTCACGAAACAATAGTTTATGTGTTTATAACGACTAAGTAATTTATATTTTCTACATTATACGATTATACTACTATCAGGCATATAAACCAGTATAAAATTCCTTAAATCGTTGCGAAAAAGCAAGCTGTTGTTCCGCACAAGATTAAATTTTGCAGAAAGTCACAATAAGTACTAAAACTACACTAGGGCTGACTAAATGAAATTGGATATGGATTGAAACGACTTAGAATTTTCTTTAAATTCTATAGAATTCAAACAAAATTGCGATTTTATTTAAGGTAGTAGATTGTTTCCCTGTGTCAGGCAAATTTCTGCGATAAAATGGATCAACGTGAAGCATGATTCAGACAAAAAAAATCATATCCAGTAGCAGATCAATGAGATGATAATAATCTTCATCATCTCATTTATCTGCTGCTGAAAAATTCACAATGAAACCAGAAAAATCCAAATCGTTTATTTGTGATTGTGTGGGAGGTAAATAGAGAAATTGAGTTGTGTGAGTGCGTATATTGGTAGTATAGACTGAAATACATTAGTTAGTCCATTACAATGTTAGTAACGATAGAAGGTAATGTGTCAGTAACAGTTTGTCATAATCAAAACCAATGAGATTTTATATATTTTATGACAAGAGAAGTAACGTCATACAAAGCATTCGTAAAAAGCCGCAACCACTTTAGAGTGTTAAAGACGTAGCTTTGAAACCGATACATATTCCGAGCATATGCCAAAGTAAAATATGTTTGTCTCTTTTTTTCTAGAGTCAAACTAATTATGTCAAAATGAGACAAAAGCATTACTCCCAGAAAAATGATCAGAGTTGCCAGCTCATGAATAATTTTCCCATTGAATGAATGTTATGAGTCTTTTTTTTTTAAAAAAAGTTTTTATACCATATTATTGTTTCTTAGGTGACAGAAGAATTAAAGATAAGAAGAAATAAATATATAGATGCGTAAATATTGGTACATACATATTATATTTCAAGAATGAATCATGGCGGAATGGAGAAGTTTCCATTTTTTAGTCATTGATGAATCTAACCGATGCAGACCTACTACTATTATCTATTCTGTGCTACTACTAACTTTTAGCAGAGATTTTTTTTTGTTTTCTTCACCCATTCTGGGTAGGCAAAGGGAACTATGCCCATACAGCCAAGTCTTCAGTAGATTTTTTTTATTGTTAAGAAATGAAAATGAAATTTAAATAAAATAAAATAATAAATTTAAATAATTTGAATAAAATACAACATAAAACAAAAAAAACTATTGTACTCAATCGAACATTTGATAATTGCAGAAACAATTTAAATTAAACACCGTTACCACAATGAAAAAGATGAAATTGTTACTTCACTGTCATAGTAATAATATCATTATGTCAAATGTCAGTTATAAGCCATATCAAAAAGAGGAAAATGATTTGTTTTTTCTTGTCTTGACGTGCGTAGCACTAGCGATTGATTTTAGTATCAATCAATTCTAAGTAAATAATTAATTCTAGTTTGAGCCTGGTTGTAGGTTTACTTCTACTGTGTTACTAATAATGATACTTATAGGCGTATGAGTTCGTCATTGACTAAACTCCTAACATTTGGGAAACTTAAAATCGTTTTTACTGGCAACACTGTTGGCAAAAACAATGCGTAATATATTAATTTCGATTTTAATACTATTTTGGTATAATTTTAACATAATTAAGCATTCTTATTTGTGAAAAGTGATACCACTTGCTTTGTTATTAGTTTGGGATCACGACATACATGTTTTAACAGTGCATTTAACCATTTTTGTGATATTATTGTGAGATACGCATTCACTGAACGTCAAACTACGACTAAGTCGGAAGAAATTCAACTAAGGCTGTGGCCTCAGTCGACGTGGCAGCGGGTATGTGTCAAACATTACGAATCTATAGTAAATAACAGATCACTGATCAAAACTAATTAGTAATAATAATTCAGAATGATCTGTGATGTGCCAAATAGAAACATGTAATGACTAATTAAAATTGACGATCACTACGGCTTCTTGGCTAAAGAAAAGTATAATAATAATCAACTTTAATTGATAAGACGAATGTAGTCTTTATAATGGCAAGAGATAACACAGACAAGAAGAAGAGGATTCTCAATTTCTCATATCAAATGCCAAAACCTAACATTCCACACTAAAAGATTAAGTTTTCATTATAAGCAAACGTGACCTATTAGCCAGAGATAGGAAGGAATAAGAAGAAAAAAGTCCAGTTTGAACAAATGGTAACAAAAATGAGACGATTGGAACGACATTATGCGAGTTCAAGTTGAGTATTTTACTGCAGCTGGAGGAACCAAAGAAGATTGTTCCATATGGTCTCTCTCGTAGTAGATCATTTAGAAATTGTAAGAATGCGCCAGAGTGGAGAGGCCCGCGACCCGTGACCCGGGCGGCGGAGCGCGTCCAATCCGATCGGCCTCATTACGCTCCCAAGCTAAATGCACTTATCACTGTGCTTCATGAAAGGAGTGTACATACCATTTTCAATTCGATGTCACTGATCGGGAATACAAATGGGCAACCTTTCGTTCACTGACATTTATATGCGAGAATTGATTTAATTGTGTCAATGTAATGATCGGTAGACTGGGAGATATAAAAACAATCGTAATTATGTTCTTTGTTTTTTTAACGATCTGGCAGGTCACTTATAAAGCCAATTAAAAAATATAATTTCTTCAATGTGTGGAGGAAGAAGAATGCAAAACTTAATTAACGACAGACTCATATTTCAATGATGGCACTTTACCAATGATATTCATGTTTTGGAGGGCAAGTAAAGCGGCTGGTAACAATAGTTGATGATCAGCCGTTAAGCTGACAGACAGTTATCACCAGGTGTCTTGCAAACCCCTTTGATTGAAGAGAGAACCATTACCCAGCAGTGAGATGATTAGTGTTTGTTGACAGACGTGTGGGTTTCCTCACGATGTAACCTACATCCAAAACAATTGACTTTGCATATATTCACTCGCTTGTAAGTAGGGCTTGGTATTCGAATATTCGAATATTCGTATTATTCGAATATTCGCCTCATTTACTATTCGAATATTTTTCTAGTTAGTATTCGAATAATACGAATTTTTCGAATACTTTGTATTAATACAACAATACAAATAAATGATACACAAATGTGAATGAAATGCACAAAAAATTATGTCAGATTTGATTAACACTACTGGCAACACTAGCGAAAACATTGTGCATGAGTAGGCGGCGAGGGTGACTTTTTGTTTGAGGTTATGTCGATTTATAACCAATTTTATGTGAACTATTTGTTACTTTACTAATTCTATTTTTGTTCTATAAGAAAGTCTGATTATTTTAATTCCAACAGGAGCAGTTTATTGGTTGTATTTTATTTATATTATACTAGCTAACCCGGCAAACTTTGTTCTGCCTTAGAGGCACTACCCTACCCTACCCCTACCCTACCCTACCCTACCCTACCCTACCCCTACCCTACCCCTACCCTACCCCTGCCCTACCCCTACCCAAATCAGCATCTATTGAAATGATTAAGTATTCATTACACATATCGAGTTTTCATTGTTTTTAAGATGTATTCTGCTATTCGGGACGGAAACAAATCCAACAAATCAAAAACCATGGCAATCGGTCCAGCCGTTCTCGAGTTATAAGTGTTGTAACAAACACGACTTTCTTTTATATATATAGATGATAGAATAATATGATTCTTTATATTTTTGTTAATTAGATGTTGGTTATTTGTTTTTGTTAGTATTATACAGGGTAACAGGTTATAAGTCCAATTCCTTAAAACTGGTTAAACTAGAGGTCACTTGCAACAAATTAGCCCCCATCATTAGGGGGTCGAAAGTGACCGGTTACCGAGATATTGGTGTTATAGGTTTGCGTTTGACCACAGCGTGCCTGATGGTAAGCACCGCTGTGATCTACGATGTAACACGCTCACCTAGTAAAAACCTATTTACTCGAGATTTGAAGACCCCTGGATTGTATTTTTCAGGAAATACCGATTCCGGTAGAGAGTTCCATAGAACCGCAGTCCTTACAATGAAGGATGAAGCAAAGCGCTTTGTGCGCGTCCTTGGAACCTCCACCGTAAATCGATGTCTTCCATCGGATCTTCTAGTTGTTCGGCGATAGAACGGAGAGGGTGGAATCAAATTGTGCACTTCCGTTGCACACTCCCCAAAATGTAGCCGATAGAAAACCGACAGACTGGCAACCTTACGCCGATGTTCAAGACTTTGCAACTTTTGAAGCAGGCGAGGTTGACCGATGAGCTTCTTGGCTCTGTTCTCAATCGACTCCAACGCTTCAAGTTGGTACTTAGCGGAGCTATCCCAAAGGTGCGAGCAATACTCCATGCACGACCAAACTTGTGCTTTATAGAGTGCGAGCAACTGTTCCGGCTTGAAGTAACGCTGCACCTTCGAGAGAATACCAAGCTTTTTCGCCGCCAACTGAGCTTTGGACTCAATATAGGAGCCGAAATTGAGAGACGACGTTAAAGTGACACCAAGAAGTTCAAGTTGGTCTGTCAGTGGTACGGATACATTTCCGAAAGTAGGGACCAGGTCAAAAGGTCTCTTTTTGGCGGAAAAAAAAAACTGGGTCTTAGTTGCATTGAATCTAACCAGGTTGGCATCGCCCCATACGGATACTGCCTTGAGGGAGAGATTCAAGCGCTCGACCATGGCCTCTCTGAGTGACTGGATTTCAGCCGCTCCAGCTCGCGCGTTAGAAGTATAGCTCTCTACAACCGTGCTGTCGTCTGCATACCCAAAGATACCGGGCTTAAGCAGATCGTTGATGTGCAGCAAGAACAGTGTTGCAGAGAGCACTGACCCTTGAGGGACACCGGCATTAATAGCCTTTCGATCAGACGAGCAGCCATCAATGACCACCCGAATAGATCGATCCCCCAAAAAGTCAGAAATCCACGCACAGAGATTAGAGGGCAGGCCGTAAAAAGGAAGCTTGCTAATAAGACTATCGTGCCATACCCTGTCAAAGGCTTTGGAAATATCGAGGGAAACCACAAGGGCTTCTCCGAATTCCTCAATAGCCTCATTCCAGATGTGGGTAGCGTACACTAGAAGATCCCCAGTGGATCGATTCTGGCGAAAGCCATATTGTCGGTCACTGAGGAGGTCATTCGATTCTAGGTACGCCAGGAGCCTGCGGTTCAGAGCACGTTCACAGAGTATGGACGTGATCGAAATGGGCCTGTAGTTGGCATAATCGGCACGGCTGCACGTTAGCGAGCCTCCAGGAATTCGGCACTTTTCCAGACTCTAGAGAAAGCCTAAAGAGGCTGGTCAATACCGGAGACAACTCAGGCGCACATGTCCTCAGTACAATAGCAGGGATACCGTCTGGACCACTAGCCTTGTTCACGTCAAGATTGCGCAGCGTTTTGCGAACCTCAGTCTGGCGCAACCGGATTTCCGGCATTACCACCATGCTGCCAGGTAAAACTGGAGGTATCGCGCTGCCAGCATCAAGACGTGCGGACTCCGCGAACAGAGACGCAAACAAGTTTGCTTTCTCTTCAGCGGTGTGAGCAAGTGATCCGTCAGGTTTCTGCAGTGGAGGCAGAGAGGGGCGGCAGAAGTTCGATTCAACCGCTTTGGCTAGGGACCAAAACGCTTTACTTCCCGCTAAAAACACCAATATCTCAGTAACCGGTCACTTTTGACCCCCTATTGATGGGGGCTAATTTGTTCCAAATGACCTCTAGTTTAACCAGTGTTAAGGAATAGGACTTATAACCTGTCACTCTGTATATGCTTGAGAAATAATACGTGTTTCTGTTAAAAAGCATATTTATTACATTTTTGTTACTAAAAGAGATTAAGAGATCTTTAACTGATGGTTTTCCAAAAAAAAGAAACTGATTATGTATGACTTAGTTAGTGCTTTGCTAATAAATGTTAAATAAACTATAGTTTTTCTTCACAAATCAATCTATCAATAAATCATATTCTACCTACAGAGTTTTACAAAATCAACGATATTATGTGCGACATTCAATTTAAAAGGATATTTTGTTTTTAGATAAAAAGTATTCGAAAAATTCGTAATATTCGAATAGTAGTTTTAGAACTATTCGAAATATTCGAATAGTAAAAATGGACGAATATTACAAGCCCTACTTGTAAGTAAGGAATATAGCGGAGACTAAGTGGTCAGAGACAAAATGATCTTATGACCTTTCAGTTGGCAGGACCAATCTAATAAACGACACTACCGTCTATGAACGCCTCATTGTACAAAGTTAATGCTCTAAATAATACTCGTATTTCTTAGGCTTTCAATATCAAGTGTTACATTTGGCTTGGAATTTAATGACGAGTATGTTACGAAATGATATAAATATATTAAAAAGAACGGACGAACAGTTTTCTATGAATCTTCTGTAACTCTGAACTTCTGTTTTATCAATGATATAAAAATATATGAAATACTTAACACAATTTTAAGAGTGTGTGAATTTATGGATAGAAACATAAAAATACCGAAGTTGACATATTTAGTAACCGTACCGGGTCATTCTGTAAATAACACAAGTGTTTATTATTTTCGTATGCGGTTGGGTGGTCGGACTTCAGAACAAGAATTCTAATTTATAAATCTGAAAATTCAAACAACTAAAATAAACATGTATCTAAACATACATTTAATGAGCGTAGAAATTGAACATCGGGCGTAAAACGGGGTGATCAAAGTTTAATAGTTTTGGACATTATACATTTTGCCTAGACTCACTAACATTAGGAAGTAATTAGAACGGATGTCTGCGGGCTGCCCACACGCACGTTTAATGCTCAAGTTATAGTTCAAAATAAGGATACGGTGTCATATGAAAAGTTTAGGCTTATTATTAAATGAACAACAAGCAAGTCATTTTGACAATCTCCTGGCTAAATTAAAAAAAACAAGGGAGTGTATTTAAATAGTTATCTATTATACAAAAACTCATCGAAGGCTACCAATCTAAATAAAAATAATCATTTTTAACTTTGGCTATAATTAGTGTAAACCATTCTTTTAATATATCTGTATTGCAGTCATCTTTGTTCCAGTTTATATTTTTATAGACAACCTATTCATTAACTAATATCCATAATTATTCTTTTACAAGTCGCCATTTTGTATTGTTCAGAAATGGTTTACAAAGTCACCAAACATGTTTATCATTATTACAAAAATAATAATGTCTCAAGTCAAGAACAAACAGCGACCGAAAATCAAATTTTAATTCCGAATTATCGTATAATGCATTTAACTTTTGCGCACTGTTTAATTTTTCATCTCATTTCATCATCATCATCTCAGTCACAAGAAGTACACTGCTGTACATAGGATAGGCCCCCTCCAAACGCTACCTTACGTCTCTCACTTCAGCCAAATTTTAAATTTAGGAACTAGTTTCACAGGAAATCTACAAAACCGATGGCATATCGGAAGCATCTGGAGGTAAACAATGAAGCAATATTTGAGATCTAAAGCAATACCCCTCAGCATAGTCTAAACTCAGAGCTGACTACAACACAAACAGCCCGGTGCACTAACACCATTTGTTTAATCTTTTTGGAAAACATTCGCAAGCTTTTACCGATGTTTGCATATGCCAATGATAAAGCACATACTGCTTGCGCCAGACTTGTTTTTACTAAATCCAATCCGATGCTTAATATAATTTTTACGTTCCATAAAACATGTTAGGTGTGTTTTTGTTCTTGAAATTATGTCTGATTAACAACTGTTGTTGTATTTAATCAGTTTTCATTTTTTGTGAGAAACCATTTAGAATTTTGTATCTATTATAAGCTTTAATCGCCATATTAATATCTACGTAGAGTGTTAGCATTCAATGGAAATTATTCGATCGTCATGTTGTGTTTGACCTCTTTTGGATAAAGTAGCTTCATTAGAAAATCAGAAAGATATAAAACGCCGTAGGAAGGATGAAAGAATTAGTCAATATAAATGACGGCTCCGTTCCGTCATAGTGAACCGATTCATAGTGAACCGATGTGAATTTTTTTTGTTGTACCTATTTCTACTGCTATATAAACTGAAAAGCTCCACCTTTGTTTTTAACTACGTTCCGAGGCAAAATCCTAATTGCGATGGCTTTAATGAGACGCAGATCAAGCTTTAAAATGCAAAGGATATTTACATTATGGTTAAGTCTAAGCTGAGGACATCAGCAATGGTCATCAAGAATATAATTATCTAGTTATCGAATAATTATTCTAATTATGTATTTAACTCCCAACAGGACGATTAAATGGAACTGGGTAGGTACCTTACTTAATTGAAATAATTCTACTATTAGAACATGTTACAAGAATATAACAAATCGATAAAAAAATATATTTCCATACATATTATACATTGACTGTTATAATCTGATGCATAAAAAACTTTGTGAATCAAATTAGCAATGTAACTGTATCCGTTCCAAAACACAATATATTTTACAGAGATGGTAAACAAAAACGAAACGATGTTAAGGCTTGCTCACATTAGCGTTCTTATACATACAAGTCTTGCAAAATCGACTCGAGCACATGACATTCAAAATATTTTTATACAAATTGGTTTATAGCGAGCTTTTTCGAATCATTCTTTCATTTCCAACACCAGTTCTTACGGAATTAACAAAACGAGTACCTTTTGACACAATTTCATTGGTAAATTGCTTCGACCGCTTGACTTGTCCCATCGACACAATGTTTTATCGACGGTTATAAGTAATAATATAACATTAATGTAATCCTTATTATGCATAAAAATATATTTATTTCCTTTCGTACTTTGTATTGCGTCCAGCTAATGCCTAAAAAGGTCTAGTGCGAACACACCTTATGCATCAAACGTCTTCGTGACGTTGGATAAAAAGCTGATATAACGGTGTGGACAGATATGGCAGGATTTAATAACGCTCTGCTCCCTATAAGGGCAGGGACAGATTCCGAGGGTTCTATGAGAGACGAGGAGATTGTACTTTGTTGTGACATCTGTTTCACTTCCTACAATATATAATTTGATATTTCTGTTTTAGTACTAGCAAAGCATGATATTCCCTAAGTAAAACATTTCTTTCTTTTCTTTATCCTACAATACTTTTCGATTTTGTTCCTAATCCTATGTTCCTATTATGATTATTTTCTTTCCTCTCTCCTCTTTCCTCTTTCCTGTATTAGGATAAGGTACCGGTAATTATCTGCCCAAGAAAGTCTAACTTGTCTACATCCCTCTGATGCCTAAAAAATGTTTACATTGGTTAATCCCCAAAAGCGTAGGCAGAGCTCGTATTGCACTGGACCACGTTAAGCTAATAAAAATTAGTTTAGATAAGAAATTTTCATAGTAATGATAGGTGACCCATCGCCTACACAGTCACGATATACAAGTTACGATATTCTAACTAAATATAAATTATATTAATTTTACCGGTATATGTATTATTGTACGATCCGATACCTAATTCGGCAGATCATGAAATTCCTCGGGATATCATAATACGCCACTTTCAATATTTAACTATTTTTATCACATTATGCCTAATAGAAAGCAAGGAAGATAAGCAATATTATATTATATTTTCACTGTTAAAAAAATACAATATTTTTCTATGTAGGTACTACAACTTTAGTTGAAGAGAGCGTACAATCAATGCAAATCGACAAATGATAAGTGTCGAACAATATTCGACGAGCCAAGTCTAAATTAATGTTTCATAATATTACAAGGAACTTCATGATGTATACAATTTTATTATACGATCTATTCAAAATATATACATAAACATTTAATGATTAAATCTTACAAATTACTAGCCCACGCAGTAGTTAAAAACATTATTAGTATTTAAATTGATTACATTTATTATAAACAAAATTCTATACAGTAATTATCGTGACCAAAGACATTAAAGGCATATCAACTGTATCTCTTCAAGGAGGCCAATTAGCTCATCAATTGACACCTAGAATGTTGAATTTTATTCCTAGTCATGATTATAATATCTGTTTTGCAATCAATCAATTATAACTGAATATTACTACTATTTACATTATAACTAACATTAGCCTAGATACATCAGACTAGTTCAGATTCAGTGATTAAGTGCCCTACAACTTCTGTTAAAATTAAGAGATTTTTTTAGATTTTCGAGATCTGAAAACCCAACTCCTTGCCCATCCCTTTTCTCCCTAATCTCATCTTTGTAGCAGGCAACACTGACACAGGCGGAGGTAACAAAAAAGTCCAAAGGTTTAAAGGTATGCCTCTGTGAAATAAGCCTACTGCGTAATATACTATTACTGTATGCGTATTGCGTAACGTATCGATTGCAGGATCAACAATGCGGATGCGAGTTGGTTCCGTACAAGGTACTTATATGTCTAGTATAGAAACTAGGAAAATAAATTAAATGGATGTCAGTTTCTCATCTACCATACGTACGACTCCTAACTGTCTTTCTCCTTTCAATCTACTTTTTGGCATCTTAGGCATTATGGACAAGAATGTTTATAATCTATGTTTTTATTACTGTAAGGGTAGTTATGGCCTTTCGTTTTCTTTTACCCTTTTTTTAGACGTTACATATTTTCTTTTTGTACTAATACTCATTTTCCTTTCCTTTGTCTTCTAATTACGTGCCTAGCCTCACGTCATTTCGGTCAACTTCGCGCTTGAGCTAGCATAAACAACAACTTTATGACGTAGATTATAAAAAACAAATTTTGGACACATGACAAAATACAGCATCTTATGAAACTGCGCATAATCACTAAAACGAAAAACAAATATAAACCAGTAATAAAAGCTAACGTAAAAGCTCACGTTAAAGTCACAAAAGTAAAACATTCCCAGATATTAGTCAGAGTTGTAAAGCAAGCTTTGTTTCGACAATGTGTTCGACATGCGAAACATATCGTCAGATATTTTTGGTATAGTAACAGTTTACTTTACCAATGTATTGAGAGAATAAAACTACGTCAGCTTATAAGTATGTTTAACAGTATAATTATTTTCTATAAAACATTAAGTAGAGACAGTAATATGCATATTTAATATAAACCTATTCGCTGAAAATAATATAGATTGTTTCTAATTAGAAAACGTCAAAATAGAATGATTTTTTCGAAAATGTACGTGTATGTGTAGGTATAGTGATTAAAAAAGTCAATTTCCTTCTGAGAAATACAATAAATATAAGTTATATTAAAAGAAAAAAGAAAAAGAAGTAAATATTAACCTCATCCATATTGATCATAAAGATTGTAAAGTAATTAATAATTTCAAGGAACTTGGTAATGAAATGGAAACTGTTGACAGCGAAGAGCGGAAAGCCAGTCACGCTATAATTATTGTGCAAGTATGTAGATTGAACGACATAACCACAACAAGATTTTGCTGCTCCTAGTCTTGTTTTTTTATAGATGAAAGATTAATAAATACTAACTACAAATATAAGCATACTTACTAATTTAAGTCATGAGTACAATAAATATAACTTTGAGCACGCAATTCAATTGCTTACTTGATAATTTGAGCACGGATATCCCATGGAAACCTCAACAATAAAATTTTGAGAATTCATTTCTACGTGACTTACTCAATTGATATATCACTTGAAAATATAAATTGAACTCATTTGAAATTATATCATTTGATTTCACCTATAAACTGCTATTTTGGGCCAATATAATTTGAGCTCCTTACTTAATATACATTCTACAAACTCTCATAATAATGATAGCTTAAGTTTGGTCTTCTTTGTAATGAGTCCGGCTGCGGACTTTTACTATTACATCAGGCAATTGTGGAAAGAGATTTTCAAAGTCAAATTCGCCAGTATACAATTTTGTGACGAACTCTATATATTAATTCTGAGAAAATTAGTCTCTGTACTCCGAAATCTTGATATTTAGAGGTAATGGTTTTAAACCGATTAGAGACTTGTAAGTCGTTATAGAACGATTTCAGCCTACGTGACTGATCTCTCAGTACGGCACTTTTGATCGATAATCAATATCATTCACCATTCAATTTATCATAAGATTTACGTTCATATTGTTAGATTCCATACAATTACCTAGTTGTAGGTAATGCAAACGAATTATACTGATATGCATTACTAAGCAGCCCAGTATAACTTCACACGGTTTAAATTATGACAAAATATGAATTATTATCATAATTTAAGATTTTGGGGTCGTGGACAGCCGCAGTTTACCAGTGCTAACTAACCCAATGTCCTGTGACGATCCAGGAGAACTATCTAGGTATGTCATAACTTGGGTCTCAAACTATCTTAATGGTAGATTATGAATCAGTTTGTTGGAAACGTTAAAAGGTTGACATAGTTACGTTTGCATTTGCAAATTAGTTATGGTTCAGATTCTAGGACTCGATTTCTAAAGTACATAATTTAAATTGATATTATTATAAAACCATAATTATTATAATCAAGTCCTGATTTAATATTATTAGTATAGATAATGCAAATAATCATAATATTTTATGGATATTACGACATATTAATATAAACTATTGTCATTTACACTGTTGAGTTCTGCACTTAAGATTCATTTGTTACCAGACACAACTGTGTCAACAAATAAATTTTAAGTTTAGCATCATAAATTCAATAAATTCTGTACAAATAATCTAATCTAAGATTCTGTTTCTAAACAATTTCTAATGTAAAATTAATCTTTTTGCTTCATCCATTACGTTTACATATTTCTGACACACAATAAAACTGAATATCGATCTTTTTATTTTGTTCTTCATAATCTCCGAATTGGCTATATAAGACTTTTTGCTTTTATTACAGAAATTCCCATTGGAATAGAAACAGAATGTAAACTTTTTTTTGTAAATTTTTGCTACTGACAAGATTATTTCCAGCAAAAAGAATGAACGACGCAATACCAGTAATACGTCAAGAATAGTAAACACATCAGCAAGCAATAAATATTGAATATATAGGCCAAAATTAAATTACCAGTTCACGTTGTTATAATAAACAGCGGAAAAGGTCGAAGAATGCCTAAATCAATAATTTATTTTATGAAAATACATCTGCGAAAACATCATTAAGATGTCGTCGCTTGTATATTATTATCTCGACAAACAAATATCTTAATTTTAAAGGGAAATAAAGTTATTTAGAAATATTTGGATCTCATTATAATCTAGCTTGTTAGTTGAACGAAACCATTTTAAAGTTGACACGTTAAATTATAGCTGTCACTGTCAAACAGAAGAAGAAAAACGAGACAGCTAGAGGCTTAATGTGGAATTAAGATTAAAAATCTTGCATCAGGTTGAGAGTATGTTTTAGAAAATATAAACTACCTGAAGAGTTGCAATTACTTATTTGATGCAATTGAAAGAAAGAGTGTGGAAAGTTTACATTTTGCATTTTAACCTCAATATGATTATTTTTTATCTGCCTGTCTGTATGGCCGAACAATGGGGTGCCACCGGCCAAAAAGTAATATTACTTTTTTGTCTACTATTTTTGCTACTGATGAAAACATGTCAATTGAAATAGATAGCTATCGTATGATTAATTACACTATTACGTAGCATGTTACGTAAGATATTAAAATCTTACGGTCATTGACTTCAAATCCAAATAGATCTCGATTTAAAAAAAACAGATTGCCTTGCACAGATTGTGCCTATTATCTAAATAAAGTAACAGAACAGATTTATAGCAGCATGCCAAATGTATTAGTGGTACACAATATTTTCATCAGCGACAATGAAAGAAATTGGACGTGAACACCGCAACGTTACTCAATATTAATAAATGAATCATTCAGTTCAATGAACTTTATGTCCAAAATGGGTTTGTATGTATGGTAAACTTCGTTTGCAAGTAAATTGGGGAACCTTAAGTGTAATGAATGGGAGCTATCACCGAGTGACTTGTACTGGCATCGAGAACCGCTCCAAAGCTGAAATAACCCTGACATAAGTCACCAAATGTAGCAAGCTGCCAACCTTGTCTTTCTATCTTTATGACTAAGGCAGTACCTCGCTCCCTACTGTGATAAAACCTACGGCCTGTGACATTTATCTTGTGTATAAAAATCCTTACTAAATAATCCCATTTTTAAGTACAGCGACCATCACAGATAGCTTTATTTGGGATGTTAATTGTGTGATGGGACAAACAGACAACAGATTCAAAACTTTGAAATTATGTGCTCAGATTATATGTATATCATTCTTTCATGTAATTGTATTAATTACCAAAGTAAACGTTTTAAACAACTTGCACACAAACTCAACTTAACAGTGTCCAACGTAAAAATATTTACACTCGCTCATTATAAACGGTTAACTCTTGACAAATGAATAATTAATGAGCTGAGAATTTTATCGTTTGCCAAACAGAAAGTCATAGACTGTATACTTAAGAAATCACTTGTGAAAGTAGCTTAATTATGTGACAACACTGATGACAATACAATAAAAATTTATATAAATCAACGACATATTTCAAACACGTTTCAATATATTTGTTCCGTCTAGCATACAAAAAAGATATATTTTTTTAAAATTATACTTTCACGGAAGAATAAATTCTCGTACAAATTGAGTAGTCTCTCTAGTTCTAGAACACGAACACAACGGATATTTTAATAAAATTATAAGTACACCTTTCAGTTCATGTGATAAGTTACTTTATCACAGTCACGTGACTGTCAGCATCGACCAAAATTTTAGAGAGAGGCTTCATAATGTTAAAAAAATCTGTAAAAATAAAAGAAATACTCACATCTGGATGTTCTTTTACTGGCACGTATACTTTTTCTGTGAGTGTAGTGACCATCCCTTCTGCTTCTGGTAACACCAGTGGTTCTTTCTTGACTCCATTTATTTGGAATAGACTCGCTCGCACTTTTGCTATTTCTGTAAAGAAAGAATCAGACGTCAGTAACACATCTGCTATAATAAATTACAAACATGAAACATGTCAAATTACTTGCGATAATTTTAGAAGACCGCCCAAACGTTTTAGTAGTAAAGATAAAAGGTAACGTTCTGGCGGTTTCGATTTTATGATATATAATAATTAGCATTGGTATAATCTCAGATTTATAAAACTCTCACGAAAAGATAATGTTTAATTTACAAAAAAAAATGATAAAAACAAAATGTTATGTAGATCGTAGAGTTGATAATTGTGACAATATCCGAAAACTCGAGGAGTGCGTACCGTTATGAACCTATCATTCAAAAATCATTATGACATCATTAGACAGACATCATTGATTGATTATGAGGTTTACAAGCTGCACCTTTGACAATATGACGCACTATTACCTACTGACCTCTCTTGCGCTGATGCAATAGATCTGTGCTATGATTATAACCATGATTGTTACTTTACTACTAATTATTAGGACAAAGGAAATTTTACATTGTTATTAGCCACAACTAACGTAGGAATGAATTACGATACAATGATATATAAGAAACCGTTAGATCTCTTGTCTACATCACACATCTCCTCTCTTCAAATCATTTTATGCCAAAGAACATAAAATTATGTCTTAATAATTTTCCATTCGTCGAGAAAGTTTATGCGAGCGCAGACTCAATTCATCTGCCTTATCCAGACAAAAGTTGATGAGTCACTATCTGGACTACGTAATCACGACCATCTGTTTTTGATATCCTCATAAAATTCACAATTCAGAGCTCATTTTTATATGCTACCAGGAAATAAGATTTGCATATCTTTTAATATATTCATTAAATTAGCCTATATATTCGTAACGGTAAAAAACTATTACCTCAAAATTAAACTAGTGTAATAAAAAGAATCTGCATAATAATCCAAAACTATCATAACCCAGTGACCCGTAATAAATAACACATGAGACCATAATATTATTATAACTTTTTTTAATGAAAAAGAACCAAATTTTATGGTATACCTCAAACAATATTGAGATAACCTAACAATAGCTATTTACTTTGAGTATCACGAGGATAGGAAATTATAGGTTGTTTGTGTATATTAGAACTGAAGTAAAATTACTCTATTTAGAACAAACTGAGCAACTAGCACAAGAAATTTTGATTAACAAACAAGAAACTGTAGTAATTTTACAATACACATGACATTTATGATGAAACTAGCTATGAATATCAATCCAAACATAATATCGAAAGGTTTGATCCTTTCCGGCCAGTTGCCGTCAGCATTGGTCCTATAACATTTGTCAGCCGGAACCATGAGCGTTTTCTCTGGTTGCCATAATACCTGTGCATCTCTCCGTGCATTGTGTCAATGCGTACTAAGCTGTTTTCTTGTACGAGGAGTTGAAATCTTACGTTTGAAATATAAACTTTAAAAAATATATAACCTGAAACCCAGATGAAAGTCAAGTCACTTTTTTTTAAATCTCTCACGGTATCAAACGGCGTACGCGCACATATCCGCCTGTCCATAGCAAGAGCATCGTTGCGACAATGCTGCTTTCACGCCTTAAAAGGTCCCCGTGGCGTAAACAAGCCATTAAATCGCCACGGGACTTGTGTGATCGGTGGATTATGTATTTAATTGCCACCTTCTTGTGCATATTTATGCCGGAATAAAATACAAAAATAGACCACTTACCATTTATTGCAGCAGACCACGCTGTTATTTGTCGTCATTTAATTACATTTTACAGACGTCAATGATATTAGTTTCGTCTTGGTGAAGTTTAGAAAACGTACATTATCTACTTTGCAATTCTTATATAATTTTAATTTTATTACACTCGGTGCCGGTATCACCACTTGCTAATGAAGTCCAGACAAGACAGGTCTAGTATTTAATGAAACTTCGGTTTGAATTTTCGGATTACATAGTAGACCTACTGAATAGGCTATATATAAGAAACGTCAAACCCATACTATAACTGTCAAAACGATGTCAGTTACAAACAAGCTATTCGGGAGTGGTGAAACAGACCCTCAAAATTTTAAAGAACTTAGCTCACCTACTACGTACGTACCACAACACCTTTGTGTGTCCTTTAAAATAATCGGAAAAACAAGTAGGTAATCACATTTATTCATTAATATATCTGAAGACATGTTCTCTGAAATACAAGGAAGTATGATAAGAACTATGATTTCATTTTATGTCTCTTCATTCATCACGACTAAATGTTATTCTCTATTGTCCGCGCGTCAATCCCACGTCAATAATTATAACATTCATCAATTTGACGAGAAACTAATGGTCAATAGCGCAAGGTCATATCAAGATCATTCAAAAAACTTCCTTTGAAGCTTGTCACATCAGACATTGACGGGTGTCGAAACACTTGTAATGGACATCTTAACAATACAACTTGCTTTGTGGCAAATAATGCTGCCAGCAAAAACAAAAGGCTGTTCATAATGGAGGCTGCTTTAACACAGGTGATCTTGGGGGGCTGTCCATCTGTCACTCTGTATACGTGGCATGCTCTGATTTATGTACTAAAATTTGACGTGAACCAGTTCTTCAATGTGTCAATGGAAGAGGTCGTCTCTATTGCACAAGACTTCAAATATTTTGTACCTACGTGTTGGACATTTGATGGTTTACTTATGCATAATAATTTAACCTCAAATCAGTTTCTCAATAATTAGTTGGAATTACGAAATATTTAAAGCATCTCTGAATTGATAAATCAATATTGAGTAGTTATTTTAATACTGTTAATTCCACTGGAGCTCTGAGTAAAATGATAAAGATTTCGCAGAATTTATAAATATTGTATCTTAAATATTTTGAAATGTTTATACTAATTACTCTAAAATTACACAATAACTTTATCTTATTAAATGTTTAGCATTTAAAAATAATACATCTATATCATGTAAGAATGGAAAACCGCATACTGTAGATGTATTGACTACCGAGGTTTAATTTTACTATTTACTCGGATTACTCTGACCACAATCGCGATTATTCTATACAAGGTAATTCTACACTTACCTACAGGACTCCTTTATGTTTCCAAACAGAAACAGTTCCCATTTTGCATTAGAATAAAGTTGAGATTCGTATAAGACTTCTTTAAAATTCTATTAAGTGTTTGCGTAAGAAGATACGTGTAATATAGTGTAGACTAGTATACTAAATAGATCGTCATCTAAACCTCGTCTATCGTATCAGTTTTATCTTTTTGGGAGACTCAGCAAGTTTTAAGAAACTCTTTTTAATCATCATTGTCATTACATTTGATTGCTGTGTCTAAAATATTGTCTTCTGCTATCCTGTGCCAAAAAGAATCAAGTTGAAGTTGAAGCACTTTTAAGAGCAATATGTACCTGAAATTTTTTCAGTTATTTCTGGCACCATTTTACATCTTAGACCAAATTGCAGAACATTTACAGAGCTGTAGCAATAATATTTTGACTTTTGTAGGAGGGAATTGGCTTCCTGTTTCGGCAAAAAACTACTATTTCGAAATCCCAAAAAAATATGACTGATACCAAAAACGAAGTTTAGGCGACGATGACTCAGTGAGTGAAGTAACGCCACCTACGAATATCAATAGATTACAAAAAGTGATTTCAATTTCCTAAAACCATCAAACGCAAATGATAATATCCAAACAGTAAAAAACAAATACGGAAACGAATATTATTACAACTACATAGTACCTAATCTCTTGAGATTAATGATGTCATATGAGGCTTTAATAGCGATTTGAATTTATTTTCCATCTAATTCTTTGCCAAATTACTTGATACAAAAATACAAAATTTTATTGGCAAAATCACAAAACACAATCGTCGTTGCAATGCAACCTGACCACTTGATACCAGTAATAAAATGCAAGAATCCGTTCGGAAAAGGTTATTATCAAGATTTATAAAATTTAAAACAATACGAAATGAGTCATAGAATTAATTAAAAAATTCGCGTATTCCATAAATATACATGTGAGACCTAATACGTTGAAATCATCTATTTATCTTTTATTGGATTACTCAGGAAGTTCATATTAATAATGACCTCATTTCAAGCTCGCTTTGCCAGTTTCTCGCTCTTCTTTATACTACCGTATCTTATTTTTGATTTCACCTTTTTAAAACGGAAACAGGTTTTAAAATTTTATTGGTGTAAAAGTATTGACCGGAATCTTCTTATCAATTATGTATTTCGAATGATTCTTCATTATTTTTACTTTAATAATTTTTATCATAATGAATATGTTATAGTAATAACAATAAAATGGAACCATGTCTATATTTTGAGTTTCATTTCTACAGTCCGCCTTTAATGACCAAAATGCATCCTGGTCAAAACATCAGGCAATATCGAGTTTCATTTAAGTTTACAATAATGCACCCCGAAAGTTATCAAATATTATTATCCTTTGAATGGCTTTATTTAGAAAGTAAAAAGAAAAAATGTTTATTTGGAACACTAACTTTCAACTTAAAATTCCTTATCATAGCATAAGTATCGTGGCACGCACGAGTACCACGACGCTGGTTTTCTGTGGACACCATTATTTTCGAAATTCTTATTATCTTAGTCCGTTCTAGTACACGCTGTCTCATTTGCATCTACAATTTTCTTCTATATTAAATTAAGCTAAGTCCTCAGCCACTTTGACATTTATATTGATCTATCGTACACAATCGACCATTAAACAATAATAGAAATGAAGCACTAATGTCACGTCATGAATAATCATACAACAATTTTCTCCAGAGGGCATTGCGACATTGATACACGCTTACCAGTTCCAGATAATGCTATGCAATCTCACTTCCATTGTCGACGTTCACAATGGCAGAGCCTGCGAGTCGCCGGCCCGTAATCCCTACATCCCATATTCTATTCTAATACACAGCCAGTTATATAAAAGGCAGGACGATAACATCACACGGTATTGCAGTCTTCATGGTACGGTTTGTATTTTATGACTTTATTACATGTTTGGATCAAGGTATTATTTGTAATCCAGTTTTTTCGTTTCATTGGAAATTTTGCAAAACTAATATGATTCGCCTTCTCCGAAAATGTTAAAGCCGCATGGCCATTGTGGGTTTTGAATTAATGATATAACGTTTCTATATTTTCTTTGACTTTGTTTTATTTATGCATATTTTTGAGAAATTTACTTTTCTCTACCTAAACTTAAACACTTTAATAATTAGTATCCTTAAACAAGCAGGCGGCATTTAATAACAGACGATAAGCTACTATAAACGTAACAGTAGACTCATAGTCAAGATCACTCTCCTTTTCAGGTTCACAGTGTGGAAACTTTTTTTTTGCTCATAAACTGTGATAATATTTTGTAATTTTACGGCGCTACGCAACCGTCCGTCATAACAAGCGCGCGTGAAGAACTTGTTGGGCTCAAGTATGAAACAATATGTGGAATATATTTTTATTATACTAGACATTTGAAACATAAATCATATTCATTCATAATGTAGAATATACAAAATGTGCGACACAATTTGTTATGTACTGACCAATGAGTTGTAAAGTAATGTTCTGTTCAATTTATCGAAGCTGGTCGTATGTTAAATTTCATTCGCGTCCTGACAATATAAATGAGGGTGAATTTAGAACAATGTTAGTCGAGAGGGAATTTTCTCACGATGGTTTCTGATGCGTAAACGTACCGCCACGGTCAGTTAGCGACTGCTTCACTTACGCCGACGGATACAAAATCAAAGCACGCAACGAAATACCATTACTTAAAAACGTAACAATGACGGAAAATATCCTATTAGGGACAATATTATTCGAATACGAAATTTATTGAGTAATAATGAACAAGTAAATGGAAATTGCATGACAATAACTCTCAATTCAAAGATATTTATGCAGTTTGAATGGAAAATACCAATTGTCTTGGTAATAATATAATGAAGTTATTACAGAAACAGGTGAATTCTTTTACATTTTATTCCAAATTGTCTACAAATTAAGTCAATTTATTCTTATACAGAGAAAAAACAATAACATACGCTTATACAGTAAACTGTTTTCGTATAACTGCTATTAACTGTACTATTTAAATAGTTGTTCCAACATTACGGTCACTTTCAGTCAATAGAAGATGAGACTTCCTGCCTCCGTAGATAAGTACCAGAGAACGATAAGTTGCATGAATTATGCATAAGACTGTAAACATCACAACGGATGCACAGCTGTCAATGAGCAGAAAGGTGCTAGTTAAGTAATTTGAATAAAATTGTTAAAACTTCATTGATAATTGGAATGTTGTAAGTCTTATTGGTTTTTAAAAGACACATCGTAAGTGACAAAGTATTGTCATCAACAAAATATTCTTTAATATCATATTAGTCGACATCACAGGAGACCGAAGAGCTGGCAGCTACCTCGAACAAAGCATTAGTCTAGCTATTCAAAGGGGGAACGCTGCGCTGCCAGTATCTTCGGAACCTTCCTTAAAGGGACTCCTTATAATAATATATTTTAGTTATTATAATATTATAATTTTTAAGGTTTTTAGCCGTCATCTTGTCTGTCACTTTGTTGTTTATTTTTTTATATTAGTTTATTGTATAATCTTAAATTGACATTAAATCTAGATCTATGGTTTTTCTTCTTCTTTAGTTTATCAATGAGTATATTTTTGGACAACTCACCACTAGTCTCTCTTATGTCTCAAAAATATTTCACACCTCGTAAGTACCATAAAGATTTAGTATACAAATTTAAGTAGGCATAGCCTTTATAAGTTTTCCTCTAATAAAATATTATACTATTATCGCATATTCACTTTTAAAGTTGATAATAAAGTATAAAATATCTTTCGGTTTCTTCATAGTTTTGTTACGAGCGTAGTTCAGTACAGTTTGTATTCTCACAAAAACAGATTTCATCTCGATTTAAACTCAATCGCTGTCTCACTCATACACAATATGAATTGAACGGGACAGCACGCAAGTTTGAATCTGTTTTTGTTGTAAGAATATTCGGGCAAGCTGCAATACTAGTTTACTACGTGTCCATAATGACTATTTCAAAGTGTTATTCATTAATACTGCGTGGGATGAACAATAACTCTTCTAAGAAAATTACGCGAAACGTGACTCAACGAACCAGATGACACTTATGGGGTACCAATCTCATCTATGCAAAGGCTAGTTGCAAAACCAACATACATCAATGTCGACGGGGATATATTCTTGCAAATAGCACTAAAATGAGAACCGGTTGAAAATGTCAGCATAAATATCCAGATTTGTGATTGAAACGCCATTATCGATATCTCAATCTATACAATACACGGTCAAAGGGTAAATGATTATGATTATAGGTTGAATACGGATATGCGACGGATATGCCTAAGCTGGATTATTTTAATGCCATGTTTTCCGAACGCTTTACTTTATAAGCATCGGAAAAACTACGCCGTGCTTCATCTTTCATACGTAAACCAAAGAGTTACATAGAATATCAAAAATAATAATAAATCGTATAAGTATTTTGTAAAGTGTGGCAATAATGAGTTTGAAGTGTGAGAATATCAAACATAATGATATGTCGACCATGAGTGACCATGACGACGTAAATAATTATGTTTGGAAACGTGACGGTAATCTCTTCTTATAATTACTTGTTTAAACAAAGTAGTTTATTGAAAAAAGTCGTCCATTACATTGTATTATCTTTATAATGCTACTACATAATATAGAAATGCTAAGAAATTTACCTTTAAAAATATACAAATGTTATTTTATTTCCTAATTATATGATGTAATATATACAGTCCTTCCTTTTTCGTATCCGTCTATGGCGAACCTTAACAAATTCGGTTATGAGAGCGAAGCTGTAATACGCAGTGCTAACCTAAAGAAAATTAAACCTCTTGAAAGATCCCACATAAGTTTACTCGTGTGACCGATACACGACAAATAAACACGAGTAGTTTGCTAAAAGCATATTTATTTTTGATATTCGTCATATTTACGAGTATGTTAAACACAAGTTGTAGGAGGCACATACCGACAATTTTTATAGCAGGATCATTTTAGTCTTACTTAGAAATTACGTAAAATAACATCCTTTAAGCAAGCTTCAGTAAGTAGTTGATGGTGGTGGCTCAGTGTTAGCATAGTCTCATATTGCTTTTTCCATCTTTTTGTGACGCCATGTTTAAGGACACCTTTTATTCAAAGTGTACTATGAGGTACTTTTGACAGCGAGCAATTTTGTTTCATAAAACATGGATAAAACAAAACGTTCTTTCGGAATGGTCTTTCGGAAGCATTTATGAAAGGTGTTAGTTCAACCAGGGTAGTCCCACAGGACATCGGCCAGAAACCTACCTCTTTTTCTCCTATTCCCATCCTTGTAAATGACAATGCATTGGTAGCGCCCCTGATGTGACTGATTGATGTTCATTGACGGCGGTAACCATTTTCCATCAGGTGGCCCGCTTGGCTGTTTGCGTGCCGTTCATCATAAAAAAAGGTTCCTTAAATTTCTTAAAGGTTCATAAAATTACGTTGAATTTTGTAATTCATTCAAGATTGTTTAAATCTCTTATCAATTTTCCAATAACTGGTCTCCAGAACAGCTACTTTTACGGCCTGTTTCAGAAAACTTAACGGGACCTCGGTAAGTTGTTTTGCGCATTGAAACCCCGACACGTAAACCCGATTCCACTCCTTGCATTTGACTTAATTAAACTGGCTGTGAACGTGGCTTTGCTTGCCTGGATGTTACTTTTCCAATAAAAGTAAATTGCTATATCCGTGTATTTTTCTATATCGTGTTAATCCAGTTATAAACTAGGCAGTAAGTAAAGCATTCTCTAAAGTAGAAAAAGTATCAAATCTATCGTGTCGTTTATGAAAGAGTACCTACCTAACCACAAAATGTATTTATGACAGGCAATTAGTCTTTATTTTATTAACAAGGTATATGCTGCATATTCATTATAATTACAATATTTATCTCTTATAGCATTTTATTTTAATTACTTAATCATCAAGCATCTACTATCACTAATATCAAAAGGATTTTTATGTAAAGCAGTATAAACTGCTATAGTGTATGTGATAAAGATTGAAGTTAACTAGGCAACTGCAAAAATAAGTAATGAAAAAGTAAATGAAACAACTGAATATTTTCTTAAATAACTAAGAACTAACTCACTACCACCATATCTTATGGTATAATATAATTTTCTTGCCAGTTTTAACACAAAATACTCAGGTATTTTGTGTTAAAACTGGCAAGAAAATTATATTATTCAGTTAAAGTTCAGACTGGTGGTAGAAAAAAAAATTACGACTCGAATGAGCTTGTAAATAGGACTATTTGAATAAATAGATTTGACTAATCGGGGTTTAAAAATATTATATGTACAATGGAGTTACGACTTGTGTCCATGTGGTGTGTAGCTGGTAAATGTTTTCATACATGCTATACGCTGATTTACTGCGCCATTCGGTAAAATTTACGCGTTCCACTGAAGTAAATAAGCGTGAGTTGAGAGTACCTATGTGTCGAATTTGAATCTAGACCAATGGTCGTTTCACTAGCGAGTTTTCAGAATGCAGGCCACGTTTTATACTATTTATTCTCTGAACTGTCCACGGTTGACGGTTCTTTTATTATAGCTATAAAATCGATGAAGTAAACTAGGGATATTAGCTGATTTATCGGTTAATATTTACTTTTCACGGTACACATACGAGACATTTGTAAATATAGAACGGATTTACTGTTAGGAAACTATGGTTTCCATTAACCCATAATGTCATGCTAGCGGCCAAATGCGACGGCATTAACGAGTAGTATTATAAATCATTATTATAAACAACCGTTGTGTACAACGCGTTGTTTGCGACTTTTACGCACCCATTATAGTCGACGAATAGGTAATAGAAAATTTATAGTCTCCGGTTCTGCTTTTATAAAGCTATCGTCAGAAAAATCGGTGTCAGAAGGAAGGCATAAAAACTGTTAAAATTATTTTATGATGGTACATTGAAGTTTTTATAAGCAAAGATAGACGCTGCGTCAATAATGATTATCGATGGTAGGGACAATGTATAAGAGGCTGCCAAAATGTCAACACCTACCTCAGTGGGTCGGGCCAAGTATTCAACGAGACCCCAGTGGGCGTTCCATACAAACACGATAGGCGGTAGTTTCAAACAACGACGCCATGGTAGCATTACAGGGTTATAAGTTATAATGTAAAGCCAACCGAATTCATGATTTAGGCCAAAACTAAGAAATAAAAGAAGGTTTCTTATTACCATTCCAAAGCCAGAGTTTTATTTACTGAGGTTTTTTTTTATGTCATACAGTAGACAAACAAGCAAGCGGGCCACCCGTTGGAAAGTGGTCACCGCCGCCTATGGACATCAGTAACATCAGGGGCGCTACCAATGCGTTGTCCACCAAGGAGGTTGGAGGAAAGGAAGGAGTAAGGGAAGGGATAGAAAAAGGGGGAAAGAGGGGATAGGGAAGGAGTTGGGCTTCCGGATCTCTCACTCACCGAACGAAACGCATTGCTGCTTCACGTCGATATTCTGTGAGGGGTGGTACTTCCCCGGTCGAGCTAGCCCATTTCATAATAATTGCTCTACCACTCCAGAGTGGATAGCTAAAACGAACGACCACACAACGCAGACCTACGGCGCGGCGTACAAAAAGTCAACATGATACGTAAAAACTCCGTCGCGGATTTTTCACAGACTCAACCATAGATTGGCAATGCAAAAGAGATAGATCATGGCATACGCGTTTGTTAGAGCGAGATAGATAGGCGAAACCATTCTGCCTATACACGCTATCGGCCTGTATCGGCCTGACGTCAGTCGTGTTAAAAACAATTCCACTTATTTTTACAAAATTTATGGTTCCTAAGTGTAGTTTTGGTGTTAATTAGACGTGATTAAATATGGTTACCTGTACAGTGCCTGGATGTAACTCAAACAAAAAGGAAAATCCACAAAATTATATATCTTGCTTGCACACATGTACATTACACGCACACTAGTGTATTTTGTTTTTGGTCTCGCCTTAATGAAACCTTTGCCGATCTATACGCTAGTATATACTAAATCTATGGACTCAACACACAGGACGCACATCTACTTACACTTACTTTACGGTACATCGTTGCATAGGTCTATTTTCACAGACAAAATGTGCGTCATGAATAGTCTGTCGTCTATGTTGTCCGTAAAAACAAAGCAGTGTTAAACAACGTAGTGCACTCAGACGAATTTAGGCCACAAATATCGCTTGTAGAAATAGCTTACACATATTCCGTGCACTTTGCTGTAACGTCGTAATTTACGATTACGATCTAACAAAGCATGGAAAAACTATTTCGGATAGTATTTTGGGTTATTACTCCTATTATATTTTTATCGCTCAAAGTAATATTTAAGGGACTCTTTTGAATTGATTTATCATCATTTAGATTTAGAATGTGCTCTAGAATAGATTACTGAGTTTTAAGTGTATTAAATGCTTCAACATTTGTTTATAAAGTCTCACAAAAACCCGCGGAATTCTAGCAGATTGATTCTTTTTTCTTTCTTTGTTACAACGCGCTGCGACGCGCCACGCCACACAAAAAATATTGCACGCTAACGCAGACGACGCACATTTTAGTCTGCCATCTGCTAAAATATTGCTAAATATTTTAGCAGATGGCAGACTAAAATGTGCGTTTCTTTGTTATAACGCGCTGCGACGCGCCACGCCACACAAAAAATATTGCACGCTAACGCAGACGACGCACATTTTAGTCTGCCATCTGCTAAAATATTGCTAATTATTTTAGCAGATGGCAGACTAAATTGCCTTATTACAGCGCGTTGTAACAAAGAAAGAAAAAAGAATCAATCTGCTAGAATTCCGCGGGTTTTTGTGAGCTGGAATTTTGCGTGTCGTATGCGTTACAGCATATAATTGCATAGGATCTATTTTCACAGATAAAAAGTGCGTCATGGGTAGTCTGTCGTCTGGGTGAAATAAAAAGTACACCAGTAATCAAAACAACAAAACTAATAAAATCTGCACATATTACAGACCAATCTGGCACTATGGCGGCCTTTACACGGCAATTAAACATGTAAGCATTGTTTTACAGCCGGCAAGTCGGCTCTGAGGCAAATATTTGTAGACGTGAGCCAGTTTCGACCGCAGTTGGCACAGACAGACTGAATAGCTGTCAGCTAGCCATTCATATTGCATTCTTGGTGTAGTTAGCAACGCCCCGCGCTGACACGCGACACGTATCTGACAGATGAATTATAAATCTTAAACTTAAGACGACGACACGGCAGACGCCAAAATAAAAAGGGAGAGAGGAGCAATTTGTCGATTTGCTGACCATTTGCTTAAATTCCAAAAAAGTTATTAAAATCACCTTATTTAAAATTCCTTATCATATAGCATACATAAAGAAAAACAATCGTTCTATAATGGGACACAAAACATTTTTATTGCAAAGTTTATTTCTAAAGCTTATTTTACTACTCAAGGTTTCTGCTTGAGTAATTAAAGATAATTAAAACGTAATAAAACGATTTCAATAATAGCTAGGTAACAGATAATAGCACAAATTATTCCAATATCAAAATGAAAAGTACAAAATCCAAGACAATAAGACTTACTGCAATAAGATATTATTATATAAAATCCCTGTATACAAAAACATCAAAGTTATATTTTTTTCACAAGGAGGACAAACGAGCAAGTGAACACCTGATGAACATCCACGACTATAAGAATTTTGGATGTGTGGTTTTGAACACATCCAAGATTCTTATGAAGCTATAAAGAAATGAAAACGGAAGAAAGACGAAAGACAACAGCAACAGCGCACGTAACTTTCTATATGGGTATATCACCAAAAAAGTAATTCCGGTCACGAAACGTGAAATTTGGGGCGAAGCCAAATTCTAGTGACTAATACAGGATGTATAGAAAATATTAAAAAAATAGATTTAGTATCAGATTTCTCACATTTCATACCTAATTAACAGGAATGACGTCCGTAATTTCTAATACACAAAAATATAGTTGTTTGAAAGAAAGCAAAAGATGTCAGCAATTCACAAAATGTGGGAGACTCTTGCACTGCAGTTAACTTTTTTGCAAGAAAAGCCGTTGCGTTTTGCCAAATCAAACTAAGTCTAAACTTAGTTTGATTTCCCCAAAACGCAACGGTGTAAACTGTAGTTTATTATTGTAATATTCAAAGCTTGATGTCTGAATTATAATAACCCTAAACAATTCAAAAATATTAGCGATTCATAAATTTTCAAAAGGAATACAAAACGATTGGGTATTATAAGTACAAAATTAAATGGTAGTTAGGTAGGTAAGAGGTGACCGTGACAAAATGCGTAGGATTCCACTGACTCAATGGACAATAATTATAAGAGATGATGTAGATGCAAATAATACCTGTAAATATTACATTATGTCATAATGAAAACATAACTGTAATTTGTACGCAGATTATAATGATTCACGGAATCACAATGAACGTGGACATGACTAATGAATGCTTGTAAGAAAAAATAGATTTATAGCAAACGAAAATAACTGTTATTTTATATAAGGACAGACATGACACAGACAGACAGGGAAGCGACTTTATTTTATACTATGAAAAGATAATTAATTTTGTACCTATAATTAATTTTGTACATATAATGTCGTTCCCTGGGTCTCAAACTATCTCCATGTCAAATAATAACACAATGATTTTGAATTTTTGAATTCCGTGTAAATTATAATTGTTAAAATCCAAAATGTTTCAATTCCAGAATTTTAGCATTGGATTGGAAGGCATTTGAAATTCTACAACAACAACATATATTTTTAAATGACCTCGTCTTTTTATTTAGAGTTGTAGGTAGGTACAATTTTTGCTCACGCTCCAAAGCTAAGCTGGAAATCTATTTCTATTTTCAGGAGAGAAATACTTAGTAGCATTATAACAGTACTGATAGCGTCGCAGTAGTTACCTAAATTTTATTGTGAGGCATCATCATCACATACTTATTTCAGTAGCCTAGTAGACTTAAAAAAAATATAGCGAAAAATTTGGGGATTTTTATTAACCCGTCGCGCGCGTACACACACAAGTACAAATCTTTCCTCTTTATAATATTAGTGTAGATATCTAAATACGGACGACGACGTAGTGAGTGAATATGCTTTAGTATAAAAAACAGAAGAAAAGGTTTTTTCCCAGATAGCATAGTTTTGTTTACATTATTAAGTATTGTTTAAATTATTACATTTTGTGAATCTTTTATGTATTACTTTGGGCAACTGCCAGAAACCGATCAAATCACATATAATATTATGTTTAAACACTATAAACTACAGTACAGTATAGTAATTGTACTTATCAGTGATATAAATAATTAGCTAAAGAACATTTTTTTACTTCGAATAAACACATAATGTAACTACAGTACTATGGGTTATGATCATGGAAAAATATTTACTTTTTGCAGGTTACGAATCCGTGACTCTTCGATTTAAGTAGCTATTAAACACTTGACCGTTATTTGAAGCTTATGTGTATATTATATACACAATGAGATAGGCCCTATCTGTTTTCCGCACATCTTTCCTCTCTTTCTACCCTGTAGCCCTCTCTCACTCGCACACTATCCCCTCTACTCCACCAGGGCGGCCATACGGTTGGTGGCCGCGTTCTGATCATTGGCGTCCTGTTTTCCGCTGCGCACGGTCGTGCCCAGGATTCGGTGAAATAATTATTTTTCTTTTTTTGCATTTCTTTATGCAATTTATTTAATTATTTCTTTTTATTAATAATTTTTTACTTTTTTTGCATTTCTTTTTGCAATTTATTTAATATTTCTTTTTATTATCTTTCCTGTTTCAATTATTAGATTAACGGTGTTACCGTTCGGTACTTTTACGTACGTAGGCTTTTAGTACCTACCTACATATTTTTTCAGTTTTGCTTAATTACATGTTTTATGAATAATTTGTGTGATTTTCTACCCTAGGTTTCTTTTCAGCACGTATTAAGATGGAAAGTGACGATAGTGTTTTAATTCCATGCTCGAAAACACCATGTGCTAGTGCTAGTGCTCCCGCTAAAAGTGACGATAAAAATCGCGATCGCGTGAATCAATGGATTCGAGTCCTCAGAAAATCTAGACCGCGTCACCGTAACAAAAAGGCGGGGGGGAGAGTAAACGCCGGTATCGATGTCGCGAGTTCTGTAAATTAACAATCATTCATTTTATTCAATTTGCAGTAATAATTTTATTCTGTATCTTGTTCCGCGGTACACATTAATGGGAATATAGGTGACGGGAACGTTAGTGTCGAGCTATACGCAGATCTATAGTAAATTCTGTCGAAGTACCGCCACCGGTTGCTCAATCAGGTTTTATGTTTAAAATTGAGACGAAATTGAAAGAACCTAGTATACTTAAGACTCCTCAGGGGTTTCTTAGACGTTAAAGGATTTGCAACATTAGATAGTAGTGATTGGTGCGTGGTTCTATTTTTATAATGCTACCCCCGGTTTTGTCGATTTAAAGATAAATGACGAAATTAAGACATGATTCGTAACTCCCTTTTGCTCACGCTCACAAGTCATTTGCTGCCTTATCATTCTGCGTTCATAAGCAACGCGAAGCCTTACAAACTTCTGTCAGAAGTTTATTACAGTGGGCGCGCGATTCGAATTTGACATTCTAATAGGCGAGAAAGTTAACGAGCTGTTTTTGAAAGACAAAATTTTTAAAGTTTGCTCTGATCATTGCAATTAACTTGAATCGTCGTGCGGAGGTTATCAAAATGAGAAGTTGTTGTTACGATGTTACGAACCACGTGAGCGTTCCCCCATTTCAAGGTCGCGCTACGTAAGATTCCCCGTCATGTCAGCACGTGTTTAATGCGGAGTCACTAGCCGCAGCACAGGAGAAGGGTGTTCGAAAAGCTTTCTTGCCTTTACCAAACCCGGCCATCTCTGCTTCCGTTGCGCAAACGGGTCAAAGCAAGGCCGCACGCCACCTCTCGAAGGGGCAGGCACATAACGTACCTCTGCAGGGTACTACTCATGGATGTTGTGCACCTACGCATATTTCCCATGCCTATTATCAACCCTCGTAGGGTTGCTGTAACGCTCGACCCTCGCAGGGTCATTGATAGATAGATAGAATAAGCTTTATTTGCAACACAGAAACAAGTGATACAATAAACACTAAAAGTCACAAATATTAGTCATTGGTCTGATCACGAGCCAAAGCAAGACCGCACGCCACCCCTTGCAGGGGCAGGCTTTACATATCGTACCTCCGCAGGGTACTACTCATGGATGTTGTGTGCCTACGCATATTTTCTATGCCTTCAATCAACCCTCGCAGGATTGCTGACAATTGCTGTAACGCTCGACCTTCGCAGGGTCATTGATAGATAGATAGAATAATCTTTATTTGCAACACACAAACAAGTGATATATTAAGCCGGCCATCTTTGCTTCCGTTGCGCAAACGGGTCAAAGCAAGGCCGCACGCCACCCCTCGCAGGGGCAGGCTTTACATATCGTACCTCCGCAGGGTACTACGCATGGATGTTGTGCACCTATGCATATTTCCCATGCCTATTATCAACCCTCGCAGGGTTGCTGTAACGCTCGACCCTCGCGGGGTCATTGATTGATAGATAGAATAAGCTTTGTTTGCAACACACAAACAAGTGACACATTAAGCCGGCCATTCTTGCTTCCGTTGCGCAAACGGGTCAAAGCAAGGCCGCACGCCACCCCTCGCAGGGGCAGGCTTTACGTAACTTACCTCTGCATGCAGGGTACTACTCATGGATGTTGTGCGCTTACGCATATTTCCCATGCCTACAATCAACCCGAGCAGGGCTGCTGTAATGCTAAACCCTCGCAGGGTCATGTCATGGTTCTGATTACTACCGTAACAAAAGATGTATAGTTTGACTATCAGCCCGCAACATTCAGAGCGTCGCGTCTGGCTCGTTGGGTGGGTGCCCCAACTGGGTGCCCCAAGTTATGTATTAAAGATAATAAAAGGGTATCGTATCTCCTTTTCACATGGACCGCCACTTGTAGTACCTACTACTGTTAAACGAGACTCGTTTCAATGCAATCGACGGATGCAATGTCGTCCATTATAACCCAGATGCAACACCGGTGTATAGGTATTAGATGTTGTTAAAGCCTCGCCAAGTTTGTGTACACACTGTTTCTTTTGTCAAAGGGCGACGAGTCGCACCGACCCATGTTCAACCTAGCGGCCTTGAACAGATATGTAATCACCGACAGTGTTAGATTAATAAATGTCTCTCGAGTTCCGGAGTACTTTCAAACAAATGATTGGATGTGGAAAATAGTCCTGTCACAGACCTATTTTCACTAGCTCCATCTCACAGACTAGACGGTTCTTTCCGTAGCTCCATCTCACAGATTAGACGGTTCCTGCGTCTAATCTACAAAGGAAGGTTAGTGAAAATAAAGTGCCTCCCATTCGGTCTGAGAACGGCCCCCAAGGTGTTTGCTTCTATCTAATTAGGTAGCACAGTCAATGAGGAATCAAGAGATTCAAATATTTGTCTATTTGGACTTGCTGCCTTGCCGGCGGTCTGCTCCTATTTTTAACACCGATTTAGCATTTTATATTTTAGATTTATTTTTATGTTGAGACAAATTAATGGCACTTTTTATTGACATTCCGCGTACGTAATGTTGTATGTATGTACCTAGTTTTAAATTTTATGTTGAAAAAGAAAAGTACGATATATTTTTAAACGACAAAAAAGGCCGTAACTGGTTTTCTTTCGCCATTTCTTTTTACCAGTGGTCATTTTGCTTTTGTTTCCGAAATGGTAGTAGTAATAGAGTTGATTAATTTATGCAAATCATTTATTACTGTATACTCTGACAAACTCTGACAAGAGAACGTGTTTGTGAAAACCTATTCTCTGAATAAAAGTTTTGAATTTTGAATTTGAATTTGGACTATTTTCGAGGTGTGAGTTGTGCATCAAAGTACACAGTTATTACAAGTCCAAATCACGGTAGAGAAGTTGCAATATCTAAGTTTTTTAGTGACAAGAACAGGCTTCACTTTCAGATGTCAAACAGTTCATGTTTCCGGTTCATTGACTGAAGGAGCTAACATGGTAGTTGCAGAAACACCGTTGTCTTTCCGATTCACTTCGTATTTCCTAGTGACTGACGTGACAGACCTTGCTTGGGGATAGTCGACCGTTCGTTCATGAGACCATAGAACTAATAAGAACCACTGGTACACTGCAACCAAAAGGAACTTTTGGCCTTACTCAATATTACAAGACCAGGGTCAGTCGTTCCACGGTTCTATTGCAGTGCGACAACAGAACAGCCTTATATTTCATTCGCAAGAAAGGCAGCACGAAATCAATAGTTCTCTTGAACTTGATGAGGGTCGTCTTATAATCTAAGCTAATCTGGAACAGTTCGCAACTGGACCTACTTTCATCGTTCTAGCGTCCATCTACGCGTAGTACATACAAAGCCGCATGGAATAGACGGCTAGGATTCGATTTTTGAGTCATTATTATTTTAGGAATCACACAGTATTTATACTATTGCACGAATCAGTGGTGTCTACGCTCTGTAATACCGAATTTTTGGGAGTCCTAAGTGCTCACGTACTGGTTAAGCATGATATAAAAAACCTGCAACTCATAAGAAAACTATTTGAGATGTAAATTCTCTTAATTTTTGTCTTCATATGAAATTAACGAAAATAACTGTTTTGCTACCGGACACACTGTTATGTTGCTGCTTTGTTTTCTGGTAGACGTATCCATGGCCTGACCCTTCTGGCAGTCAATAAAAAGCATTATATTGACAATACTAATCATTTGATTCTATGGCCCAGACTTGGTTCTAAAACTGACCGTTCGGATTTTAGGCAATCGGCCTAGAAATTGCTAAGAAATGACAATTCAATAATTGTTTTGGGTAAAGCAATGTGTTAAATTGTTAAATGAAAAACATAATTCCATTTTTATTTGTTATTTTAAGGCCCTCCTTGTGGTCCCTACCACAAGCCAGTAGCGCGTAATGTGAGCGCATAACAGAGGCTAGTATTGTCGCAACTCCCGGTAGCGTTCGCTCAGCGGTCGCCTCCAGAAACTGGCCCGATAACGTGTCCGTTGACAAATTTTGTCACGAGGTAACTAGAGGTCTGATGACACATTCCGTTGCTTCTATAGGCATGAGGTCGTCCAGGCTCCTGTTAGCTCTGGGATGTCAGACTGTTTCGGCACAAATTAATCAAAATTGTGAAGAAGTTTACTATTTTATTATGTTGCTTGCATATTATTTCGTATATGTTTTTGTGTACATTTCCAGATACTATGATTGTAATTTCTTTGTACATCAGAGTATTATTTGATTAAACAAATTTATTTAGTCTCGCACACTTGCAATTTAATTTATATTTTCCTAAATATAAAATGAACAGTGTAACCTTCATAGTTACCGTTTACGCCTTCGGCTTGTTCATGTGCATAACTTCACATTGGCGTCCTCCTCCACCAGGCGATAACAAACAGGTCTCATTGTGTATATAATATACACATAAGCTTCAAATAACGGTCAAGTGTTTAATAACAGCGTTTTACCCTGAAATAAAACGCTTATTAAATACTTACCTTATTTGAAGCTTAGTTTTTAAATCTGCCTGGTTTAATTCGACACAATGATCAGAACGCGGCCACCAACCGTATGGCCGCCCTGGTGGAGTAGAGGGGATAGTGTGCGAGTGAGAGAGGGCTACAGGGTAGAAAGAGAGGAAAGATGTGCGGAAAACAGATAGGGCCTATCTCATTGTGTATATAATATACACATAAGCTTCAAATAAGGTAAGTATTTAATAAGCGTTTTATTTCAGGGTAAAACGCTGTTATTACTGGTCAATCGAACATTTCTGTCAAATAATATGATATAGAGGATTAGTCGTATTCCAAATTCAAAGTATTTTTAAACTATTATAACTTCTTTCGAATCGCCTTTCCTTATCCTACCACCAGTTTAAACGGCAGATTAGTTCTAAGAAGAACTGGAAGAAGCGCAGTATTCGTCAATTACTAGATTGTTCATAACAATAGGTATGAAAGGAAAATCTACGGTGTATGCCACATCTTCTGTCCTCATCTACAGGTAGGTCAAGATTTAAATACTAAGTATAATTTTAATAAATTAATACTAATATAAACATTGTTAATTTAATCCACTAACGATGTAGAAGACAAGCGTGATAAATGGCTAATGAAGCTTTAATTATATTTTATAGATATTGTGGTACCTATTATGTGTAAATTTACGGTACACATACCTACGCCACGCTAGAATACAAAATTCACATAAAGGTGCTCCTTCACCGGGAGCATTCGCGTTTAATGTAACGCTCCGATTCGAGCATTACAGCAGTGAGGGAGACGAACGCTCGTCAGTCAGGGAGGTAATATTGTAATGTAATGCTCAAAGTCGAATCTAAAATGTTACATTACACGCGAATGCTCGCGGTGAAAGAGCATCTTAAGATTAAGGGAGAATAATTGACTAAGTATTGTAATATGACACAGAATGCTTTTGCTATGAATATATATTTAGTGTACATAAACTCATTATTTCATTAGTTTTGAACTATGGTAGCCATTATGTATTAGTTACTTTATTGTTAGCAATAAACAATATCGTGAGTAGGAATAATTTAGTAACTAGTCACTTTGCTACTTTTAAGTTTAGTAGAGGAAAGTTAAATAATTTATGTTGATATTGTACAAGTTGCGCGGGAACTAGAAATTCTACTATGTCTAATAATCCCAATCAAAGATTATTCATTCATTTCGGGTGTTTCCCGCAATTGCTATCAACTCGTATCAGTGTTTTAGGCGAACTGACGGGAACTGACTTCAGTAACGACTGTAAACAAAAGGCAACCATCGACACACCAATATCATAACGTGTGTGAAAAATAACGTGTAAAGGGCAAGCAAAAATTACGAAGTAACTATTAACTAATCTGTGGTAAAAGTTCGATATTTTTAAACACAGATACTGACTTCGGTCGTCGTCGCACGCGCAGCTATGCCATCATCAAACTACTTAACCAAAGGTAATACAAGTTTATAATATGCTGTTATGAAATAAAATAATATTTATATAACTTAACTACAAACAGCTACCCAAGACACTCACATTACACTTACACTTATTATTATGGCAATAATAGCTGTTATAATGTTGTTAACTACTACAATTAAAAAAACATTATGGGTGTTGAGAACATTTTGATGTTTACTCACGCATTCCTATAGAATTTCACTCCCATGATTACATGAGTTTCTTACCAGAAAGAAAATAAAATTGTTATTATTAAGGAGAAATTTTAAAGAAATTATGATAAAACTCTAACGACTTATTAAACATCTTAAAACTTAAATAGTTGCCGTAAATTATTAAATATCGTCGCAGAAGATGACGAAGATGTTATAGAGAAAAGTTGGATGTTAATTTGAGAGCCAGACTAGCCAGCAAAGGGTCAATTTATAGAGACTTGGAAAATCTAGAAATATTGGTTGCGGAGACATTTTTCCCTTGCAGTACCTGACATAACGATGTTATAAGCAATAAGTACCTACAAAAATAAGTTATTTTTTTACCACATGATGGGCTTTTTCATTTTAATTTTGTATTATTTTTATTTAGATACGGCTCCTACATACAATATACGATGACCGAAATAATGCATACTAAATTGAAAAATGTCAAGAACATAAAACTAAATAGAATAAAACTATTATTGTATTGAACAGAAACATGCACTGAAGTACCGTTTAAATATCACTTGACTATTGCATCTTGCATACTAACATTAAAATACTGTTAGAAACACAATGACAAAGCCCACACAGCAATAAGCAATATAGAAATGACTTGCAATAGATTTTTATGTTTACAATTCTGGTAATCGCAATAAAATGTATAGTCAACATACTATTGAAAAGATTTCGTCAACATACTAGTAGTTGTAGAATTATGAAGTAAACTATTGTTTGATTTAGGTAATTGGTCACATTTGCCGCCTATCGCATCACTACATAGTATAAAACAAAGTTGCTTTCTCTGTCCCTATGTCCCTTTGTATGCTTAAATCTTTGAAACTACGCAACGGATTATGATGCGTTTTTTTTAATAGATAGAGTGATTCAAGAGGAAGGTTTTTAAGTATAATACATTCCAAAATTTCCACAGGAAAGCGGGATACACGCAAACGAAGTTGCGCGGGTTTCGCTAGTAATCAATAAACTGCAATTGCAATAAATGGAAGCCCAGAATGGAGGGTTACTTTACTTCTTCAAATTCTTACGTGCAATATTTTTTTAACTTACAAATCTATTGGTTTATGTACACTAACAGTATGCAACAATATGTCACGAATATGTTGCAAAGATGATATTTGGTTTAGTTGTCATATATGATGCAATATTTTGAGAAACATTCGGTATTTGCCTGACAATATCTACCGATGATCAGAGTTGCTTCCGTTCATACAATTTATATAACCATAAGCAAACACGATCTTAACTTACCAACATGAAATGTTGTAAGAGACTGCAATGTGACGAAACGAGAGCTATTTATAATGCTCAAATGAAAAGGTTATAAACCGAACAGACTAAAGTCTATAGGTAAACCTACTGCAGAGAAATGACTGGATAGATTTAAAGATTTCATTCTTAAAGACCTGGTTCCAATGTTTGTTGATGAGAGTTGGAAATCTGATGGAAAGTTGTTAGCGAGCCGCTAAGAACATCAGCCACTACCAATATATTGCTTGATATTGCAAGGAAATTTAGATTTTTTGGCTTTATATTAATATTCTCTTGATGTTTCATGCAACTGTCTAAATACATAAATTGACAAGTAGATGATACACAAGGACATTAATTCACCAAGCAAGAATTCAAAGCAAGAATTGGGTCATAAAGATTCTGACTAATAGACTTCGTATCAATAAATGGCAGAGAAACAGTGATCGCATATAAAGTATTGGCAATTGGCTTCAGTCTGAAATAGTCCCTTTATCTCTCTGAAACAAGTTAATGCGTCTGAGTCTTTTGGCACAGCATTCAGTCCTGTCGTACACGATAACAACGAAATAATGAGTGAAACTAAAGAGACGCCCTGGTTAATCGTTTTGTTTGTGGCGGACATTTCTGGTGATGGTGACATATCTTCTCATCACTTTGAAAGTTTTAGTATAACGGCCAAGAATCGGAGTAAAAGTGTTTCAATAATATGATCTGAATACCAGAATTAAATCAACATTCATTCAGCTTCGACTGGAATTTTATCTAGTACTTGTTACGCCTTTATTACAGTTGCAGCCTTGCAGCATGATGTTTAATACTTACGTTACCTTTAGATATAGTGGCAAAACAATAATTATAACTATTAATAACTAATAAGCTTTTGTAGTGCCTGAAGAGAGAGAGAACTTTGAATTTTGAGACAGCATCAATTATCAGTAACAAGGTACTCCAATGACTCATACCATAATTACATCGTTAACATTTAATTAATAAATTGTCGTAACTAATTTTACAATTCAAAGTTTAACCCTCGTCAAATTGTCCGTTCATATAATAGAACGAGAAGTGTTTGATATATAAAAGTTTATTTATTCTGGCATATAACAGTTCTCGTACGATGAACAAAGTTGGCTATATTCCCAATCGTTAATATAACTCAAGAGGACACTTCTATGAAATAATTTTGAAGCCCAATTCATTTTGTTGACCACACGTAGGTATGTGTTTTGTTAAAATGTTAAAAGATAAAATTTATGAAATAATGCGTTGTGTTGTGATTATAGGTAAAATTATTAGACGATTTTTGTAGATAAACAAAAATTATTTACCGACTCAGTCAAACGAACTTGCATTTTCTCTCAACTGCCACAATTTGAAATTTGAAGACAGTAATGGATTCGGATCAAACTGATCGCCGTTTTCTCCAACCAACTCTAGCATAAGTATCCCCTTATTCGCTCTAATTAATAAGAGTTAGGGGATCTCATTAGGGCTGTTTTGTGAAAAGGGCTTTGGTCCGGGTCACTTTCTCATCAACTGAATATGTTTCTGGCTACTTCACACCTATATTCTTTGAAAGAGGGTCAATATCATCAAAAAGACTAATCCTACTGCTACAATATGCGTCTTCCTTCAACTGAAGGAGTTTAGAGCATACTCTGCTCTATCGTGGATTAGCAGAGTGAAAGAGGGTCACAGTCAGCCCATCTATCCGGAACTAGAATTAATTGCCTTCAACTACAAATGTGAAATTTGTTTTTCAATGATAATTCATTGCCTTCTACTTCAAATGTTATTAGTATGTCAAAATTATCATAAATTCTATACGAATAAATATCATTGCCTTCCTCTACATGTGGAACTTGGATTTGAATGATATTCATTGCCTTGTACTCCAAATGTTATTAGCAAGTATGTCAAAATCACCATGAATTCTATACGTCTATTATAAAATTACGTAAATTGTAATAATAACACGCATAATCCGATTTGATCTCTTAATTTCCGATTTGTATTCATAATAAACTTAAAATTCATTTATTTTTTAGATTGAGTTGTCATAATTCAAAAGTTATGAGTAGATTAATTAATTCCTGCCATTATTTCACTATAATTATTAAACGTAGTAATTACCAAATGATTAATCTAATTAATGAATAATTGTTTATGAAGATGTTTCATTTCCATTTTAAGGCGAAAGAATATTAATTATTTCTAACTAGGTAGTAGTAAATATCACGTCATAAGCAAGCTATCTATACACTAAGATCACATTATTAGATTTTATTTGTTATCCTAAATCCATACTTCCATAATCACTATCACTACATAGTATAAAACAAAGTCGCTTTCTCTGTCCCTATGTCCCTATGTCCCTATGTCCCTTTGTATGCTTAAATCTTTAAAACTACGCAACGGATTTTGATGCGGTTTTTTTTAATTGATAGAGTGATTCAAGGGGAAGGTTTTAAAGTATCATACATTCCAAAATTCCCACGGGAAAGCGGGATACACGCAAACGAAGTTGCGCGGGTTTCGCTAGTAATATTATAAATGTAAAAGTGTGTTTGTTTGTTTTCCCCTTCACGTCGAAAGTAATGAACGGATTGATATGAATTTTATTGGGGATAGTTTAACGTCTGGAAAGTGACATAGGCTACTTTTTATCCCGGAAAAACATCTTATTCCCACGGGAAAAAATAACGTATATAATTTTTGTTCTTCTTTCACGTCGAAAGAAACCTAAGTACCGACATGATTATTTTAACAGAGATGATTTAAGGTCTGGAGAGTGACATAGGCTACTTTTTATCCCGGAAAACCATCTCATTCCCACGGGAAAAAAAAAGCGTAATAGTCGGTCGGTAGGCTTTGACAGCCAGGTGTCAGTTAGAAGCAGATGAGGATGTGGAGAGGTTCGTTAACATTTCCATTTTCTTTTATCTTCCTCTAACTAAGTAGTGTGATACACCAGCTATTCCATACTTGACTCTAATTGTGTGCAGCACACAAAAAGAATAAGAATTAAGCCTTACTATCCTTACTAATATTATAAATAAGAAAGTTTGTTTGTTATTCCTTCACGGCTTAACTAATCAGCCGATCATTATCCCTTGAAAGTATGTCGTTCCAATGGAAAAATATTTTTTCTACTATAGAGGGCGCTGTATCGGCCAACAGATGGCGCCACAAGTCACGCTATGGGTTGTTTTGTTGTCAAACGAGATCTATACAGTCATAAAATTAACGCGAGCGAAGCCGCGGGGAAAAGCTAGTATTTAATATTTTAGAATAATCACATTTTGAGATGATATAATTTTCAAAAATCATAATATTTTACACCCAAATTATTACAGAATTGTTCATGCTGATGGTACTTGACACTTGACACAAGTAGGTACATGTCATAAATGTGTCTATAAATCTTTTATTATGTTAAATGATGATACAACCGCTATTGCAGAATAATAATAAACCCTGTTTCTTATTATTTTACTTTTTAAATAATAGAAGCCTGATAACGGCAACGCCCGAGTCAAATCAGTAGACCTAGAGAGCTGAAATTTTGCACACGATAAAAATTATAATATGGCTACTTATATTGTAGTAGCCATACAATTTCTATCGTTGGTTATATCAAACACACAAATTATAAATCGATCCACTATGCGCGGACAAAAATGATCACAGAAAACCCAAATCACCTGTACATATTGACGAACCTGTACATATTGACGAACCTGTACACGGTCATAAGGCGGCCATCAGACTTCAAGACGTCATCCCACCTGACATGAGTACTATAGACGCATTTTATTGATTATAGGGCAAAGAATGACGGACCACCCACAGTGGCCAAGCGCCAACTAATTGCTTGAACCCATTGTCCACAACTAGGAAGTTCAAAGGTGCCTCGATTAAATATCAATCAATTGAGGTTTTTGTCAAATTCGTCATATCTCAGTGGGAAGAATAGAATTTATCTTTGGATTTTCCATGGAACGTTTGTGGTTCAGTTTTTATAAAGATATTCTGTACTCCAACTACAGGTATAGTTACGGTATATCCTGTAAGTATCTAAATTCAATTTTTTTTTGACAAGTCACACAGATTGAGCTAGCCCCAAAGTAAGTTCGAAACTTGTGTTATGGGATACTAATTCAACGATACTATATTTTATACCAAATACATATATAGATAAACATCCAAGACCTGAGGTCAATCAGAAAAATTTTGTTTTTCAACATGATCCGACCGGGATTCGAACCCGGGACCTCCTGGGTGGCGGTCTGGCGTGGTAACTATTACGCCACGGAGGTCGTCAATTGATACTTCAAATCTAAATGTAACATCGAAATTAAATCGATTCTGAGACCCTTCACAGGCACTTTTTCTAATCAAAGTAAGTATACATGATATGAATAATTCGTATATAAAACTACTAGCTACCGCCATTTTGCAACCAATAACATTAATAAAAGAAATGATGATAGGAAAAAAGGTACATCCTGGAATTCTCTACATAAGCAAAAATCCAAAGGGTCTATGCTCAGACCTTGTCTTAATTAAAATTCTCGGCTAAAAAACGTATGAGAATGTAAGATGTCTTATTATGAGTTTCTTGATGTTCTAAAAGCCTATCTACAATACCTGTTGTAATGTGCAATGCCGGAGATATTTCTCAGTACAAATAATATGAACAATAGTCGCAGTAATATGAGTAATAAAAGTTGCCCATAGTTTTCTCAGTTAGGTATTAGGAGGCTCGTGTGGGGAAAACCAATGAGAACTTATTTGACTGATACATTATGTCCACAGCTAACATCAAGATAAAATATTTAGTTAAATATTTCGTTATCTCTACAGAGATGTAAGACAGTTATGCCGATTGACTAATTGATTAAAATTTTACGTCTTCTTGGCATTTCCATTTTGTAATTAGTTCAGTCTGCATTTAGAAAGTTTAGATTTATGCATGTCCTTTTAAGTGTTTTTACTTATCTTTCACTTAAACGACTCTCATACGAGATTTCTGTATTTAAATGGTCATGTTCATGGCTTTCGTTAGCATTCGTTCGTTATATTATAAATGTTCACAGTATAAAATATTTTTAAATGCACACTTAACTGATAAGTAATCAAAACTAATCTCTAGGAATTGTGAAATAAATTTTGCTACAATACCACAGACAGAACAACTTTACAAATTGCAAGATGTTGTAATAATTAAATCATGATAATTTAAAAATATTTTATTAAAGAACTTGTAAATGTTCACGATCACGATTTCAGTATTAAATTTTTCGATTGGTAGAATTTGCTTTATTTTACACAAACAAAATGAAACATTAGAAACGGATAAGTTATAGATTAGTGCAATGGCACTAAGATGGCCTTATTGCTGAAAGTAATATTTTCAAGGTGACCTAATATTTTTTTTTGTATGGAGACAGAGCTAGCAAGACAAGAAAGAATATAATAAATAAATAAAATAAATAAATATATAGGGACAATTCATACAGATTGAGCTAGCCCCAAAGTAAGTTCGTAACTTGTATTTTGGGATACTAACTCAATTATATTATATTTTATAACAAATACATACATAGATTAACATCCAAGACCCGAGGCCAATCAGAAAAAGTTCGTTTTTCATCATGACCCGACCGGGGATCGAACCCGGGACCTCCTGGGTGGCGGTCTGGCGTGGTAACCATTACGCAAATAGAAGTATCAAAAGTATGTCTGTATAAAAGAGATAAAGTCTCTGGAAAATATAAGTTTAAACAGTTTGTCGAAAAATAGGAAAGGCTGAGCAGTGGTTCCTAACCTTTTCAAAATTGTTACCCCTATGACCTATTAGGAGGACCGATTTTACCCCGACTTTACAATGTTATCATTACAAACCATACAAATATCTTTATTAATCACAAATTGGACATCAGTCTGACAATTTTAAAGTATTTTTTTATATTTAAACAACTAACTAATCGCGATGGCGCGACGGCAGCTAGAAAGAAATGCTGTGTGGCGTACTATAATTTTTAGATATCGTGTCTAAATTATTCGGTTCTTCGTTACACCCACAAAAAAGCAGATTTACCCCTGCGGGGGTAATTACCCCCAGGTACGGAACCACGACTTTAGAGAATTACAAATAAGTACTTTTATCAACTCAAACAAAAATTTTGCATTATTTCCCAACATGAAACAGCATAAATGTAGGGAACCTCAAAATAAACTTACTAGTCATGCTGCTTTTGAGATCAATATTAAAATACCAATTATAATATTAACACATAATGCATTTTACGTGGAAATTAATGACTAAGCAATAATTCATATGGACGTCATTGTAACCGCAAACGAGAATTTGATAGCTAAAGATCGATTAGATAATAATTGAAACATAAATATAGTCAAACAGTAGCAACAAGCGTTCGTTTAAATTATTTTGAAATATTTTTTATAAGATCTTGTTTATATTGCAACAGCAGATAAAATTTATCAAAGATGCCCTTTAAAGTTCGAAGATACTAATGAAAAATTAAGAAATTTAAAAATAGAATGTAACTTTAGAAAAAGCACCGGCTAAGCGCGAGTGAGATTCGCACGAAGAGTTGTGTACAAACAAGTTTCATGTATGATTTATTATTATAGCGGCAATAGAATGCACAGTTTGTGAAACTATATCTATTAAGATTTATTCATTTAGCGGAAACCAGCTGTATATCATACACGAACTTCTGTTAAAGACCCATGAAAGCGAAGACACAGATTATTAAATAGTTAAAACGTGCTGAGGTTCAGTAATTTTATTGTTACCTTTGGGTGTGGAATCCTAAAAACAGATCTTGTAGATACCGAATTATCACGACAGTGACAAATAATAAATGAATATTGTTGCTTAACTATTATGTCATCGGAACAATAATCCTTATAAATAACTATACAAGTACATTTGGTACTAATACTTACAAAACACATAAATCTTGAATACGTACTTAAAGAAACGGTAATTAAAATAGCTCAAGCTTAGTACCACTTCAGATTGTTCGCAGGGATATACATTACGTATTCGATTATTTAAGAGGTCAAGATGAAACAATCCGACATCTTCGATGCTATACTGAAATTACTGGTTACGGAAATTTAATTCTATACATTATATCTACTGAACTAGCCAGCGTGGTTAATGAAGTTGTCGGTGGCTGGTTTACACGAACGCGAATAACAAAATTCAATAGTTTAATGACAGACATTTAATTTCCAAAATTGTAGGAATATGCCCAGTTTTAGTGGTTTGTAGAATTTCTTATTAACCTTCGATTTAATACAGTTTTGACAATTACGAATTTAATAATAAACTACTTTACTACAGAAAATAATAAGTACCTATCAAATAACACTGTAGGCAATTGATGAAACTTTAGATACATTATGTTATTAGAATACAATTTATTTGAAGAAACAATTGAGCAATTAGGTTATGCAATAATATAGACAATCATAACAACATCCCACGCGGATGTTAAAACTATCATTACGAAACCGAAGTATATCATAACGACACTTCCTAAGCACTGGATAAGTGGATACCACCTACATACGCCAAGTCAATCTTTACATCGAAGGTGAATCGGCCGCCTACGACCAAGTAATCAAGTTAAATCTAACAAAGGTAGCCGATTCGCTGTTAGCATCACACAAGCCGCCCATGATGACGAATATGGTCATTCATATAGTGTAGGAGGCTCTAAGACCCAACCTCCACACTTATATGGTATTTGGAAATATAGCATCTGCATGTTGGTTAGGTAAAATGAGCGAAATCTTTGACTTGAAATAATTTATCGTTTTGGCAAGTGATCGAAAATTTTGAAACTAAAGTTCTGCTAGCTGTTTTAAGACTTAAAATTTTTCGCACGTATCATCGCATAGGAGGTCTACTTTTAGCAAGAATACGATACGCATGTGATAATTCGGACGTGATAAGTTATCTTTTATTATAAATTTTATGCTAATAACGTGTAACAAGTTAATGAACAGTAAAATAGTCAACGGGATTTGTTTGGTTATCCATTATTAACATTAATATAAGGAGAAAGCATAATACATCATAATATCTACTATTTATTATATTGTAATTATTACAATAATAATAGTTTGCGGTGTTATTCTTATAGCGCAGAATAATATATAGTACGTTATGGGTGATCTTAGGAACAAGCGTAAAGTTTATTTCGATGAAATATTCTAGAGAAGCCTGGTGGTCGAGTGGCTAGCAAGGGCCACTCTTTGTCGCAAGGGTCGCGGGTTCGATCGAATCCTGCGCAAGGCAAACAGGTTGTGTGCATGAACAATTGAACATATCCGTTTGTCTTAGTCTGGTTGTTTTCTATGTATAACAAGTATTTATGCAACCTAGTATCCTGTGGATAGTACAAGCTTTGCTTAGTTTGGAACTAGATGGCGTTGTGTGATTTGTCCAAGAATATTTATTTATTTGTTACTAGTGAAACCCGCGCAACTTCGTTTACGTGTATCCCGCTTTCCCGTGGTTTTTAATCCCCATCGCCGTACTTCAAGGAATATTCTAAAAAAAAAATTTGCGAAATCGGCTCAGCTGTTCTCGAGATTTGCGCTTAGCAACACATTTAGCGATTCATTTTTATATTATAGAATTCGGCATATCGTTAAAATGCCGAAAGAGCAAAATTTAGGAAACAAAAATGGGAAATGTCAAATGTTTATGGTCAAGGCCAATTAAAAAATACGTCGAATATTAGAAAATATGTAAACAATTGTGGAAATATTGAGATTCGTAACGCCATTATCATAAAATGCAGTTATAACTCATAAATATAAAAGATTAATTTGCTCAGACACCGCACATGTAATAGTACTATATATTTATAGAAGCAACTTAAATTACTGGTTGGTTGTTACCCAGACAAATAATGCTCAAGTGCGTATAAGCACACATAAAAGACACGAAGCTATTAACGTTTAGATAACTGGAGTTATATTTAAACTTTAAAAAAAGAGCTTTTTATTGTAAACGTTAAATAAAATTTATTGAATAAAATGGTAGCAATACAACAAACTAGACGTTGTAAAAGCGAGAACAATGTTAAAACGTATGAAGGAAAAAGAAATTGCATGAAAAATTATTTACCTTATTGATGAAATATTCTCGAAGTCAATCTAGAGAAGTCAATTATAATAACCTACATCTACATACTAACAATCAAACTTCGCTGTACCGGCTCAAAATTGATCTGGATTTCAAAGATAATTAATACTTTTGAAAATAGGAAAGGATAGAGATGTAGGGCACAGCGGATAATCCGCTCAAATCGGAGCAGCCCGTCTGGAGAAGGACATCCACCTTACAGAAGATCGTAGCCAAACAGCATTGGACTCGGCCATATTGTGTTCCTAAGGTGAGTAAGATCTCCAGAGCTCCACTTGGTTGGGCGTTGCCAACCATCACTCACGAGTGATACCCCTGGTATTGCAAGCGTCTATAGGCTACGGTGACGGCTTACCATCAGGCCAGCCGTAGGCTTATTTGCCACCTTTGTGGTATAAAATAGGAAAGGATATATTCTTTATCATTTCTTATTGGTAATAGTGATAACAGAACTCGTGTAGATCAGTGATCATAGCAATACGTATATACGGTAAAGGTATATACCTTTATTAATTTCCCATCAACATAAAAGCAGATGGATGTCACCACAAGATATATTTTACAATATATGGCCCATTGTATAGTAAAGTAACCGTACGACGGTCAGGTATACCGTACTGGCAATAACATGAGTTGCAGCACCATGAAATCGTATTTTGCATGGGTCTATTAAAATTTTATGTTCTTTTTGTTAATTTGTTAATTATGAAAGCATTATACAAAAAAAGTCGTATTAAAAGACATTTAGAAAAGTTTTTATTTTAGAAAAGTAAATATTCACAAAAAGAAATTCGCAAATACGATCACAAAATACTCTTATTGGCAACTTTTTTTATAATAAAAGATTGTGGATTAGGGAATAAAGAGTAGATATCCAAAATTTTAAGATTTATAGGTGTATAAACGGAACGTTAAATCCATCGTTAATTTGATACAAGACAAGTAGTCAGAAAATGCCAAATAAATAACGTCATCATAACTTACGGTCATGCATGATGAAGATAAAGAATCAGATATTGTGTACAAGGCCGCATATTGTCATAGCTGTTGACACTATATCACAAACTAAACAGGTCACAGCTGATGTTTTTAATTTTGAATGGCTATTTACTCTCCTTGTTTGTAAGCAAAATATACGTTTGTTACTTGTGTCAAACAATGCTAAGGTTATACAGTATGCTGTGTATTGAAGATAAAACAAACCAAGTCAAGAATGTTATTTTCTTTAATATCGTGTGTATCTGTTTAGATTTAGAAAAAAAAAGTAGTACTGATATTTTGGAGAAAAGTCTCCCTACTTGCGGTGTCGACCGCCAAAACTGTGTCATTAATATATTTGCGAAGAGATTATTCTGAAACACTTTAAAGATTTTCCTAGCATAATCTGCATTATTTTCATTCGCTATCTGTCTAGTTTTTCTATCTCGTCTGTGGTATATGTCGCCATAATGTAACCTTAACCGCGCCTACAACGTGACACAACCACACCGTAATCCAATTTCTGATAGTTCACGATCTCCGTATAATACGATATTAATGCATTATTTGCATAGCATTCATAATGTTGCTCTTAGAAACACTTCAATTTAATCATAAATCAAGGTCAGGTTTTACGTCTTATTTTACACTGTTCATAAAATTATCTATTAACGCAACTCATAAAATTTGATTGAAAATTTAGATTTTACTCACTTATGTTGAAAAGTTAAAAAATATGTGCTTAATGATTCAATCTCCTTATCATAAATAAAGCCTTAATTAAGAAATAAAGCAAAATCCTCCATATCTTATCTTAGTTGGCACGCAAATATAGCACAATGGTCAGCGACCGGCCCCGATGTAAGTAGTAGGTAAGTAAATTACAGTCGTTTAGGACAAAGAGCGGTTGATCATTGAAGCTAACACCTACCACGCTTCTGAAACATGAGACGTCTGCAACCACTCCGAATGCCGACACACTTAAGATGCTATAAACAATCGAATTCTTAAAATAGATTTTATTACCAGAGCAATTGAATTCAATGTCGGTGCAGTCGATATTACAATGCTCTTTGTAGTGCTCGCTGTTTCTAATTTCGATTCTAAGCTTATTGAGTTTAAGTACAACTTAGATTAGATAGAAAGCGAAGGGCCAACACTTGGTACGGACTTGCGGTTGAAGTCACAATAGAAACTGAACAGTAATTTTAACTTATTTTGTTGTGAAGGCTTGTTTTATTACTTGATTGCGATCTAGAACTATAACCACAAATTACTATTCATTTAATACCTTATTTAATATAATAGTATTGTAATAAATAAAACATATTTATTGATGACATTAATTGTACCCGCGATAATTCAAGCATCCAGTACGACAATGTTGGACGAAATATTTTGTATGTAATTGGACAAACGATTTAATAGGCATGTCTATGCACACATTGTGATAAATCTGTTTGATATTGATAGCAAAAACACCTGTTTTACAACATTTTTATAGTGAGGAAGTGACCTGATTTTGAGAATTGTCTCGTCTAATATCTAAATGTCACGTTAGGACGATTAAACCTCGCGTCCAATATCCGGTTTAAAGATAGACAACAATCTAGAAGCCGGTTGTTTATACGAATATCTACGACTCAAACCATCAAGTTTATTTTAGCAAATAAATACTAATGAACAGATATACTTTACCACTAATTTTATACGTCCCTGATTGGTAGGTGTGTACAACTAACGATTCTGCTGATTTACAAAAAAAAAATTGTGTTTCTTTAATGTCCAATAAAATTACTGTATATATTATGTTATTAGTACATATTAGGTATAATCAACATGACAATTTTAAACTCGAGATCATAAAATCATAAGGGATAGGTACTTAAGTCGCAATTTTTTACATGTTTGGAAATATGGTCCAGATGGTCTTATGTTTTTTGTGTCCAACAATGGACAGTTCGCTAGATGTCGTAATAGCAACAGGAAACAAGAGAAACCGTAAAGACTACGCATCACATAGAACGAACAAAAAAAGAAAAAAAAACTAGCGGTTATCCCTTTGTCTTAGCGAGGCGACACAATGTTTGTAATTGTGCAACCAGAGAATCGCTTTTGTGTACTAAACACGAATGAATTAACAACATGCAAGAAAATAAAAGTATAAAATAACATTGTCAATTTCAATATGTTGATCTAACATGCTTAGATTAAGGATTTAGCATTATAATATTAACACATCCGAATCACATTGACCCCAAAATCAAGTTCTGTCATTACATTATACTCTGGGTTGACAATAGACAGATAAATCTTGTCATAGTTGCCGCACCTAAATTTAACAGTTTTAACAAGGTTTTAGCAGATATTTTACTTCTCGTTTATAACAGCTAGACTTTGAATTTGAATTTATATATCATTGAATATGATGACAATATAAGTTTTTACTAAATAACAATGTAAAAAAGAGAAATTTAATTGTCGAGAACATTTTTTGCACAATTTTCCTTTTTGTCGCAGCAAAAGCAATTCATGTCGCAGAAACGTGTATCACATTTTATACCACTTCAATACGTGAATCCAATTTTGTTAATTTCTAGGTCACTATAAAAACAAGTGAATATTTTTCCTGGAATAATCATAATTATTATGTTGAATTTTTTGAGTTATACACCTTCATAGTAAGCTTACTAAAATGTGATTAATCTACAGTTTCCTGGTATATTTAAAATTTTATTATTTCACAAAATATTGATGACGTGATTATAACATGCTACTTTTACCGTTTGACAGAACTGTGCTTTCGATGTGATTTTTTTGCGTTCTACATAAATTATCATTCTACGAGTAATTAATAATTAATTTCTTGACAATCGTAAATCTTACAAGCTTGTAGTTTTCGTTTCTAATTTAAAGTATTAATCAAAATTCTTATCACCAAATAACAGTAATAAATATTTTGGTGCTCTAACGCAAGGTCCATCATTGTGACAGACGTTAAACGAATGTTAAAAATTGTATGACTAATGGTATTTCGTAATCTATTAAGAGGATGAGTAAAAAAGAGCCTAACACTTTTTTTGTAGAGTTCGAGGATTACCTCATTCTTCATGGCGCTCCCCGTATGACGTCAAGCGGGGTACCCGACATTCAATAGGGTATCATTATAGGGAACGCGGCTACAATAGTGAACCTGAATGCAGGTACCAAAGCACCTGTTTTGACACCTGATACTAAAACGACAATGTTGTAGATGTTTGAACACCTGATTTTACGAATTTAGTGACTTTATAATAACTTTATTTTCCACTGTTATACCTGGATATTAGCTTTGGGCTATCATCAGGTTGAAGACTACAAAATAACTAATAGTTAGAACTAATTTTATTTGTAAATTTAATTTTGAACAGCACATAGTAAAGCTTTTTGGTCTTAAATAAACTTACATACATACATACACCTCTACAAATACATCAGAAATAGACATTTCCTGTCTATATAGTTTCCTTTCTAAAAAATATCCTGACCTAGAAATTCTATACTTGCAAATTATTGACAATAATATGCTAAGGTAGGGTTGCGAGATATTTCGATATCCTCTAACGCAAAATAAATAGCCTTAAGTGACCCAACTTAGACGACGGCGACGTAATACTGTTTGTTTACATTATTACTAATCTTTTTAGCATCCGAAAAGTGATGTCATCTACGCATTAGCAACCTCTAATTCGATAGGCACTCGAAGGATAAAATATCGTGGTGTACATACTAAGAGTATCAAATTTATGGTCATTATGTATTTTTCGAATAAAACCTTCGAATATCATCATCCAACAATAGTAACAGATATACCTACAAAATTAACTACTACTCATATTAACAAAATTAACTTTTCTAATTTGTACTTCATTTTGTTTTCATGGATTTAATCATATTCTAATCAAACCGTAAATACGTATATTACATAAAGAACGCATTTTACTACATATAAATGCGTCATATTTTATACATTGTTTATCATATATATGGAATATAATTAACATTATTATGCAAAAATATGACTACTCCTATATAATCTATATTCCTTCTTTTCACACTAGTCCATTGACAGGAAATCGATCATTTTACATTTACATACATATTAATGTATACAAATAGGTAACTATAAATTATTTCTCCGTAAGGACTGCGTGTGTATAAGTGTGTTAAATCAAATCACATTCAAAAGGTCTATGCATCAAATTAAAATAAATACTCATTCCATACTTTCATCTGATTATTTTCGAAGCGGATACAAAACACATTTTAGCAGGCTATTTTCAAATCACTTTAAAATTATTTTCATGAGAGCATTCGTACACAACCGCAAGTTCAAGGCAGATTAAGAGACACAAACATTTATATAGTTATTGTGCGCCTTATGTCGATGTGGCAAAGTCTGTATTCGCTCCAATTTAACTATATAGTATACGATAAACGTTTCAAAACTGCAATCGCATTGTTACGTGGCGACGGACGGCAACAACCTGATTGTACCGTTAAACGAACCGCGCAGAACTGACCTAGTGCCGGGAAAGCTATCAGGGACAAACGTGTCCGTTTCTCGAACCCAATATCACGATCAATCTTATTATTCACTGCATCACACAATCTTAATAAACAGAATCACCTCGTTGTGCGATAAAATTTATAGAACGGACAAGAGCCTATCTGCCAATGATAAAATCAGCGACGAATCAAATGGCTGATGTCATGTGACACAAATGGCTTCTTCGCTAGATCTTGGTAAGGTACGTACACGTAGCCAGGGAAAAGAGGTGAGGCCATATCATTCTCTTAATGAACATTAATTTGATGCAAGTAGAACTGATTCAATTGCTATCATTCATCTAGAGATGGCATTGACCTTTGCCGAAACAATTTGTATCAGTTGGCTCGTCGTTGAATAAATTTTAGTTTATGTTCTCTTAGTGAATGAATTTTTATGCATCTTTATTACAGTTTCTTTTTTCATTATAACACCTTTTTATTTTTTACACTTCTATGATTCTATTACTGCTATGTTTTGTCTTAATTTTTATTCTGGCCATTTATATCCCGCTGCTGGGCACAGTCCTCTTCTCTTGTTCACTATAACTATCTCTCTATGCGGTTTCTTCTTTGCAGTTGCTATCCAATTCCATCAGTTCGTCTTCATTTCTCCATCTTTTTCAATATTTGGAAGTACTATTCTGATTTCAATAATAAACTTATCATTATGCAAATTTTTTTTTACATTACTGCTTCCTATATTAAAGTATGTACCTAATTTTCTTCATATATTACATTATGTTGGTTCACTCTATTAGTGTAAGCTATAACCAATATAGCACAAACACTGTTCGTACTTTCGAAAAGTCTACATTACGTCAAGCAGTTTCTGATCGATGTATAAGGAGGTATTTATAGTAGCATGCGGGGTCGACGCTCCCCGCCGCGTCTCTCCCACGCTGCGACTACGGGATATGGCGGGATCTAGGAATCAGTTGATTTGAAATTATTTTTTAACACTAATTAAAAGAAAAAAGAATCAGTTATATCTAATGACGATTGTGGAGCACTTTCTCTAAACATTAATAATTTCACAAGTTTGAAGGAAACATTATATAAATTATTTTAATCATATATTTCTTAATGAATTTCCTAGAAATATTATCGAAATGAACGTCTAGTCATAGCAAAAATTAATTAATTTATGAACATGATAATTAACAGCTGTACAATCAACTCTCAGTACAATTATATTGCAATCAAGAAATATTTAAATAAGTATTCAAAATGATGTATTGGTATTTAAATAACAAGTTCAATGGGACAAGTATTAAGATACAGTTAATCAAATGTAATTCCACCTAAACAATATTGCTCACAATGAGGAATAATCGTTTGTTGGGGTTAAAATATTTTGGTATAACAAAAATATAGCAAAGAAACTATGATTCGACGTTGTTATAAATCTAATTTTGTGGCTAACATCGCTTTCATATAATGTGGTCGAACGACATAAGAAAAGTCGCAGGAAGTCGCTGTATGCAGACCGCTTCCAACCGGTCATACTGGAAACGTTTAGGGGAGGTGTGGACTTCTTGTGGCGCGAGATGATGATGACATTCTTTCTTATGGTAAATCCCAAATAACACAAGCATGGCATAGGTATTCTGAAAAATTGCTCTCAATCATACTAATTATTGTTTTTTGCAGCATGCTTGCGGCATGCGGCTGCCTTATGGTAAGCATCACCGTAGCCTATACCGGGGGTATCACTCACGCGTCCGCTGATGCATCATCTCTTAACTTAATGTTCGTATCATACCTTCATTTCATCAATCAACCAGTAATAATCCCACTGCAGGAATACGGGTCTCCCTTCAATCGAAGGGGACTACTCTGCCACACTGCTCCAATGCGGATTGGCAGAGGCAGGTGTTTTAAAGCCGGCCGCAGGAAACCGACTTGGCTTAACGACTGTCATTTACCGATCCGATAACAGCCGGGATCGACGGCTTAACGTGCCCTCCGAAGCACAGAGAAGCTCGAGATAACGAAACCCATCCAAACACTGGCTAACGTCAAACGTCACTTGACTTGCGTGTTCATATTACAATGCGGTACGACACACAGCGACGCCATCGAGCTACCTTAGGAGAACCAAATGGAATTCTATATTTTGATACTCAATTCATACTATACACAAGAAACGTTAGCAGTGTCCAACCTCGAAAGCAGGGCTTGTTAACGACATTCGTGCATTGCCTGTTATAGACACTGTCGGCACGTTACTCCCTATGTCCAAAACTTTAGTTGCATCACTCATGTGAGATTTGGACATCAAAATGATTCATAAGACTTCGTATTGCAAAAGTCTTTATAATTGTCTGGGCTGGGCATAGGGAGTAAAAATATTTAGATAAATATATTCAGTCAAGAAAATATGTCAAGTAATTACAACCATACGCTGGCAGGATTTTGCCAATCATTTGTATTTTCAAATACAAGCGAATGCTAATTACCTTGTCCATCAATAATTTATCGTTTATCAGAATTTGACTTTAGAACTAAGAATTTTATTGTTGTTTAGCTTTGATATAAAATTATTCTAACTAAAGGTAGAAATGCATTGTTTACCGCCGGACATCGTATTAACAGGATACTATATAAGGTAACGAAACAGATGAGTAGAGTAATGAATCATCACGTACTTCTGAAAAAACATTATGAATTGTTAAAAGAATCAACCTTTGCGGTTTGAAGAGACATTTATTTAAAAACATTTCAGAATCCGATGTCATTCGTAGCAACTCATTCATAATCTTGGAGACGAAATAAAAATAGATTAGCTACGTCTACGACGATAGTGAAAAATGAAACAGGTGATGTCGGAATGGTTTGTGTGCAGACAAAATGTACCTACTAAGACAAACACGCACGGGGTCATTCAACTTTTCACAGGAAGAATATACGTTCCAGTATACCAATTACGAACGCATTTATTTTGACGATGGAAGAAGAAATATAAGAGAGCAGCGATCAAATTATAATTCATTTTGTAGAAATCATTAATACATATCATGCAATCGTCTAAATTGTCTAGAACAACGAAATTGTTGAAATTATAAATAAACCAGTCTAATCATCAGACAGTGGATGTAGACTATTCTATTTTTTCTTACAAAAACATGGCTGCGAACAACAAAAATAAAGTTACACTAACTAATTACTCCTTGGACAGAGTCCCAACAGATAAACACCTAAACCCAGCCAAAAATACACAAGATGGCGTCGGGTTCATAATAAAACAATTTAATGGGCCAGCGCGCTTTCCGCGGTGACGAAATCTGCGCCGACGCATTCTGGTTGCGCAATCTGAAACGCGATCTCTGTGCAAGAGAAAACTGTTTAAGGTCGAAATAATTATACTACATCTGCAGACTGAATCAGTAAACAGTCGTACCCAGATGGTCTAATCTAATAAATCAATCAAACCTCGCATACATTTCTTACAAAATTTTGGGTGTGTAATTTTTGACTATGATAGTTCTCTATGATGAACATGATGATTTGGACTTGAGCTTCTGGACACCAGATTAGGCCTAATAACATTAAAGTATTAGATTCCAAAATAACAAGCTATGAATGACGAAATAAAGGTCGGTGCCTCATTCTGAAAAACAATTCTCACACCATCTACTTTTTATCATCTAAGCAATACAAAAAGTGGTGTTTGGTTTCCTGTGAAACACAGACCGTGTCCTATTATTTTCAACCTTTAGTACCAACCTACTTCTATTCGGAATAATTGCCGTACACACATTACTTCTAACGGATAGGTACGTATAGTAAGGGTGATGAACAACAAACGATTCTGGCCGATTGTTTACGCGCGAGTGGCGGACGGGCGCGGCGGAAACGCAACGGAACCGCGCGTCATTGGCTCGCATCTCCAAGCCTAAAACTTGGCCACCATCACAATCCATTCATATGCATACTGTCCATACGCTAACCCACAACATCCAATATTCGTCATCACTAAGATAAGAATCTTGCAACTATTTGCACGTCCTATTTCCGAGTCTTTAGGCGTAACCAAGCTTGAAATTCCTTTGAGTCATATACATTCCGTTTCTTCAAAATTTTTAATAATAGTCAAGAATGTAAACATGAAATATTATTTAATGATTACGTGTTAGTAAACAGTTTAGTTAAATGTACGTATTGCAAGTTGTCTAAAGAAAAAGATGTTGAAAACATTGGAATTATGTCGCCGTTTACAGAAGACAAAACAAGTAAGGAATTATTAGGCGCGCCCTTCCTGCCTTGTAATTTTTATTGCTCAGGCAGCTCCACCTCGCATTGTTGTAAGATTTAATGACCGTGTATGCTTTATGATAATGTAAAAAACTAGTACCTACGTACTACATAGATGTGACTGAAAAATCATTATCCGAAATAAAAATCCCCTTTTCTTCTTTTGAAGTGAAAACTTCTTTAGCGGCGCTTGGCACTTTTTTAGATGGGTAAAAAAAAAATTAAACTCGCGTCATATCCGTAGCCTGATCGAAAAAGCGTAAGATTCCCTGACGATTCACTTGTTTCCTTTGAAACAAGTGAAATATATTGTGTACAGACGCACGACTTACAAAACAAATAATGTTTCTTTTTCGTGACACATAATTTAAACATTATGAAAACTAACAAACTTATTAGGAAATATATTATAACGTTTCTAAAATCCCATTTGATTAATATTGCGTGGTATATGCTTAAGAAAGATTACTAATTATCAATTACTTACACAAACAAACTAACGAAGTCCACATTCTAGAGACGTGAGATGAATGTTCTTACCTGAAACAAAAGAATAATATTGTAAAATTGATATGCTTATCATTGAAAAGAGATGTAAGTAGATAAATTCCATTGATTTGTCAGGACAAACGTGTCCAAGGGTGCTGAGACTGGTATAAGCTTGTTATCGAATAAGTTTCAAACACAGGTACTACTATGATTGCGATTCCCAAATATCTTACTCGAGAAGCAGACGCTTCCCGTTTATAAATACACCAACACGCCGCCGTGTCATTAAAAATATCCAATTAATTTGTATTAGTCCTATTTACAGCCAAGCCACGTCGAAAAAACAACCCTAACTCCTACCATTAAAGATTCATATAATAAAAAGCAGCTGTAACTCCAATATCTTACAGAGGAATTAAGAAAATGTCTGCGTTACTCGTTAGGTTCCGGCGCGTTTGATATTTTCGCTTTACGAATATTTTTATTTGAGGCGTGTTTGTCTAAAGCTCGTTTTATGTTCCTCTACACACGAAACGATTTTACTGAAATACGTCAAATAAAAACAAAATTTATTTTTCAACAGTTACAAAAATACCGAGTAAAATTTTAATTTGTATTAGTTAACAAATATTTAATTACGTACCGTCTTCGCAGCAACACCACTGCTAAAATCGCATTCGACTTTGAAATGTTAATTTTGTCTACCCATTTTATAAGTAAGGATTGCAGTTGTGCTCATTGTGACTTTACCCGTACATGAATAATAGAGGGGACATTATCGTTAGAAATGTTCAAACTGTTGTTAATGAACGAAATGCTGGAGTGGTCGATGATGCAGCATGCGGGTTACTGCAAATTCATTCCACTTATAACTTTTGTGCGTTATATTTTTTAGAGAATCTTTGTTCACCGATGGCAATTAACAAAATTCTTTAAAATATATAAATTGCAGTGGAATGCAAATGTAGATTCAGTTTCTCATTGGTGAGATTCGTAATATAATATATATGACCCAATTAGATGAATTTGGCCGAGATCCAATTCCGTCTACTTAAAATAAGACTTCGCAATTCGCATGCTTAGCTGCGTTACCCCATTACCTAGTTATCACAGCGTATTACTTAGCATCTTCATTATGTTCGTATATGTGATAATTTTGCAATTTTATTGTCTCTAGAATACGTATAAGCTTTTTAACGAGTTGTACATTATCGTTTTAATTGCGTATGGAATAAATTACAAAATATAATGATGCGAATCAAGGATTCAACATGATTTTAGCTATGATGGTTGGCCATGAAATAGATTTTGTACTGCATAGACATAATGAAATCTTTTAAGGTTTCATTCAATACCTTAAAAGAGGAGGAGATTCAAAACAAACCCAGGCTCTGTCGCAAAAATTTTATATTCCAGATTTTAGAGGATATTTATAAATACAATTCTAAAGTATCACTATCTCTCTATCGGGTGGCTAACTTAAATTTTTGCTCGTAAAGATTTGTAGGCGATATTAAAATGTTCGGGTCTACTATGAAAGTGTCCATTCGAAACACGTAGTCCTGTCAAAAAAGACATTACTAGTTAGAATATGGTTCAAAACGTCCGCCCGTATTTTCGGAATTTTCTTTTATATTTTATATTCTGGATTTTTCAACTAAGGTATTGATTGTATCACCTTCTTTGTGAATCAATAAAGGAGAAAATTGTGCTTTTTCGACTTTTTATGACAACTTGTCGTTATATTGGATATGTGCTACCGATACTTAATCTCGTTATAGGAATTCTATCCACGTACAATGTCCCTTCCTTGCAACAGAGATAGATATCAATGGTAGATAAAGATTAGCAGCACAACAAGTAAATTGGCATGTAACGCGTGTTTAATCTTATCTTGTTGCCTCCATCCGTCACACTATGAGGTCAAGTCAGTCTTAACTTCTTAAGTTTCTTTGTGCCATCTGGAAATGGGTTTGAAATGGTTTATTTATTACTCTAACCACAGAGGACATGACAAATTAGTTAAAAATATACCTAAATAATCTCAAATATGAAAGGCTATCTTAAGAAACAACAGAATGTTCATTATTATTATAGCGATCGTTAGCTTTAATTTTGACCAAAATATCTTCAATACCAGTCTGTTCCAGGAATGAACGAAATTATCCCTCTGCGGGGGATATATTTTTTAACATTACTATTTTAATAGAGATGGCTTTTTTCTATTATTTGTAAGGGAGCTTGACTTTGTCTTTTGTATCCGAATATGTTACTCTAAATTTCTAAGATTCATTACAAAGTCTACGGACGAGTAGTTCACAAACGACGAGTAATTGAATTAACAGATGACGTTGCGTAGGCAAGCGCGAACATGAAGTGTTAGCCAAAGAAGGTGATAGATATATCTTTAATGGGCATGTGTGAGTGAGACGATATGAATTTATCAACATCTGAAAGTACAGACATAAGCAGCGGACTTCTCGTCGGTGAGTCATGATTATAGACGACATTTCGGAGATAGGTACGGTGGCCTCGAAGATAGGAGGACCATTTTAGAAAAAAATCGCTTGCACATCTTGTAAGCGGATCTTTTGTCAGCTCCGTCCTTTTCTTTGTTACCAAACAGGGTTTTTGTTTATTAGAGCCACATGTGTCCACTAGGATGTTGGATGTTGCAACCAAAAATCATCCTAAAGATGGTCCTGCTATCCTCGAGGCGACTGTACATTATAATATGTATATCTAGATCAGAACATTCATTTAAATTAGCACCGGCGGCTAGTCGATTATTTCACATTTTATATAATGTATATTCATATTTAAGCTGAGTAAATAGATCCTATTCCACTTATTTTTTTAGACGTGAGTAGCATTTCCGAACGAAATACAGATATTATCATCAATGATAATTATAAATATCCATGTGAAGAATGAAATTTAAGAACAGAAAACAATTTTAGTAGTCACATTAAAAAACCTACAAAATGAGTAGTCATAGAAAGTGATTACTAAAAGAATTAAATGTAAATCTTAAAAAACCTGGACATTATGTCCTACAAAAATTAAAATCACACATACACAAGTAGAATGTTTTTAAACATTTGGAAGTTCATCAAACAATTAAGAAAATAAGCATTTGAACATGAGCTATATGAACGTTGCACAACTACATGAATGAAACGGTAAATGCTGTGCGTTCACTAAATTGCTTTAACGCGAAATGAATGAGACCCTTAAGCTGCCTATACACACACTAGAAACAACTCAGACTGGCGCCTGCGCATCCCACACATGTGGCGCAACAGAGGCACTTTCGACATTGGTTACTTGTTTGTATTGCTCGTTAGTAATGCCTTGGGTATCGATTATAGAAAGCGAATCTGGAAGTACATAAAAAAATCGTGGCCATATATAACGTTGATGTCATAACCTTTTTTTAGGTCCGACTATCCTAGCTTGTTAACGTCATCATACTAATACGGCAGTGGAACGTCAAGCATTCGCAGTTTACTTCCTAAAATAAAGGAATCTATTTAAAGGTTGATATAAACTGACGATAAGAGAAACAGGTCTCCAGATGTCGCCGAGCGGGCGCCACCTACTTGTTTTAATAGAAAGTAGAAGAACTAGACCAGCCTAGTTTGGATAAATTACGAAATAACTTGGAATCACACGGAGTGTTTTGATTTTCTCTTCGCAGTTGGTAATGTTTATGCACAACACACGTGGGCATTTCATAGCTTTATACCTATGTATAGACATTCGCAGCCATCGTGCGCAGTGCTTTCATGAATAAATAACTAACTGATGATTTCATTAATATCGTACATCAGATTATTTTGTGTATATTCGATGGAAAACTAACAAGTCCAGGTAAGTATTTTGAATTTAATAAACAATGTTACAGCAGTAAAAGTAAAATATTGGGATCTGTCATTAATGTAATTATTAATACAATTTCCACAGGTCACACCGACTGCGCTCGCGCAGTTAGTACGTGCATCGCGATTAGTATAAAGCGTGAAGGTCGAACAAGCATTATCGTTTTCACCACAATAGAGTAAACAATAAAAATATGTAATTTTATCAAAATATGCGAAAATCGCAGTATTTCGTAAGTCTCGTTTCATGAGAATACAGTTAGTAATTTTATTTTGTGCGTTGTATTTACTAATTGTGAAAAACCTAATTATAGATAATTTTGTTTTCAAATTCATACATATCACTCTAATAATCATTTATCAATGTCATTTTTATTAAGGCATTTATATAAAAAAAACAGATATTTAATGCTAAGAAATCTTCGTAGATTTCCAATCAAGTAAGTCTGTACTAAATAGGCGTCCATTATTATTACCTTGCTCACTGAGATTATTAAAACTTACTATTGGATTATAGCCATTAGTTATCATTCAAATTATATTCAGCGGAACAACTTAATCCAGTTCTGAACAAATATTTTTCCGAATGACATTTGTTCAACAGAACGAAAATGTCAAACAGATTTGTTCTATATAACACGATTTACGACAGTGTTCATTATTCTTTTTAAAACCACATCAAGGTTGCTGTAATTTAGTGTTAAAAGTGTCAATATACTAGACAAAACAGTAGCATTGTTCTTACGTTCCCATAATAAAGAACAATTTCTAATTAGTTTAATAGAAATTAGTTTTAGTCCGCGACTTTGATTTTGTGATATTTAGATATAGCCTAAACATACGCATATTTGCGCAGTCGGACAAAAACACAATAATCGTAAAGCATTTATTCTTGCCCTAGGCAGGCAAAATTATTACCAATAAGTACTGAAAAGTAACTGTAGGTGCATATCAATTGTCAGTAAACCCGCCCACGTTCGATAAATATGGAACTTTTTAGTCTTAACAAGACGATTTATTCGCCCATTGTGCTTTGTAGGTCAACAGTTTTCCATCGCATGTTTACTTTGACCACCAACGGTCTTTGTGATCGCTAATGCACAAAACCAGTACGAGTTTATGTATTCCCACAATAGGAATTAAGTTTGAATTCTATAAAAATGTCTAAGGACAAATAATATCCACTATCCAAAACAAGCCATAAACGACTATCGAAAATGAATTTCCTTAGATTGTTTCTATTGCCTACAGTGATAGTCATACAGTTATTTAGTCATAAAATAACGAATATTTCTGATCTCTCACTTTCTCAAACTTTTATATTAAAAACGATATTATAAAATGCAGGTTTAACCGTTATACGTATAATAGGCTCGTCGTTTCCCTTCGCACGTCCTTTATGCCTCGAAGCCTCGGGCGGTAACAGCGTCCAGTTCACACAACACACCCACGGAATTCCTTCTTTGGGAGAGATAACAAGAAGACATCCGCCGGATTGAATAAAGCTTTAGCACACATAGGGAATTTCTTAACTCATAGACAACAATCAACTGAACAAACGACAAGACTTTGTTTACAGAGTTACGCAAGGTTCAATTATAGGACCTACACCCAATGCGGTTGACCTAACTAAGCTAGTGACATTGTCGAACTACTAACAATGCTGTAGGCGTTGAGGGCCACAATTAAACTAGTCAAGTCCACCCAACAAGTAACCTTCGTCATCTGTAGGCTGCAGCTCCCACGCTTTGACTCCGATTTTTTTGTTTAGATACGGCTCAACAATAATGCTGGTGTTAAGCTCGATTGCAGTCACTGAATATTTACGTATGCTAAATGCGTTAGCGAGAGCGCTCTTAGAACTAAATTACAGTATTTGTTTTGTCATGATTTGAGATAAACTTGCCAGTTGTCACTTCTGAGGTATGTTAGCTTGATACTGCTAATGTCTTGTGGTACTGTTTGCATAACAAGTTCTTGGTGTTTGCCTAGTTCTGTCAACTCATTTGCAAATCATTAGGGTTGTGTTCCTTTTCAGATTCAACTGGTAATCTTTAATGCATTTGTTTAGCTTTTCCTTTGCATCTTCAATTTGTTACACTTTTGTGTGATCTAATAGTACGAAAGAGTAAACATTTTTTATAAAATACTCTAAGTAATAAAAAATAACAATAGTGATACATAAAATAGCCAAATCTCGATAAATCATATTGTGACCTGCGTGGGAAGCCAAAACCGTGATATTACGGAACCGAAATGTATAAGCAATATTAGTGAAACTGTTTGTCTGTGCGCGTAGGCCCTGTCCCACCCACAGGACAGGTTGACTCGACATTCTGAAGCGATCGATTTTCATTTCAAATTACAGTGCTCACGAGCCGCCTACACGCCCTCCACGAATGCATTCTACGTGCGTTCAAGTACTCTTGCTGCAGTGGTCACCTCACTTTTATTAACATTCCATCTACCTATATGTATTACAATTAATACAATTAGACGTAGTTACTAACATTTTTTAGTTTTAAAACACTTTATGCAAAAGAAATAAACGGGCATAACAATCAGCAAAATATACATTATTATCATCATTTTTAATTTGCATATCTAGATTTATGTACACATTGTATTGACGGTCATAGAAAAGTATTTTCTCGTTAGCAGAATGATCACGTACTTTAAGATGAAGTGCATATACGTAGTTGAGTTTCCGTGGGAACGAGCAAAGAATGGGTGTCTCGTATAATCCAGTTTTCTAGAGATCCAGTGTGTAGCCTTATCGAGGTTGGCGCGATAATAACTCTCATGTCAATATTTACTGTACAAAGTATCTGAAGCAACAACGACACAAAGAAAGCGACTGTGCGTAGCAGTTTCCCAACAAGATTTTTAATCTTTAGATGGGTAATATACCTACATCATTATGTGTGAATCATACATTTCACGCAGCGTTGTATCCAAATCAGGTAGTGGTCGAGCCGGTAGATATATTTGACAACCATAACATCTAAATATCGATGACTATTTTGAATCGTTTTAATTAAACGGCCCACAGCATGTTACGACGTGTTGGAGCGACTGGAACAGCCTTGGCTCCTACACCTCCACGCTACCCACGACTACCCTCATTTGGTCATCAACGTGGGCGCAAACGCCTAATCACAATCTAAGCAACTTTATAATGACCCAACTTAAGACTCAGTTTTGCTGCAGGGTTGCGGAATCGTCAACATCAAAGTAGGCGGGCGCCTACGTATCAAAGCGCAATAATTTGAATATTATTATTTATTATCCCTGCTTTAATTTCGTTTTAACACGGTTGTCGAGGCCATGAAATCATTGCAAGTCAGCAAGTAAATACATTTAAATCCTATGTCTTGGTGGTCTAATAATTATTAAGTAGTTTATAATCTTCATTATCTATGTTGTTAGTTTTAATAACATCTTTAGAATGATTATTACTAACGAATACATTTATCGTGGTATATTCTTTTTGAGTAGTTGCCACCACATCTTTACCATCGCCTATTTTCTTTGTACTGCTCTCAAGTATAGCTTTAGTATGAGGCTATTAAACTCATTTTTTATCTCTTATCAAAGCTAATCGGTAAGTCAAGTGTGTAACATTCTCCGATAAGTTATCAGAAAATCTGGTATTTTATTACATGGTATATTGTTCATATCTATAATCATAATAGACTTTAAATTATATTTCATTGATGTCTCTTTATCGTGTAGCAGAATACTCAAGTCATGTTTTATCGATATTACATGTTATGTTATGATTGATGAATTTGTATGTTTACTTTTATTAATGCATTGTTATCTATTGATGCTCACGAATCTTCTTGGAATGCTAACAAGTAACAACCAAATGATTGGTACAATATATGCAAACACGATCAGACAAAATTGGTTGGTGATCGTATTCCGTGTTGTAATTAAATGTCAGTAAACATTACGGGTTACCACAACCTGGTTACAAGCCCACATCAATAATGTATGAACGTTGGGACTGATTATTTAAAATGTGGCGCACAGATAATCCATTTTTGGATCCGATTAGGTTTTAATACTCTTAAGAATAAAATCCCCGAACGTCTCCACGTTTTGGCATCGATTCAAGAAATTTAAGATACAATTTTTAATCCGGAGATATTCATTGAGTTTGATAAAGCTCACTTCTTCGTATGCATTTAAAGCTCATTACAGTTACGTTCTTCTACTTAAATATTCCAACGTCCAAAATAGCCATCGTAATTTCTTAGTTCGGCGTAACACGATACGCCACGCCTGTCGGCTGTCAGACTGCCGTCGATATTTTCGTCAAGTCTTTACAGCTCACACTGGACCGGCGACGTGTCAAATAAACCATAAAACAATCTAGCAGTAATGGCGACCGTATTTCCAACGAGGACGCAAGTCCGAAAAACATCAGTCGCCGTTTTAACGATCTTCAATTTGTTTCGTGTGTCTCAATCAGACAAACCCAATCTTATCAAAAGGAAATTAAAGAAAAGAGTCAGTCCTCGACTCAAGAGCCCTTACTTTTTATGGCAAATGTTAAATCAACAAGTTTCAGAGAATGATGCAAGCAGAATGTTAACAGCAACGTGTATTTTCATTGCGTCCACGCAATTTAGCAGTAATATTCTTACAAAAATATCACCAGGCAGTTTTAAGAAAGATACTTGTCACTTATTAACTTCAAAACAAGTTTTAACAAAATTGTATGAAATCGAATGGTTCTTGTTATTAACGCTATACCGAGACTAATCATTTAGATCTGTTTGCTGGTGACACATTTTGTAAATATTCATTTTAATGTAGCTGTACAATACATGTACACACAACAATGTAAAAGTACTTCATTCAACTTGTTTTAGCTAGGCAAGGAATAAATGGAGACTGAGCTTGTGATCTTAGGACCGGTATTCAATGCGATAAAATATTTTATCTAAATCTATAGTGATAACATCGTTTGGGGTCTGAAGTCTGGTGCAAAATAATCTTCCGATTTAAGTTAAGATAATCATGAAGATATAACCCTTCCTGATGAACTTAAATCGAATTTTAACTATTTATCCACTTAATGCAATAAAGATTTTAACCGTTTCAAAAGTAATTATAATATGTTGTCTTCGTATAAATTAAGTTAATCTGAATTTTTAATGGTAAATTCATACCATAACTTAACAGTACCTAAGCCGTTGCGACATATAAGATGTCAACTATCGTTGGCGTAGACCTTGCTTCGCTAAGAGACGTGACTTGGGTTGTTAATGATTCTTAAACTCACATACCGTCTTTCGTGTCTTTCCATGGAGTTGCTTTGTTGCTAGATACTCTTTATTATTTATTATTGTTAACATTCAGTTTGTTTTTGCTCAACAATATCAACTGTTTATCAACAATTACTTTTAGAGGTTGATTACAATTCATGTTAACAATAACTGTTAGTTTTTTCTTGTAGATATGTATTCCATGTTGTTAAAATACCTTTCTTCATTTTCTCTTTGGTATAAATTACTTTGATGGTCTACTCTATTTTCTTTTTTGCTGAATGATAAGATTTGTTATTTTCTTATATTGATACAAATATATTCTCAATTTTTAATGTTAAGAATAATATGAAAGCGTTTATGATACTTTGACTTATAACTGCTCTCCTAGTACTTCAAATGGTTGTTGGACCGGTTCATAATTTATTCCCTTTGTAGGTTAACACTGTACGCTGTATATGGCGACAAAGTTGTCATGAACTGGTAAAATTGATGTACCGATTTGCTGTGATTACTTTAATTTGAACGATCAATCAATGGATAAATAGCATACAGGCTTTTAAGAGTTATTTTGATGAGAAAATTGTGCAGATTATTGAATAGAATAGAAATTATTTTGAGACCATAACTGTTGTGAATGGTTTTTGTCTAGAATGGTAAGATACTTTAGGTAGCCACTGCCATAATTCTGAAACATAGAACTTTTTACATATATGATAATAAAATGGTTTTACAGCTGATTTGTTTATAGAGAATAGGGTTTTTATAAATGAAGGAATTTAATGCTAGAAAAAGTTTTGACACAACATACTTCTTCTATATGGTTCTATTACTCCATTTAAAGGGCATAAAATCAGAATAATATAAATAACCAACTAGGTACCTGATTAGCTGACTTTGAAAATACATTTCTAGTTTATTCGTTAATTAGCCAATTAATTTACTACTACAAATACATATTATAATATTGCTTTGCAAAAACCCAACAGAGTACCCAATCGAGTTTTGTATCGCTATTCTAAATCGATTGAATATGCGAACGGTGACAAGTAAAGCCCAGTCGGTAGGCATTCGGTAGTCGCGATAAGGGTTACATAGTATGCGTGGACTGGTTAGCGCCAGTAAAACGAGGCTACGGTAAGGAGCGGTGCGCCTGCGCCGCACTGCGTACAAATCTCGTATGGCTGGCACTATGGACGTACGGTACCTACCTATCTCAGAGGCGACATTCCAGCAACTCGCGCGGAATGCACGACCACGGCCCTAGCGAACAGGTTACCTACAGGGCTCATGATCCTTCGCGGCGTAACAACCAATGACTAAATTATAACCTCAAACAAAACTTAACTCGACTAATTAAGAGAGATTTATTTACAACATCTGCGTCGGCGAAATGTGAACACCAAACCCGTTTACAACGTCCATTTCACCGATCTCTTTCGTCGGCGACAATCTAACGACCGCTGACCGCAAATCGTAATCGGAGAGACATTCTGCTTTACTTCACTTTTCGAAGGATCGCGTTACAAACTCCACTGGACCATAACTCGACGAGGCGAAGACAAAAATAAACTTAATAACGTGTGCGTTGTAGCATTTGTCGACGCATCCGATTTATGATCGGTGTGGTGACAAGAATCGGCGATAGTAGCTCTTGCTTGCGAATGTATTATAAATAGTCCGACACGATTTTGACCTACCTTCGTCCAGAAGTCGCTCCATGTGCATGAAAACATTCGGGAACGCAGCCAGTTGCTTCCTGTCTTTGAGCAACTGGGCTAAGTAGTCCGCTATACTTTGCGTCGAAGGATTGTTATTATCACACATTTTGAATACTATTTATACAACTTATGACACGGTAAATGTTTGTTTCTACACGTTCAAATAAGAAAATTGTACTTTAGTTACTGGTTATTGTTATTTTTGTGAGATTGTGTTAGAAAAGTTAAAATTCACTTCCACACACATCGACGTTTCGATCACCACTAAATGACGAAGTTATCCGAAGTGAAGTTGTGGGCGAATATAGCGTTGCGCCTGCGCTGTCGAATGGATTTTTTGTAAGCGCGTGCGACTTCTGTCCACAGTGTAGGCGTAATAATAACGCATAGTCGTCCTGCTCCCCCGCGCCGTAAACATGTTGCCGTCTCTTTCTGATGCTCCAAGAGTACCACGACAGAGTCGCCATCTAAATTGTGTTTTGGTAACTAAATTACCATTCATTATTCTGATTTAATACATCTGTTCATATATCTCTAATTACAACAATAAGCAAGCAAGTTATTTAAGTCACAATTATGTCAATTTGGGCTGAATCGTGTGAGTTTACGTTATTGTAATGATTGTTATCTATTGTGTCAATGTTGATTATAAAGACATAGTTAATAACTTAAGCAGGTACCTACCTTAATTACGTATCGAATTTACCATTAAAACATAAGTAAACCATGTAGATTAGTTTAATCCATCTTTGTATTATCAAAGTCATGACTTACTAATCCACACCTAGCTGAATACAGAGAGCTGAAATTCTCAACAGATGTTCACTTTATGATGCAGGTAAGTGATAAGACGGAATTTTTCAGGATTCCCACTGGATAACGAGTTTCACACAAATGAAGTTTCACGGACGAGTTACACACAAATGCAGTTGCACGGGTTTCGCTAGCTAAAAATTTTGAAGTTTTGGTTGTACATTTTTATACAAATCTTCAATTTATTGATTCTGTCTCAGAAATAAAATCCGCTTTTTACTTTTATTTTGTTTCAATATTAGCATGCCCTAATATAAATGTTTCCGATATCTCGAGATTGGAAATGTTTATAACATGAGTACTTACTATCATTATAGAAGTCTTTCTGAATTCATGTTCCTTTGTTCCTATTCCTACATACTTACTCATATTGAATTCTTTCTCTATGTTCTTGTCACAGTATCCCCTATTGGTACACAATGATTTTGATAAGTATTAACTTTCCTAGTGCAAGAATCTGGATAATTGGGACAATATTGCCAGTTTTCACCAACGCTTCTTAGAGTCCGCCGCCTCCCAACTCATACAAATTTGTACGAGTAAGCAGGTGGGGGACTCTAAGAGGCGTAAAAGATCCCTACCTGTCTCTTAAGACACAGCAATCTTTCAGCAGTGCAGTTTTGGTTGCACGTGCTGAAAGATTAGGAAAAATACTGAGACGTGTTGTCGAATTCTCAATATTTTGTAAATGTGGCATCAGTTTCTGCCAATAATAACTTCTAAAATATAAGGGAACTTAGTGAATCGTTGCTTTTGAAAACAGGGATTTCTGAATTGTCTTCATCCAATTATAATCTAAGGAAAATACTCTTACAATATTGTTACAGCTGTCGATCACTCGACCTCGCTAGTCACCACAGTAATTGACACAGAATAATATAAATATATTTTCAAATAAAGCAATATAATTACTTAGATATCGATAATAAAAAAACTGGTTCCAATAACAAAACATACCCTATCTCGAAGCCTGTCCACTTTCTGGGTGCACATTGTAACTTAATTCCGACGAAATTTTCATATAAATTGCGATTTATAAGTCAGATTATTTTGCATAGTCAATGCAAACTTATATCGGTCAAAGATATCATGCAAACATAATAAAAATATCTGTTTTGTTTTTTTTATATATTTATCATACAACATTTTTTTAAGTTTCTGGAAATACGATACCAACCAGCTCAAGCTATTATTTTCCCCTTGAAACCATTAATCCTATAATTAATGTCATGTACAATTTATTCGCGATAAAATTGTTGAATCTATTCGTTTTTAACTGAACAACGTTCGATCAATTAAAATCACCCAAGTTGGTTTCGTTTTATCAATTTCGTTAAGGGGATAAATGGATAATTGACCCCTATCCGATGTTCTTGAATCTATCGAATTAAATGGATTACACGTTCCACATTCAACACAGTCAGTCATTATTGTTCTATCATTGTCGTTGGGTTGGTTAATATCTATCCCTCTCCCCACATTTCCGTCATTAAGATACCTATTTGAATTCCTATAAATCAATTTTATATCAAAACATTACTTATTTATAGCACTTGTAGTGTAGGGTATGTACATGGTAACCTTACCATGTACATTACTTAAACCTTTAAGACAGGGTCTTCTACAAACACTGTTTGAATAATCTTTCAAACTTGTAAAGAACTACATTATACATGTATCCAGAATATCAAGTAGAATCGAGTATATTTTTTAAATTATATTAATGTATGTTCGCAATTTGATTGTTTTAGAGTAATTTCAGCAGTCAATCTTTAATTAAACCATCTGAAATTATCTCTTTATCAATAATTAGCTTAAATTCTTAATATTCTTGGTCCTTCGACGCTTGATACTTTATATGAACTTAACTATGATTTGATAAATTTTTACTGGATATTAGAAATATAATTTACGTCAGATACGATTTGTCATATACTTAAGAGTACATACATGACATCACCATGACCTTACAAATTGACATTGAAATAATTACTAGCTTACGATAGATACAGATGTGTTTATCGGAGTCGATAAATCAGTAGATTTTATAGACAGGTAAATATGTCTCTAGAACTGTCTATCATCAAAAATGTGACCATTGAGAAATGAAGACGTATTGTCTCCTGTATACTGTTTTCTAAACATCAATATTTGCAATTTTTCACTTATCCTAATTATAGTGCAAGGTAAAGCCAATATATTTAAATATGATAGAATTCTATAAGGTTCGGTACAAACGGTGACGGATTTGGACAAAAATTAATGAGTACCTAGAAACAGCAATAATCTCAAATACCAACGTAGCCAAATAACATTGGTCTCGGCCAAGTAATGCTCCTACGGTGAGAGGTCTCCAGAGCTCCACTTTTTACAGGGTCGGCAACGCGCGAGTTATACCCCCCGGTGAAGCAGCGTCCATAGGCTACGGTGATTGCTTACCATCAGGTGGGCCGTGCTTGTTTTCCACCTTAGTGGTATAAAAACCTGATTTCACTAGACAATTTACAGATTTTATAATGGCGATAGTCTATAACCATATTATAACGACTTAGTTACAATAAAAACTACATAGATTTCAGACTTCATTGGTATGAAGTCTGAAATCTATGTAGTTATAATTCGTCGTTTTTGCTGCTATGATAGTTTTTTCATCAGAACATGTACCAACATGTGCAAAAACAGCAAAAACGATTCCATCACAAATTTTATTTATGACATCAATTGCACACTTGAAATTTAATTATACTTAATTAGATATTTTTTTGCTACTGCAAAGTTATATAAAGAACCATTAAATTATTATTCAATATTAATTAAAGATAAGGTATGGCATATCAATTATTACATAATCAAATCTTCCCGAGAGTTATTCTTACCAATTATATGGAAATCATAATAATAAATCAGTTCCAGAGGTTTTTCATACTAATGTTACTTCATAATCCATAATTAGGATATTATTAGTATTAGTGGGGTCTGTCATTTAAACCTAAGAACCCAAGAATTAAGCGAAGATACTGATTTTTACCTAAGCACTGTCGTCTTGTGGTCAAAATCAGGATAGTAAACCAGACCTTTCTTATGCTAGGTCACAAGTCTTACAATATCAGCAGTCAATAAATTATGCTATTGAATTAAAAATGAAAAGTATACATAAATAATTATATTTAGATCATTTGCAGAATACTACTTCAATAATGTTCTTAAGTTGCTGTTGATCGACGATAGACAATAATGATTTTAAAACTACACAGAAGTAAATGGACAAATTGTTCACGAAGAAAGCCAATAAATTCACACTGAGATAGTAATTGGACATGACGGAAAGTGGGTGTTCCGATTCTCAAACATTATTTACGTTACTTACACAATAACAAATCGCTTGGCTCTGTGTTCACTACTGTTCAATTAAATACTTACTACTTTTGAAAGTCGATACTCGCGAAATGCTCCAGTTTCTTATTACCTCAACCAATCATCATTAAAAAAAATTAGTTCCCTTTAAAATTGGATCCCACTCCATGGCAAAAGCATCCCCTTCCTGACTAACTACTCCTTTGCTCTTTTACTCAGACATCATTTCCACATTCAGAATCCACATAAACATGGAGATTCCGTCTCAAAAATTTAAAGTACTTGTTTTGGTTCTTGTATCTCTTAGTAATTGATATATTGATCATAATGGTCTAAGATCGTCTAGGTTAATAAAATTTATAGACAAATAAATAAACCTGTCAACAATACTACTTCTGCCTCGCCTTTTCCTAATTATGTCGAGTCCTCCGTTAATAAGAAGCAACTTAAATCGAATTTACTGCGAAATGCTAAAGGTATTTAAAATCGTTTTATGACGACATTTTTCACCAATACACGGAGTGGACTTCCATAAAAGCGAGACGATTATGCGGTCGTACCCACTATGGAAGCTCGCTAGAGTCTAATTATCAAACGTTAAGGAACTTGGATATACGAAAATGGATGTGAAAATAGTTAAAAATGGTCGAACTAATGAAAGAAATATTGTTTTTTATTGACGTCATACATATCGAGTAGAAACCACATGGTAAACAATATTTACCATAACTATGACGCTGACTTTTTTTGAAAGAAGTAATAAGTATCTATAAAGAGGAAAAGGGAGACTTTAGAGAAACAGCATGTATGAAGGAAGAATTTAAAGGTACTAAATCAATCCCTGTACCGATACCTAATCATATAAATCTTAAAGTTTGAAACGAGAACCATGACAGTTTGTAATATAAAATCATCTAAATAATGTTCTAGATTTTAGATCGTTAAACATTGTTAATTGCTATGAAGGCAGAGCAAACAATATGAAAATGAAAATTCACCGCATCCGCAACAATTTTTATGTTCATGTATGTAGGTTGGAGTGCCGTGCGCAGTCGCTTTTGCCTACATGTCCGGATCGGCCTACGACAGTGCCTGGTGAAAAACATTGCGTCACCATCCACCACAGAGAGCTGTCCGATTTGGTTTTGCCATTTACTGACGGAAACGTACGACGCGTATCATAAATTTTTAACTAGCTGTAACGACAACGTAATGGTGAAACACTATGCTTTCCTTATTGTTAAGTACTACGAGGGCGTATGTTATGTAGTCTTTATGTAGTGCATTGACAACATGTAAAAATATAAATTTACTTTAAAAAAAACAACTATATACCTATAATAAATAAGCTGTACAATATAATTCACTAAATTGATGTACCTAACTTTAAACTTTAAACTAAAATTTAAAGGTAATAATAATTCCAGTATTTTTTTTTCTTTTGGTAGCCACCGAGATTATTGAATTTTGAAGTTTGTTTAAAATCTAATGACATCTATAGCTGGTGTCTTTTGAAGTTTTATATAAATTAATTAACAAATAATTTTGGAGGCAGATAATGAGTAAGATTATTATTTTATTTACAATACCAATTTGATGTTATTTCGCTATCTTATTATAACTATAAAATGCGTATAGGTGACGACGAAGAAGAAATTTTAGACGTTTACAAGTATAGGCGCAAATCTGAAAACAATGAGATATTGGCAGCGGCGAGTTCCCATTTTTCAAGACATAATATTCACTATGAAATAGATGAACAGAAAAGACAAAAAAAATATGCAATTCTACAAGAAACTAGAGCAGAGTTCACTGATAGCAATCTCCGGAAAATATTGACCATATATTCTACTTACACATGGAAAGTATTTGTTCTCGCAACACTTTTTACGTCTTACTTTATTTCTACAAGCATTTATACATTTTGCAAGCCACGATATAGACCAATGAGTTTGATAATGATTTTGATTTGTCTGGATGTAGTGTTCATTGCTGACGTTGTTATAATAATTGGTCTAAAATTGTCAAAAAACTGGAGGAAGACGCTAAATTTGGTGGAACCTGACAACACCCGTGTAGCTATGGATTTCATACTGGCATTACCATATTCTATTCTATATTTGTTTATCATCGACTTAAAACATGACTTGTTTGATTTCGTTGCAATTGCACCTGTAGTCACTGCCATACGTATGTATCGAATCTTAGAATACTTTTATTATAGATCTTCTCAAGCCGGCAGCAACCAATGGACAAGTTTTTTGTTTCAATATCTGACATTACTGTTGCTATCTGTTCATACTTGGACATGCGTGTGGTACATATTTTCATACAGACACTTCAATTTATATAAGGTTCGGAGATCCTGGTCTGTAAATGCTGTGTATTTGCCGACGGAAATGACTTTTGATTGGTACTTTGTTTGCGCTTATTGGTCAGTTTTGTTTCTTACAACAAATGCTCTCGGAGATTTATACCCAGTAACAACAAAAGAAAGGATAATTGCCATTACTGCTATACTAGTTGGATTTTTATTAACTACCGTTGTGTTTGTCGGATCTCTAACATCACAATTTATCACGATGACGTCAAGACGCGCACAATATGTACAGAGATTGCAAAAAATTCAAAATCATTTACATTTAATCAAAATGGATCCTGATACTACGAAACGAATTATAAGGTATTATGAAGATCTGTGGTATCAAAAGTCAGGCGTCTTCAAACCAAAACTATTGACATTACTGCCAAATCCTCTCCAAATGGAAATATGTTACGACCTAAATGCAGTGCCACTTTATAGTTCTTTAATATTCAGAAAACTTCCAGAAGCGTTCCTTAGAAGGTTGTCCCTGGAGATGACTCACCAGTTTTTCTTACCTGGTGACATTGTCTACAATCATAGCCATAACAAGATTATTATGGTAAATATCATTTTTATATCCTTGTTTAGTTATACATAAATATGTAGTTAAATAATAAATTACTTTGTTGTTTGCTAGACGATATGCAGATCTTAGTTAAACGACTCCTTAAGTACCGCCTAATTATATGTATTTTTGCAGGTGTGTATAACGAGTGGTGTTCTTGAGTTGTTGTCAGATGAAGACGACGAAAGCCCTATGATTTCATTTTCTAAAGGCACTTGCTTTGGTGAAATAGCTCTCGTTTATAATATACCTGGTGAGACTCTCCAAATTGAAACAAGTAAAAAATACATTAGTATGTGATAAACAATAATAAGTATATGTACTTACATAAAAAAATGTTTTTCCAGCCAGATGTACCGTGAAAGCAGCCACTTACGTGGAATGTCAAGTTCTAGAAAAAACAAAGTTCATAAAACTCATGATCACATATCCGGATGTAATGGAAAATATACGAAAAGAAATAGATAGCCGAATCTCAAGGTGTCGGAATAGAAAACGGAAGGAAAACAAAAATATTCCTTTGACTTTAAATATTTATGCCTCCAGAGTTAGAAAAAAGAGTAGTATCAAATGTTTGAAAGATAAATTGAGATACATTCAAGGTGATACTCGTACTTTGTTTGAAATGATTTATAATTCAGTTGTAAGTAATTTAGATAAAGACCCCTAATTTATTGTTATTTTGCAGGAAAAACTAACATTGATACAACAATGGACGATGAACTAGATGAACACTGTCTTGATCTGTATATCTTATCAGAACATATTAAAAAAAGGACAGCAATGTTTACTTGCATCAATTTTAACTTTCCTTGGATTTTGGAATCAGATTGCATTTTAGTCAAATATTGGGAGTACTATATGCTTTTTATTGTTTTTTACGTTTGTATCTCCTACCCATATTATATCGGGTTTCTGAGACATTTTCCCAGCCATGGATTCTTTTTTTATTCCCAAATCGGGATAACTATATCACTACTGCTAAATTTATTAGTATCATGTGTTACAGCTATAAAAACTAAAAAAGTATATTTGAGAAAAGTCAGAAAGATTTTGAATTATAGAATGAATACCTTAGGATTTTATTTAGATATGATAGCAATAATACCATTAGAATATATTGTCACGATACACAAGACGAATCATTACATTGACGCATACAGGAATCATCTATATGTTATGTGTAAAGGCTCAAAGCTGTGTCTCGTGTGGAGAATCTCAGTCTTTTTCGAAAAATTGGAAAGGAAATTGTTAATTAACTCAGTTGTAATAAAGGTACTGATTTTATTTAAAACAGTTTATTCTTATGGCTCAGATTGTTTTTCATAAATGGTGTGCACGTCAGTCATATCTTAAATCTTAAAATTTTGTTTTAGGTTGCGAAATATTGTGTGTATATTGGTTTGATTTGCTATTGGTGTGGTGTGATCTTGTTCATGGAATCATGTTTTGTTAACCGTTGTTCTCAAAACTCTTGGTTCAGCATGGCTTTGATTTGGGAAAACCAAATTAGAAATGTTTACACCAACAAGTGGGTACAATTTATTATTATTTCTACGTCTACATTTAATCTATACCCATAATACGTCACGATATTTTACCTTACAATTTAATAAATCGTCAAACAAATCGTTTAAAACGTAATTTATTATAAGTAATGCCAACTCACACTGACCACAATATCACGTATATTCATTTAACTTATACATAGAAAGTATTAGCTTGCCATTTCATCTTTGAAATAACTTAACCTACTTTGCAGACTACGTAGGACTAAAAACAGGATTTCATCGAGCAGTAAGTCTTATAAAATTGAAAGTCCAACTGACAACCATAATTAGTTTTTTCTTATACGAATCTTAATTGATTTTAATATTTGTTTTGTTATTTCATGCTATCTGATTTATTGATAAATTAATATCTCTATTTCTCTCATAACCTCAATTTTAAATTTTGATTCGTATGAGTCAAGAACTCAAGATTCGACAGCCGATTCTATGACAGACTTATTTATTTCGTTTTATATGTCCTATCAAGCATAATATTAATGATTCTCATTAATGTCTACAAATAATCATATTATTTTTAACGTTATTCAATAGTCTTTGATATATGAATTTAAAAAAATACATGATTTAGCAGTATGTATCAATAATACCACCATCAATGGGACCATCATTTATATTTTTATTAAGTTCATTTAATCAACTGTGTAACACTACACAATTCTCTTTTTTACAGTTTTGTTATTATCTGTTTGTTAAAATTGTTTATAAAATATAAGTTGTTATCATTTTGAGCAACTTGTAAGATTAATTCTTTTTTCTGTCCTTTCAGAACACAATATCCTATCATTACGTCAATCTATTTTGCAACTACTGTTCTACTCTCCGTTGGTTATGGCGATTACACCCCTGGTGACCAGTACGATATGGGTTTTATTGCTTTCCTCAGTCTTTATGGAGTTCTATTCACTGGTTACTGTATCTCAGAATTTTCAGCTGTAGTCACCCATTCATCGAGGTAATCGTGTCATAATATCGTTTCCTCTTTACCTACGCATACTTTGACTAATTAACATTATATGCTACTATTGTCTTCTTCTTTAATCTTGGTAAGTTAAAGTTTACTCTGTTAACCAGTTAAAATAACCAGGGTTCATTTTTCAGAACTAAAACGGCATTCCTGGAAATATTTATGACGATAGGTAAATTTATGAATGAGAATAATATGCATTCTGCAATAAAATCAAGAATTGTTGCATTCTATGAACTACAATGGCTATATAATTCGGTAAACGAATAATACGTATATCTATATCCTATATACAATAAAGGTAGATTCGGCTAAGACCGACTGATACTGATTTGGGACATTAGTAGTTTGTCTTTCCAATGATTCAATGTTTCATTACTTAGTTTCAATTCGTAGCTGCCATTGAAGGTGGTCATTGTAGAATCCCAGAATGAACACTTATGGTACCCCGAATTCCGGTACGTTAATTCGAAACCCACTTAGGGTGGAGAGGTGAAATTTTTCTTTTAAAAATATTTTCAAATTTATGGTAAATTTGAAAATATTTTTGAAATCCCATCAACAAAATGGAAATGATGATATATAAGTAGTCAATCTATCAGTAAAATATATTAAATATGCTACTAGTTATCAATAAATATTTTAAACCATTTCAGGGAGTTGAGCTAACTGATGAAAATTGGCTAGAAAGTACTGTTATTCCTTCAGAACTACGAAAGAAAGTTTTGCATCAAGCACGATTTAAGGCTCTAACTTCAATAAGTTTTTTCCAAGTTAAAAACAAGGCATTCATACAAACCCTTACTGAGAGTTAGTATAAAAAATACTATGTAAGCAAATTAATATGTATGTGTTTATAAAAATCCAGTGTTTATTGAATTTAGATATCGCCGACGTTTGACTTGGATCTTATAAGTAATCATTGATTGATTCAAAGGGACGTTCTGAATGTTCCTGTGTAACCTACATTCGGCGATAAATATTGCTTCAGAAATAAAGACATCAAATATTGTTAATGACTTCCTTCCAGCTGCAAAAGATATAATACTCCCTCCAGGGGAAATCGTGTACTATGGCGGCACAGTTACCAGAGAACTATATATCATTGAGAGTGGCTACTGCGTTGTGACATCTGATGAAATGCAGGGACCAAAGCAGGAAAGGGTTATAGGACCGGGAAATCATTTGGGACTATTGGTGTTGTTGTATGGAGTACCTGCAGTTAAAACAGTCATCACATTAACCCATTGCAAAGCAAGTATAATAACGATCAATCGCACATCCGTTCTACTTCTGTTAAATTAGTCCTTGTGTGATGGTAACCAATTACAAGCACTAAGCTGATGACGTTATACTTAACTACAATTTTATGATCCCGATATAACATTATTACCTATTAACCGTATAGTTTTTACTACAAATTAGATATGTATATGAAATAGTCACAATTCCAAAAATAATTCGCTTTTTCAAACAAAGCTTATCGTTTGATACTTTGTTGCACGAATTATGAGTGTGTAGGATGAAATGTTTTTCAAATCCTACCATCTTAGCCGCGGGCGAAATTTGAGCGTTTCATTTATCAAACCCACGTGGGTTAATGGCACTATAAAGAGTCACGTCTGCAGCTTCTTTTGCAGCTTTGGTATACAAAGCATGTACCAGACCTCGACAGTGTTTCATATGGATAAGACAATGCACAACCTAATTCTAATTGTCGACATTTTATTTCTTTATGGCACGTGCAAACAATCTAGCAGTTTTTTACTTTATTGTCACATAATGTAAAAAAAATATTAATTAGAAATTTAATGTTTGTTTCTATTTGTTTCTCTAGTTAATAAGTATAAGCCATTCAGCATATACATCAGCGCTAAGTTTGTTCCCGGATATGAAAGAACATGATGGGCTCATGACAAAAGACGAGTTACAATTAATACAAGACCAAGCTAAGTCCCAAAAAGCAGGAGCTTATCTTCAACAACACTACAGTAAACTAAATGCTAAATCCCAAGGTGTTAAAATCACTAACATACTTCAGGACTTTATAAATAGTAAGTAATATATCTAAACGTGGCGAGTAAAAAAAATTTAAGGGGCTAATAAATCTGAAATGCCGGGGACAATTTCTAAATTAGAAACTTGCTCTTACTAGTAGAAGAGAAATTCTTATCTGTTAATTTAGTATCGGAAATAGTGAAGAAATATGTTAACACTTCTACCAACAATACTAAATCAGGACTCCACTTAGGCTTGCTATCAGACAAAGTGAAGCCAATAGAAATCACCAATACGTGGCATTTCGCAAGAATATTCTAAATAAGGCAACGAATGCCAAAATAGGCAAAGCATGTATGTTAGTGGCCTCGTGTATTATATAGTCCAGTCCATATTTATTAGTAAATATCTTAATTACAGATTCTTTCATCAACGTCTACGCGTATTACAGACAAAGAAATACGAGTTATATCCATTCGTACTACCAATTCCGCATGTTAAACAACATCGCTCCATATTTATTATTGCCAATTGCCATCAAACCTGATGGTATATTTTTGAAGATATGGGCATTTATGCGAGTTCTTACTGCATTAATGTTGTGTATTCTTGTACCGGTAAATTATTCTACTAAATTAAGTTTGTATATCCGTCCAGTACAAAACATCCTCAAGTGTTGATCCATCAGTGGACTGTCCCATTAAGATAAGATTACCTACCTCGTATAAATACTATTTTCGCATTAGTAGAATAGCCAATTGCAAACTGTTGATGTTTTCAGATTACTGTATCACTGGCACCATTATTTAACAAATTTAACATTATTGTAGTAGTGCTAGAATATATATGCTATGTCGATCTTTATCTGATGATGCACGTCGCTTATTACGGAACTAAAAACCAGCTCATCTACCATCCTTATTTGACTGCAAAAAACTATTTAAAGGTATGTACGCATAACAGTAGTGGTTTCAAAAAAGTGAGGAACGTACCGTTCTTGCTCTTTGTGTGGTTCCTGAAATTAACGTCAACTGTGGGTTAGCTGGTGTTTTCATTAAAGTTCGATTTAACGATAGCCGTCCATTGACAACAATCGGGAATTCGGGACCGAAATGCTTACTAGCAAACACAATCTGATGGTTTGCGGCCGTAGTGAATATTAAAAATTAAAAATCATGACTAAAGGTGTATCCAACGGATAATATCTCGGACTGGATGGGACGTGCAGCTTGCCTGATGCTGTTATCTGCGATGTAACACGCTCACCTAGAAAATACCTATTTACTCTAAATTTAAAGACCCCTGGATTGTATACTTCAGGAAACGTCGATTCCGGTAGAGAGTTCCAAAGAACCCCAGTCCTTACAATGAAGGTTGAAGCAAAGCGAATTGTGCGCGTTTTTGGAACCCCCACCGCAAATCGATGTCGATGATGATGTTTAGATTCAAAATTTAACGTCTCCCTTTGCTTGCCAAGTATTATTGTCCAAAATGTAATTTGAAAATATTTCAAACCAGTGAAAAGTTTCAACCAATGAAATTTCAGGGTTCCTTCATATTAGACCTTCTTACATGCATGCCTTGGTACGCTGTTTTCATGGTATTCGCACCGAAACATGACGAATACCATACTAAAGAAGACCACAACAGTAGCCGTCACTTTTTCCATTGTGCCTTTCGTCTAATGAATGTTACACAAATATATAAACTCTATGCTGTATTTTGGACGCAGTCTTTAGATGCACTAAAGCGTGTAAGATATCTTAATTATTAGATTTCGTAAAGTTTTGATTACTTTTAAAGAAAAATATTATTTAATACAAAATAAGAAATTACTGACATATTTTTGTCATGATTGTTATTGAATAAATTCTAAAAATCGCTAATTTCAGGTATATTTGATGAGCGTTGTACAATTTCTAATAATAACGCTATTCTTTCTGAACTTTTATACATCGATATTAATTACAATGTCGTGTAAATATATACTTGCATCCAGTAGACGTGATTTTCATAGACGACTGAATATACTATCGACTATGGGGAATTACATGAATACGACATTCAATCGGGAGGGCAATATGGTATGCCAACGTGGTAAGTTTAATTTTGTTTATGTTCTACGTTCAATGTCCCTCAATTCTAATAAATCTGAAGTTTTTGACACTTGATGATAACTCTACTGTATCTCTAACTCCCGTCCCTAGTTCAAGTACAACATTTTTTATTGCTTACATTCTTTATTAATATGATGCAAATATGAATACAACTAAAAATTTTAAGGTTCATGGCTCCACGCAGCGAAAATCGTAAAAGAAGAAAATTTAACACCATCCAAAGTATATCTATTGGCTTACTACTGGACTGCTACAAGCTTTAGCGGTGCCGGATTCGGTGATATCACTGCTCAGGATACCGCCCACATGATCTTGTCCATTTGCATCAACGTACATGGAGTGTTGTTCTTTGGGTATAAGTCTATCATTTTTTCCATATAAGTACAGCGTCGAGAAAACATATTTCCGCATAAACAAAATTGCGCAATATTTTATTCGCTTAGTTGTTATTCTAGAAAGATCTTTACTATTCCATGATATCTGATAGGTACCCAAGTCACTTGGCCGAGCCGAGACCATTTTATTGTATGTCTTTAACTTTAGATACAACTTCAGTTATTTGGGTACACCCAAATGCACGAAACTTTGTCAAAAATTATCAAAACTTTCCACCGTCCGGAACGGATACGGAATTGCAGTTTTGAAAGAAGTGTTCAAATATTTGAACTGTGTTTGACACCAGGAACTTTAGCTTTTAGAAATTTTAGTTTATTCGATAATCTGTAAAATTTAAATAGGTATGTGTATGCAAGAATAGCGTCATTGAAAGCTGTCGCCGATCAAGTTGTTACAAAGTTTCATGAAAATATGAAACATTTGGAGCTGTTTTTAAGTAGAGAGAAAGTACCGCTTCCTTTAAAGAAGACGATCATTGACTTCTGGAAATATCAATGGAAAAGAACCCGCGGTTGGTCTGTAAGTATACTCATCGGCAGCCAAAAAATTACATATAATTAGTTATCTTTGCATATAAGGTGTAATGCGAGATTACAAAGGTTAATAGCAGATAACTGTTTAAAAAAATCGAAGATCACTTTTGTTATTTTAAAGCTTTTAAACAATATCGATTTTACCGATAAGACAAAATTATTTCTTTACCATGATCTGGCATGAGTTACTGCAATATTATCAAGATTTAGATACGTATTGAATCCAAAAGCAATATTCTGCATTTCCACATAAGATACCTAATGCAATTTCGCCTCCCAACCTCGTACACTTTATACAAGGATCGCACATTCCAAGCAAATTAGTTATAGAGACCCTGACTCACATGGCTTTAATGTATTCCCATCCTCAGCACCAATCCATATTGGGCAAGTTACATGCTAATTTGAACGAAGATGCCGTACTTTATATGTATGAAAAGACCCTCCGAGAAATACCACTTTTTGAGGACGTGGAGTACTCTTTCTTTAGAGCATTTGCTAAGAAATTGACAGAACGGTACTTTCAGAAGGGATATCAAATTTTGAGGTCGAATGATGTTATAAGTAAAATGTACATTATTTATAGAGGAAAGGTTAGTTGATTATAAATATTAGTGTTGGTTAAAGGAAATCTCTACTAATAATAAATGCGAAAACAACTGTGTTAAGTTTAGACCGGTGAACATACAAGTACCTATTTAGGAAGATAGTGATAGTTTGAGACCATGTAAGTAAAATGTATTTTTTTTTTTGCTTTGGGTGAGGTTGACTGGAAGGCCTGTTAGCACTTCTACCTTTAGCAATTTTTTTGCTGTAATCATTTCGCCTTATTTGTATCTTATAATAACGATCTAATATTGGTTAATGCTATATTTACAGGTAGACATCGTGTCTGATGCTAATGAAGTGGAGGCGTGTATGGGACCAGGAGGTATATTTGGCAATATTAGAGGTGCAAATAAATATTTATCTATTTCTAATGCCATAGCATCTCGGAATATAGATATACTGTGTATAGAAGGCAGTGAATTTTATTCGCTTTTAAAGGTATATCTTATTATAGTAATTTTAAAATTGTCATCCATCGGTTGCATACAGCGTATTACAATCTTATATAAAACTAAAGTTATTAGGAGGAAACACAATTATTTATTACTAGCTTTTTTGGCCGCGACTTCGTCCGCGTGAAGTTCCGGACCCGTTCCCGTGGAAACCATATTTAATTTCGGGAAAAGCTATGGTCTATGTCACTCCCTGATAAAGTAGCTTTCTACTGGTGAAAGAATTATTGAAATCGGTCCAGTAGTTTCGGAGCCTATTCAATGCAAACAAACAATCAAATCTTTCCTCTTTATAATATTAGTATAGATAATTAAGTAAACTTTTCTACTTCTAGAGTTATCCTTCTGTTCTGAAAAAAGTAAAGCATTCAGTTGATGGTGCATTAAAAGATTACGTTTTACCCACGGTAACGTCTGAACCAGGGAGTTTGGAAGTAAGTTGTTACAAGTCTCCTTCGTAACCTCACAATTAGGTTTCTGATAAGTTCTAATCAGCCTATCTGTCATATAGAAATCTGGAAGAATTCTCCTTTATCCTTTTTCTCCTTATTTCTTTCCTACCTGTTAAAGTTCGGCTACGATTGTGCGAGTCCTCTGGGGCGCGATTCCACTAACACAAATGCACCAATGGACTCTCAATCGTGTCTCAAAAGAATGCTGATAGTGTATCAGTGGAATAGTTTTTGATATTTGTCATGGACTTAAACAATAACATAATGTTTAACTTGTTGTTTAAGTTCATAACAAATTTCATTCTTTTGGGACACGATTGAGACACCATTGAGATTGGTGCATTTGTGTTAGTAGAATCAGGCCCCTGGTCCTCTGTGCTCCAAAAGCGGCGATGATCGCTTACCATTGGGTGATCTACATGATCGTTTACTAACTTCTTCCATAAAAGAAATTCGTTAAACAATATAGATTCGATAAAAGACGGTTACTTTTTGGCCAAGGGTTCGGTCTCCAATTCCCCAGCTTGCTGACATTTTGTCACTATTACGCACAATGCCAACGATCTAAATAACTACCGGTTAAATATTTTATCAAGGGGTCTACAATAAAAAGATTGTTTACAGATTAACTCATATCCTTCATCATATGTACCTGAAGACGAGGAAGATGATGATGAAAATGACGTAGAAATCGGAGTGTACAATATGGAAGTAAGATGCAAATATTTTTCAATGAAATAATATGGCATCTAATATCATAGATACAAATTATATTGTAATACATAACTGACTGACCATTGACCTACCTACCCTTGGACATAGAGAGCTGAAATGCATAGGAGTTCCCTTCAGAACAAAGACAAAATATAAGACGGGATTTTTTAAAATTTTCAGAGTCCACAAAAAAGTGCAGCTGAATCACGTGGCTCCCGATCAATTACATCACTTGGAAATGCAGATTATGTTGCAGCGACATGTTTACTTTTCAAACCGCATAGGTAACATACAATATTTTGGATTAAACAATCTGACTGAACATAAAAAACTGAAATTATTTAAACGTAACGTATAAATTTTCAGATGGTTCCGCAGCAGTATTATACCAGACTGCGCTTTTATGAGATTTATAGGTAAACACTTGTGGACGTCTGTCAAATAAACTTATTTTTTTAAATATTTTAATACTTATTTGTTTTCTGTCTCTTACATTGCTAATGTGCCTAAATGGACAAAATCAAGTTTATTTATTTAATTATTGCACATGTTTACAATTAATTTTCACAGGTTAATATATAGATAGATAGTACTCAATATCAATTTCGAAGTCACACACTATCTCGAATCTACAAAAAACAGTTTTTTTATTGTGAGAATACACTTTATACTAGACGCCACCAAAACTTACTCGCGCTGACGTTCAACAAAGTTCGTAACTGACTGACACTTATTGAAAATCGATTTCGTTGTGCACTAATTCAAATTCAAAACTTTTACTCAGAGAATAGGTTTTCACAAACACGTTCTCTTGTCAGAGTGTACAGTACTAAATGATTTGTATAAATTAATCTACTCTATAAACTACTACCATTTCGTAAACAAAAGCAAAATGACCACTGGTAAAAGAAATGGCGAAAGAAAACCAGTTACGGCATTTTTTGTCATTTAAAAATATACCTATCGTACGTACGCACTAAGTAATAAGTGTCAGTTTCGAACTTCGTTAAACGTCATCGCGAGTCAGTTTTGGTGGCGTCTAGTATAGCATATTATTGTACATACAGTGATGTGCATGTTGAGCTTTACACTTGCAGTACCATTTTGGCTCTTATGACATAGAACTTAAGAACGGTACAAAGTCCAATATGTAAAGGTCGACATGCTCTTGACTGTACCATGAGTGTAGTCATGTAGTATTTGAAAGTCGCTTTTGTAAAAACGCAAAAAAGGAATCAATAAAATATTTCGAATTGTTTCAGATTACCTGACGCTAACTCTTGCGTACATAGATTTCATGTGTCTCGTATATCAAATGGCTTTCATGTCTATACCATATTTCTTTTACATGTGTGTTTTTATGGACGTCATATTTATGTACAAACTTTTCCTTGACGTCCATAGCGGTTATATGAATAGATACGGTGATTATATTTTAAACCCAAAGAAAGTTAGAAAAATGTTAGTAACATTTTGTTTGATTATGAAACTGAATATAATAAGTTTCTGGTTCAAATCCGAAATCAAATCGTGGCACGTACAAAATCTGTTTTTGCGGATATTACGTCACTTAATTTTTATGAGGAAACTATTGTCCAATAAATTGTATTTCAAAAATAGTAAACGTAAGATCTGGTGGTTATCGCACCATGGCGACCATGGAAAAAATACTAGGTGCATATCGTTGCAAATTAAAATAAGGCCATCGGCAACTACGCAGAGATGGACAAAGCCGCGTGGAGATATTTTCTAAAAAACCAAAAGGGTTATCTCCGTACACCTCTGTTTCTATAGACGATGAGCCAACTACGCTAATCCTATTTATTATATTAGCAAACGTTTTTTTTTTATAAATATATATTACTATATATCTTTCAGGTATACCTCAAATGTGTTGCTAAGAAGGCGGGACTTTTTGGCCAATGTACCTATATGCTACTTAGTTTTCGCTATGAATTTACGTCAACGCATGCAGATGTGTTTCTTCTGTTACATGCGATCACCGCAACTCTTTAGAATTACATACTTATTCACATCCAATAATATAAGGAAAATAAGTATTGGATCGGAGAATTTATTTTTCAAACTTACGTTAGTATATCAAGCTATTTTTTAAAACAGTGGAGGGCAAACAGAACTTAGAGGTTTAGAGGTTTGTGGAAATAGATAAAAAATAGAAAGTATACAATAAAGGTAGTGAACAGAACGAAATGACTTCCGGACCTCTTGTTCTTCGATCAAACCTACGTATGAAAGCTTTACAGTAGTGAAGATTTTGACATTGGTAATTTTTGCTTGGTGTAGTTTGTAATGAAAGAATATGTCCACTAGTCTCAATGAAAAATTACCGATTGTTCCCGTACCTACTGGATTTATGAGATAAAAAGTAACCTAGACTAGCATATCCTTCCCAAGTCTCAAATTGTCTCCATACCAAATACATCTAAGCACTACCATCGCTTTAATCATGAAAATGTAACAGGTGGAGTTACTTTCGCATTTATAAGTACTTATACATAAAATACGCACCAAAATTTGGTCTCACAGTTTATAAGATAATTGAAAAACGATTGTCGTTATGCACAGAGTACCTAATAAGTATTAGTTTCTAACTTCGTTTTATGTCTGCGCGCCTCAGCCGTGTCGGCGACTAGTATAGTAAAGGGATAACTAATATCATGAGCTTGATTTGCAGGTCAATCGGAATATGGGCGTCCATATTGTCTCACGTCAATGCCTGTTTATTCTTCAAATTATCATGTCTAACACCATTGCATTGCACTTCTGCTAACTGGATGTCAAAAGAAGAACTAAATTTGAGGCCAAAATATGTAGAAGTATGTTTTATAATAGATATTACTAAACAGGCCCGCGTGGTAGGCTTGCAATGATAACTATATCTCGAGGATCGTAGGTTTGAATCCCGCACAAGGGATTGTAATTAACAGAAATAGTACTCATGCGACGCTATTTTTATTAAACCAAAAAAAGATTGATAGGGTGTAAGTTAATAATTATAATTTTACAGGGAAATTATTTTTCTTTATACATTGCGGCGTTATGGTACATGATAAATTTGCTTACTATCACTGGAACTGGTGACGTATCTGCTCAAAATGATTTTGAAGTCATCGAAACTATAATTGTTATTATTATTATAAAATTTTGTACAGGTAAGTACAATGCATACTATGTAATAAGAACAGTAAAGAAATAATCATTTGTATTGTGACAGCCCTATTATATTAGTTAGAATGCCTTCCTGCTTTCTTCCTCCACAACAGAATCCTGGCTAAGCTTAACTTGTTACGAAGAAAGGTTCTGACTTTTGGTGTAAAAGCACAGCCCGGACACTCCATACAACGCGCGTGAAATAATCACCTATTACTACTACATACATAGGCCAATGTCGTCTGTACACGCGCACACGTATGCGCACAATTCGTTTATTAAACGCACGCCTTTGCAACTGAGGGCTCCTCGAGGGCTCCTCGGGTGCGGCAGGGGTGCGGTAACTCGGTCCGGTGCGGGGCGGAGTGTCCATTCTACCTCGGGTTATTACTTATTCTATGGTAAAAGGGCTCGGAGCTCCGCATTTGTTCCAATGTGCGTGTTTTTGCCTACTTAATAATAAGTAACATAACCTTTCTTTAGGCCTTCTAATATCAGAAATGTCAGCAATGATTACTGCACACTCATCATCCCGTATCGCTTATGATTATGGCATTAACGAGCTAAAAGACGGCCTTAGAGATATGGACCTGAGTGATCATCAGATGAAGAAAATGTGGGATTATGTTGTTGAGTTATGGGATCGACAGCAAGGTAGACAGGTATGGTTTTCACATGATCATCATTGTAGAAATACCTTGTTTCCTAAACTACCTAAGAGTGGGAAACGACACAGTTTTTCATATAGGACGGCCGACCTGTTTTTAAAAGCTTTTATTTAACTTGACCTGTATGTATGTATGTATGTATGTATGAATGTATGTATGTATGTATGTAAGGGTGGAATCTTGGAACGATAATTTGAACCACTTCCCGAAGACCGATTGAGCTGAAATTTTGCTTAAAACTGTAGATCAGATGACAATACAATATTATGATAACAAAATTACGATACAGCCGTTTGTGTTCCGTTTTTCGTACAAAACAGTTCCGACCAAAAACCTATAGGGTACTTCCGGTTGTTCTAGAATCATGAAATTTGGCAAGAAGCAAGATGATGTAGTACAAGTACAGGAATAAATCTGAAAATCGTAAATTTGTAGTTACTTCTTCTTCTTTAAACAACCAATATAATGTGACCCTACACTTGGTACATTTTACATTGGTACATGGCTCTTTTTATACCGGTTATGAAATAAAATGTATTTTATCTATTACTAGCTTTTTCTCGCGGCTTCGCTCGCGTTAATTTTATGACATAGATCTCGTTTGACAACAAAACAACCCATAGCGCGACTTGTGGCGCCATCTGTTGGCCGATAGCATTTTATAGTAGAAAAAATATTTTCCCTTTGGATTGACATACGGATTCACGGGTAAAAAGGTAGCCTATGTTGGGCTCTGTACCCCTGACATATACAAATTTTCATAATGATCAACTGATTAGTCAAGCCGTGAAGGAATAACAAACAAACAAACTCACTTTCTCATTTATAATATTAGTATGATAGTATGACTAGTATGAGGAGCTCGATGGCGTCGCTGTGTGTCACACTCTAATATGAAAACACAAGTTAAGCGACGGCGACCCTAGCCAGCGTTTGGATGGGTTTCGTTATCTCGAGCTTCTGCGTGCTTCGGAGGGCACGTTAAGTCGTCGGTCCCGGCTGTTGTCGATAGATGACAGTCATTAAGCCAAGTCGGTGGCCTTAGGGCGGTTTGAAAACACCGACCTCTGCCAATCCGCATTGGAGCAGCGTGGCAGAGTAGGTACGCTCTAATCACCTTCGATTGAAGGGAGACCTGAGACCAGCAGTGGGATATGATGCACAGCAATAGATGGCACTGCGAAACCTGTCCAGTGATAACTAAAAAGTAAAAAATAAATTAAAAGTAAAAAAAATAATATTTAAAAACAAGCTTTTATTTAATTGCGCTAAAAAGAATAAAATAAACATTTTTATTTTAAAATTTTAACTATCAACTTATAACGTCATTACACAATTTATATGACATAAAAGCTTGTCGCGAGATTTACCTGTTTAGGAAAACATAATTATCGAACTAACATTTATTCGTACTACTAGTAAATGTTAGTAATTAAATCTCGCGACAAGCTTTTATGTCATATAAATTGTGTAATGACGTTATAAGTTGATAGTTAAAATTTTAAAATAGAAATGTTTATTTTATTCTTTTTAGCGCAATTAAATAAAAGCTTGTTTTTAAATATTATTTTTTTTACTTTTAATTTATTTAAGGTAATAATGCATGGGCGACGTTGATCAATTACTATCAGACCCCCTATTCTCGTGAGAAAACCCGACTCTATTTCGATTCAAATTCAATCGCTATCTCACTCATACAAAATAGGAATTGAACGGGACAGCGAATTTTTTCGGTCGATCGGTTTTTGTTATGAGAATCAGCCCCCAGGTGACCCGCATAATGGTGCTAATTCTATTGTACATTTAACTTAACTAATTTTGACAGGACTAAAGGTGTTGTTGTCCTTCCTTGGTTTACAATTAGTGACAAGGATAGCAACACTCCTAGTACTATCAAAATTAGTTTAGTCTAGTTAAATGTACAACAGAATTAGCACCAATATCTAACTAAAACGAAAAACTTTGTTTATAACACATAATATAATTTTTATCCTGTATTATATGTATGGAACAATGGACCAGGACTACGCGGGTAAAACCGTGACCATCAGCTAGTAAAAAATAATAACCTAGGACCTCACTAGAATGGGCCTAAATATAGCCATAGGAAAGTGTTCTAGAACATTACTGTTTCATTCAGATACCGAAGTTGATAAATATACTACCATTCCATCTCCGTTGCGAAGTGATGCAAGCAGTATACGGTTGTCATATAAGAGATTCCATAATATTTAGCAGGACCGATGAAGACTTTAGAAGAATGCTGGTGATGTGGATGAGACACTGTGTATTCTTTCCGGGAAATTATATTATACAGTGCGGTGACTCGGATCAGTGCATTTATTTTATACATAGAGGAGAAGTAAGTAAAAATATTGTATTACTAACGAAACTAATGCCCATTGTCACAAACCTCCTAGCATAGGCATAACCTAACTGGAACAAAGTATGAGTTAGGTTATTCCTAACTCATGTGTGTTGCACTCTAATATGAACGCGCAAGTCAAGCAACATCGACCCAGGTCAGTGTCAGATGGGTTTCGTTATCTCGATCTCAGTGCTTCGGAGGGCACGTTAAGCCGTGAGTCCCGGCTGTTGTCGAGATGATGATAGATGACAGTCAAAGTCGGTGGCCTTCGGGCGGCTTGAAAATACCGGCCTCTGCCAATCCGCATTGAAGCAGCGTGGCAGAGTACGCTCTAGTCCCTTTAAATTGAAGGGAGACCCGTATCCCTACAGTGGGATGATTATGGGTTGATATGATGATGATGAGATTATTCCTAGGCGTTGGTTAAAACGGGCATAAGGCAACTCCCTTTGCGTAGATTCGTCTTATCTCTTGCCTTCATAATAAAATTAACCTCTCGAGCTAAATATCAGTTTTCTAGGTTCAAGAATTCGGGCTAGACATTGATAAGTCAGTCATGGTATACCTTGGTACACATATAATTTTTTTATTCTGTCAAATAGGCTATTTCAACTTTCAGAAAGATTCCACCGCGAATTTTCGAAGTTATTTCCATGGTAAAAACTCCTACATCCTTTCCTGTGTTTGAAGCTAACTCCATATCAATCATCTAAATTAGTTAATTTATAATTTTACTAGCTTTTCCCCGCGGCTTCGCTCGCGTTAATTTTATGACATAGATCTCGTTTGACAACAAAACAACCCATAGCGTGACTTGTGGCGCCATCTGTTGTCCGATACAGCGCCCTCTATAGTAGAAAATTTATTTTCGCATTGGAACGAAATACTTTCACGGGATAAAAAGTAGCCTATGTTGGGCTCTGTACCCCTAATAATATGTATGCAAATTTTCATAATGATCGGCTGCTTAGTCAAGCCGTAAAAGAATAACAAACGAACAAACTCACTTTCCATTTATATTAGTAAGGAGTAAGGACTATAGATATTTTTGACATTTACAATGAACAAAACTTTTACTATAGGTGGAAGTCTTAACTGTACATGCGAACTTAACTGAATCAATTTATGATATTTTGGGTCCTGAAGACAGCTTTGGAATAGCGCAGGTAAATTATATTTTATAGTACATGATACCCAATTTATGGAATAGTACTCTATTATAAGCTTGAATATGAGTGATTTGGTGGCATATTATAATACTAGCTGATGCCCGCGGTATTACCCGCGTTCAATTTTATGCTCAGCAGCGCCATCTACTTTATAAAGCGTTATTGACTATAAGACTTAACCAAATCCTACGGGAATCGCGTACTTTTCGGGATAAAAAGTACCCTATGTGTTAATCCAAGGTATCAGCTGCCTACATACCAAATATCATGTAAAATGGCCCAGGCATTTGAACGTGAAGAAGTAACAAACATACTCACACACTTTCGCTTTCATTATATTAGTTATACTATGAGATGTTATGCTTTGTTACTAACACTAGCTTTAGGTTACTCAAATGTACGTACTTACTAACAAATTATCCTTGTTGGGTGAAAATAAAGATATTTTTATTAACTATACTTATATTATAAAGATTTGTATTTTTATTTATAGCTAATAAATTCATAAACTACTGGGCAGATTTAAAACATTCTTTCACCGTTGGGAAGCTACACTATGCGCGTGTTAGACACTACCCTAAAATGTCAGGTTATTAAGATCATTAAAAGGAAATAAGTATCAAGAAAGTAAATTAAACAAAGTAGGTAATTAGTAAATTATATATTTTCAATTAAAACCAAAACTTGGGCAGATAATCAAAATGTTTATTAAATCAATTAACTACTTTATAAACTACCACCATTTCGGAAATAAACCAAAATGACCACCGGTAAAAGAAATGGCGAAAGAAAACCGGTTATGGCCTTTTTTATCGATCAGGTATTTTAACACATCTTTTTCATACAAATACAAAATTACAATAATAATAAAAACAATTGGAACTTATCTTTAATGTCCGGCGGCCTCACAATGAATGCCGCCTAACGTTCTACCATGTCCTTATATAACCTCGCTCCCCGGCCGCCAATCGCTACCTCCCCGCCAATCGTTACAACAAGTCAAAATAGCAATTCAGTTTACTTCTAATTTTTAACATTATAAATTAAATAAATTTATAATAAACGTAAAACAATTTTAACATAAATTTAACAAGGATTTAAAAGAAATAAATAAATCGTAAACCAAGTTATTTTCAGAACGGAAGTACGACAATATTTAACAAGTCGAACCGGAAGTGCCGAGTATCATTTAATAATTTTATTACATCTTTAGCAATAACAATATGATTCAAGATGTAATAAAATTAATTACTTAATAACTATAAAATTATCATTTGTTCTAATTTATCTGTAAATCGAAAGTGTCAAGTGACATCTAGTCAATCAGTCAGTACCATTTGAAAGATTACCTAATACGGCCATACTGACAGTACAGCGTTCTCGATGTACATAAAAAAAAACAAATGAAATTAAAAAAAAGTGAAAAACTATGTGCAATTATCTACATTAATACACATTTATATTTCGGCATTGTTACAGTTTCGCTTTTCACATTAAGTTAAAACTTACAAGTAATTACAATCATATTTATTTACAGTTTGGCATTGTTACAGGCTCCGCTTGTCACAGTTTAAGCTAACAAGTAACAACGGTCATTTGCTTTACATAAACTCTAGCCCCACACCTGCTGCGCATGAGATAGGCCAGAAAAGCAAATAACTTCAGCAGTTCATAATTCATATTTACAGTTTTGGCATGCCATTGTTACAGGCTCCGCTTGTCACAGTTTAAGCTAACAAGTAACAACGGTTATTTACTTTATAAACTCTAGCCCCACACCTGCTGCGCATGAGATAGGCTAGAAAAGCAAATAACTTCAGCAGTTCATAATTTACAGTTTTGGCATGCCATTGTTACAGGCTCCGCTTGTCACAGTTTAAGCTAACCAGTAACAACGGTTATTTACTTTATAAACTCTAGCCCCACACCTGCTGCGCATGAGATAGGCTAGAAAAGCAAATAACTTCAGCAGTTCATAATTTACAGTTTTGGCATGCCATTGTTACAGGCTCCGCTTGTCACAGTTTAAGCTAACCAGTAACAACGGTTATTTACTTTATAAACTCTAGCCCCACACCTGCTGCGCATGAGATAGGCTAGAAAAGCAAATAACTTCAGCAGTTCATCAGTCAAGTCAAATCATTCATAGTCTTTAACAGGTTTACAATCATTCATAATTATTACATCTTAAAATAACACAAAATAACGCCTTTTACTTCTCTCTTATACAAAAACTGTGCGTTGTCGGGTCAATTCAATTATTTACCTCAGTAAACAATATTAAATAGAGATATTTTGGTACATACAATCAATGAATTTTAAAATTAAACATCTATAAATTCTATAAACTACAAATAAAAAATGAAAATAAAACATTATAGATTAAGGGGAAAAAAAAAAAAAAAAAATCGTCTAAGCTGTAGTAGCACCGCTTAACAGAAATTCCTTCAAGGTATGTATATAAATTAATAACGGCAAGTTTATAATAATGTGATTAGCTATAAAATACTTAAGACAATATATATTACTAGTTTTTAATAAACAATATTTTAACAATGTTTTTCATTAAATGACATCTTTTACACCAGTCCGCTCAATCCCCTCTCCGAGCCGATATATATTTTTTTTGTGGTGTAATCAGTAATGATAACGCTAGCAAATTAGGCTATTTTGTAGTAACCGAGTATAAGATTTTAAATTCACATATTAACAAGATATTAGGTTGATGTAACTAGCCGTGATTTATATATTAAGAAAGTTTATTATTAAATACAAATAATAATTTTAGTTTTAATAGAAACTTAGGAAAAAGAAGTAAGTATCGCCTTTGAATCACCAAATGTGATATGAAGCTGAAAGAGTTGTAAAGACGGATTTAGAGGGATAAAATATGATTTTTCCTAATATCTGCGTTACTACAGGTTATCCCATTATGTTATTGAATTTGAATGAATATTTATGGATTTTGGATCGCGACGTGATGACGCTTGGATGTATTTTTTATTTTTCATTATAAATATTTTAATATATTTTTATAATTGTAATTATGAAGGATGGAGAGGCAACGAAAAGAGGAAGCGATGAAGAAAACTTTTAAAATGAGAAAATGTACAGACGTGAGCAAAATATGTGAAGGTGAAGTTGAAAAACAGACAAACCTATGAATTCTATAAATATAATGTTTTTCAAAAGAGTTGTAAATTGAATCGAAATATCCTGCCGTTCGGTCAACCTGATAGATAGTAAATTCATTATGATGACAAATTATGGTACCTGTTCAGTACCGCGAGGAATTACTGTGATTCTAAATAATAGATGGATATGGGTTTAAGACATTATTTTACATAAAAACATCGTAAATTCATTTGTAACTAATTCTATTTTATTTTATTATCTTTTTATTTTTAAGGTTTATCATTGTTCTTAATATTTGAATTATCACCTATTCATTTATTGTCTTTTTTTTATCAAGTTATCATTATTGGGATTAAATTTATTTACGCCTTTTATTATTTAAATACATTATTGTAAAAAAAAAAAAAAACATATGTTTAACTGTAGTTTGCTTATACGAGATACCTACGTTAAAATGTTAGTTGCTTTGCCATTAATTATTACGTCATGAAAATTACTTTGGTATAAAATAATATTTAGTTACCAGTACTTGCAATTTGGTTATAATCGCAATTTATTTATTATCGCTACCAGCGAACATGTAGGAAAAATAATAATTAGCTCGGAAGTGGTACTATCACTGCTATGTTAAAAGATGCCATTTTTCATTCTTACATTTGATCACGAATACTACCATATTGTCATAGTAACTTAACTAGACGGTAATGCAGAACCCTTGGAGGGTTTACCTGCTTTTGCAAGCTGGGATAAGCTGCACCAGCAAGTTTCTCGATGCCGTGGCACCAGACCGCAGCTCCGTTTTCCCTGGAAGCAGGGTCGAAAACAGGCAGACGTCGTGCTGCCGCTATTTCGTTGTGGTTTCCTGTCGCTGCATTTTGAATCGCGGCGAACAGACTCCCAAGCACAGCCGGATCCTTATAGTTCTATGTCTGACTGAAATTAAAAAAAAAAAAAAAAATATTAATACTATGTTAACACGAGGATCGATCCCACTTCTGATGTTAGACACTACCCTAAAATGTCAGGTTATTAAGATCATTAAAAGGAAATAAGTATCAAGAAAGTAAATTAAACAAAGTAGGTAATTAGTAAATTATATATTTTCAATTAAAACCAAAACTTGGGCAGATAATCAAAATGTTTATTAAATCAATTAACTACTTTATAAACTACCACCATTTCGGAAATAAACCAAAATGACCACCGGTAAAAGAAATGGCGAAAGAAAACCGGTTATGGCCTTTTTTATCGATCAGGTATTTTAACACATCTTTTTCATACAAATACAAAATTACAATAATAATAAAAACAATTGGAACTTATCTTTAATGTCCGGCGGCCTCACAATGAATGCCGCCTAACGTTCTACCATGTCCTTATATAACCTCGCTCCCCGGCCGCCAATCGCTACCTCCCCGCCAATCGTTACAACAAGTCAAAATAGCAATTCAGTTTACTTCTAATTTTTAACATTATAAATTAAATAAATTTATAATAAACGTAAAACAATTTTAACATAAATTTAACAAGGATTTAAAAGAAATAAATAAATCGTAAACCAAGTTATTTTCAGAACGGAAGTACGACAATATTTAACAAGTCGAACCGGAAGTGCCGAGTATCATTTAATAATTTTATTACATCTTTAGCAATAACAATATGATTCAAGATGTAATAAAATTAATTACTTAATAACTATAAAATTATCATTTGTTCTAATTTATCTGTAAATCGAAAGTGTCAAGTGACATCTAGTCAATCAGTCAGTACCATTTGAAAGATTACCTAATACGCGGGTGACATAGGCTATATATTTTATTTTCAAAAAACAGGGATCCGTACAAAACCCCATGCGAAGCTGGGACGGGACGCTAGTGTTATTAATTGACATTTTTCAGGGACTCTTTGTGGGTATAGAGCATCATTTTTCATTTAGAGCTCGCACTGTCGTGGATATTGTGTACTTGAAATTAGACCAATGGAAGTATCTACTCGACTTCTATCCAAGGTCTGCGAAAATCGTTAGAAGAAAAGTTGAAAATGTTTATTTAGCTATATAGAATTTAGAATACCTATATTACTATATTTAGAATATATTAGGTTTGGTGAAATGTTATGATGACTAGTTATTGGTGTTAATTTAGTTATTTATTTACTTGAAGAAAACAGAGGATGTTTTCATTATAAAAATTTCTGTTTATCTTATCCTAAGTTAATTTTAATTAAAAATAAATAAATATTTTTAAAAAATGAGAATTTTTTAATTCAAAAATCAACTTAGAACATGGTAATACTAAAATTAAATGCGGAAGTTTGCAACGTCACTCACGGTCACGTTTCCTCTTCCTAGTGATTCTTTGCGAGATCTCTGGTATTATTGTTTGCTGGCTCATTTCTATGTCTTCATGAGTGTCTGTATTATCCTCTAGTACAGTGGTTTGTTCCTGTGATTGATCTATCACAGTGTCGTCTTCAGATTGTCGAGTAACATTCGTTTGCTGAGACTGCGCCAATCTGGAACTATAACAAAATTTAGTTTGAAACTTTCTTGACTAATTTTGAGAAACGTGACAATACGTCAGTCGTAATCATTTGACGTGATAACCCGCCCACCGTACAATATACGGATTTGACAAGACGTGATAAGTCGTCTAGAATAATGACGTAACTTATTTGCAAAAAAAAAACGTTTCGCTAGCAACACCGGTGATTCGAAGACGATGGCGCTGAACAGATGCTATAGGTACTAGACGCCGTATGGTGAAGTTTATTTTTTACAAATCACACAGATTGAACAGGCCCTAAAGTAAGTTCGAGACTTGTGTTATGGGATACTAGCTTAACAATGCTATATTTTGTAACAAATTAAAAATCCAAGATACAGGTCAATCGAACCCGGGACCTCCTGGGTCCGGCATGATAACCATTAAATAAATAAATTAAATAAACGCCACGGAGGTCGTCTCATATGGTAGCAACGACCAAGTAATGCGTGACGCTTTTGTATGAATTTAATTTATATAAACCGTCCACACCACCACTGCACTACATTGACCAAACCGGTCAATGTATGGATGCCACTTACGGTTCAGCACTTTGGAGCCGCTCAAGTTGCTCTGTATTGAAGTCTGTTTTGCAGCAAGGCCACTTTTCAACCTTCTCCAAATATCTCTTCAGGCAACGTGTGTGAATAGCAACAGCACATGACGGACAATTATAACCCTGTAATGACACATTTATAATCTTATAACACATTTATAAACTCGACAAGAGCATATTTGGGGCTCATTTCTTTGTACAATTATTATTATTATTTTTATGTCATACAGTAGACAAAAAAGCAAGCGGGCCACCTGATGGAAAGCGGTCACCGCCGCCTATGGACAACAGTAACACCAGGGGCGCTATGTCCACCAAGGAGGTTGGAGGAAGGGAAGGAGGAAGGGAAGGGAAAGAAGGAGGGTGAAAAAGGGGATAGGGAAGGAGTTGGGCTACCGGATCTCTCACTCACCGAACGAAACGCATTGCTGCTTCACGTCGATATTCTGTGAGAGGGTGGTACTTCCCCGGTCGAGCTAGCCCATGTCATAATAATTGCTCTACCACTCCAAATAATATATATTATAATATGAAAATATTAATTTTCTTTTCTTTATAATTTGGATAATTACAAGAAAAAAATATAGGTATGGTACAGTCAGGTGCACATCGAGCTTTACACTTACAGTACAACTTTGGCCCTTATGACATAGAACTTATGTATGGTACAAAGTCCAATATGTAAAGGTCGACCTGCTCTTGACTGTACAATCGTAAATAATAGTTTTGGTAATGTCCACAACGAGATTAGGATTAGTCAGTTAATAAACGCGCGGCGTTGGCGTTAAAAGGGCTTCTCTTACAGCGTCATGTGCAATCATTATTAAAAAAAACGAGCAAGTACGTGTCGGGCCACGCACAATGTAGGGATCCGTATTTGCTCTGCTTTGCTTGCCTTCAGTTGAGTCCAATATCAAATTCCATCACATTTGTAAGTTTTCATCAAAGAAATTTTATTTTATAAGTTCGTCCATTAGTTTTCATTGAAGGTTCAGCATATGGATTACTACAATACAATACAAACTCTTTATTGCACCAGTAAATTTCATAAAAACAAAAGTAACAATGAAAAGAGAACGCAATAGGCGGCCTTATCGCTATGCAATTTCTTCCAGGCAACCTAAATGCAAAGGAACATTGCCATAGAATAAAGGGATAGGTGGCGCAGTAAATTGACAAAAACAAAAAAAAAAGAGACAAACAAAGAATGTACCTAAAAATACAAATCAAATAATACATTTAAAGTAAAATGACAAATAATAAAAAAATAAAAATAAATAAAAAATAAAATAAAAAAAAAGAGTAATGAACAATTACAAAAGGTGACACAATTTAAACAGTAAGATAGTGCCGCTTAACCAAATTTTTAAAGTTAACCAGAGTCTGGGCTTGACGAATAGAGAGAGGTAGGGAGTTCCAAAGGCGAACTGCTTGGACAGAAAAGGAATTAGAATAGAAATCTGTGGAGTGAGAAGGGGTAACAAGACGAAGGTTGAAGGTGCTACGAAGAGTAGGTCCATGAGTGCTACTGTGATATTCAAACCGTTCCTTTAAGTAAGAAGGTGTTGAAGGATGGAATAGAATGGAATAAAGTAAGGAGAGGATGTGCAGGTTTCTGCGTTTACGAATAGGGAGCCACTTGAGCTGTGAGCGAAATTGAGAGACGTGGTCGTATTTACGGAGACCGAAAATAAAACGAATGCACAGGTTTTGTAGACGCTCAAGTTTATTAAGTTGGGCTTCAGTGAGATCAAGATAACAGCAGTCTGCATAGTCAAGGATTGGAAGAAGTAGGGATTGTGCATAAGCATATAAGCATAATTTTGGTATCCGTAGGCAAAAAGTATCTCAAGCGTCGGAGAGAGCTCGTAACCGCAAACATCTTCCTACTAACCTCATTCATCTGGTTAGTCCAACTAAAAGTTTTATCAAAATAAATCCCTAGATTTTTAACTCTATCACCATATGGAACAATGACGCCATCGAAGATGATGGGTGCGACATTCAACCAGTTAATTTTAGACATAAACCAGGGACTACCAATGATAATGGCCTGCGTTTTTGTAGGATTGACTACCAAACCATGGTACTTGCTCCAATCAGAAATGGTAAGAAGGTCGCAATTTACCGCACTGATAACTGCAGGGAGGTTGTCAATATGCCCTTGCTGATAAATCTGCAGGTCGTCGTATACCATGATTTTTTTTAAATTTCTAAACATAAAACTATCGGAGATAGGGGGGGACCACCTCTTTCCACACCCTCAATGTTTTGAAGAGACCTATCTAACGATACCCCACAACAGGGGGTGGGTGCGAAAAAAAATCATTTCTACTTTATATGTAGGGGAGGCACACCAAAAAAAATTTTTTTTTTCAAAATTTTCTTCCAGCACTTTGTTAACCTTGTTAATATGTGTATACATACCAAATTACAGCTTTCTAGCATCGAGCGTCTAGGCGCTAGACCGCGGACAGACAGACAGACAGACATGGCGAAACTATAGGGGTTCCTTGTAGTTTACTACGGAACCCTAAAAATGTGTCTCAAACAAAAGAAACTTTAATTTTGAGACAAATTGAGACTTTAATCTGTACCTACATGGTTGCAGCATAAGACGCCGGAAAGAAGCCGCGACAACGCCTACCCAACGCCGACGCCAAAAGAAAACACTGTGAACTGAATTTTTTTTAGAGGATAAACGTGAGGATAAGCTCTGGTTTATCCACTAAAAAAATTCCATATAATATACATACCCTAAAAACTATTTGTTTACAAAGACCGCAATCTTCTATAGTGTCTGGCATATTCTGTCGAAAATATCCCTCGAACTCATGTATGGCTCTTACTCCAAGTGCGTAATTTGTGTCTTCTATATCCAAGTACCGCATTCTGCACCACATGTTTAGAAGTTTCTGGAAAACATTCGAAATTTTATATGAATTTGCTTAAAGTGTCTAACTGAAAGTAAATTAGCTGAAGCCGATTAATTGTTTTGGCTTGTTTAATAGTGTTAGTTTATTTTATATCATTCTCATTAAGTATACCAGTTGTAAATGACCAGAGAAAATCCTTGTGAGGGTTGTAGTGTCTGAAATAAATAATTTAATTTCAATCAGTTATTGCCAAAATTCGGCTTAGCCCCAGACCAAAAAACTTAAAAATCTTCGTAACATCCGTCATTGTTGTATTTTTTTCCTAATTTTGTAAAAAAAAAACAAATCTCCTATTTTATTCCCATAATTTTTGCTGCAAATAAAAAAAAATTTACCTGTGCATCAGTTTTTGTAAACGAACTTTTCATTTGACTGACTAAATTGATGGCATGTATACCGGTAACCTGCCTCGCCTCAGTGGACATTATCATCTCAATTAAAACCCTGAAATACTCCAGCTCGTTCGCAGAAAATATATTTTGTGCTTTTGTGGCTTCATCAAAACCCAGAGACAGGAATATTAATACTTCTTCATTAGTAAATTCGTCATTAGTAATCTTTATGTTTTGTTGGTAAGGTCTGATTTCATCATTAATTTCTTTTATCAAGTCTTGTACTGATGTTTCCTGGTCATCTGAAATTATTTTAATTGTTAAAATAATTAAAATAATGGGTGACCTGGGTACTGTTGAAATGGATAATTCACAATAGCTATGTGTTCTAACTAATAAATAATAATAACCTTAGCTCTAAGACCTTAGCATTATGTCTGTGTAACTTTGGTGTATTAAACATATTGAGTATTGGGTACCAACACTGTTGTCGCCTGTTTATCAGAATCCTGTACTCCCTTTTATAGTGTCAAGCCTAGAAAGCCAAGAACGTGCCTGTCAAAGCCTAATGGAGAAGATATAGATTTCATTTAAAAAAATTCGATAGAGTAGGTAGATCTGATGACATGTATGGTAACAATGAGACTGAATCGCCTGTAAAAGCAAAGTAATAATATGTTCAAATAAAATTATTGTACAAACACAAAAACAAATTAACTCACCTGAAAATGAATTCAGAAGTTGATCGGTTTCTGCTACAGACATTACCCCGCGGCTGGCTATCGAACGCAATAAAAACCGATGAGTACGACCGTACGGCATTATTATCGATTCGATTTTCGTTTTTTTAATTTTACAATACTTGTGTTTATTTATAAGTACAAAACACCTTTTCTGGTTTCCCGCGCAAAAAACTCGCAATTCTCGCAAATCGCAAAGTCGCAAACCTCGGCAACCTAAAACTCGCTGTTGACAATAGTGACACTGACAGACGTCAGATCAGACAGGACAAGACATTTTTTTTTAACAAGACAAGACAGGATGGATGTAATAATCAAACAGGATTGAGTTCTCTGAAAATAGCTCAATGCAATAATAAAACTTCGTGCAAAGGCATAAGGTTTGTTTTAGGCTGCCAGAATCATAGGGAGGAAAACGAGAGATTAGTCTGGACTAGTGATGGGCGATTTCCGGAAATGTTCTCTTAGTGGAAACATTGAGGAAACGTTCTCGGAAAGGAGAGAATTTACGGAAATTTAAGAGAATCTAAATCAAGTATGTAGACTTTTTAATTTTGACATAAAAATATATGACTATGCATGTAATTTCAGTAGCTATGAATGACATAGTGAAGATTCATGTCAGGTAGGTAGTTATAATGACGTTACATTTGATTTTCTATATATATAAAATTCAAAGTCCTGTCTGACTGACTGACTTAACTATATATCAACGCACAGCCCAAACCGCTGGGTCTAGAGATTCAAAATTTGGAATGTAGGTTCCTTACAACGTCTAGGGGTGTACTAAGATAGAATTTTTCAAAATTCCCACGGGAAAGCGAGATATACGCAAACGAAATTGCAAGGGTTTTACTGATCCGCTGGGTCTATTGATTCCAAATTTGGAATGTTGGTTCCTTACAACATCTAGGGGTGTACCAAGAAAGGATTTTTCAAAATTCCCACGGGAAAGCGAGATCATCATCATCATCATCATCATCATAACCCTCTAGTGGGTGTGGTTTCCGCACTTAGTCCTGTACTGGACCATTGTACGTGAGCCGGGAAAGCGAGATATACGCAAACGAAGTTGCGAGGGTATATCAGTGCACAGCCCAAACCGCTGGGTCCAGAGATACCAAATCTGGAACGTAGGTTCCTTACGACATCTAGGAGTGTACCAAGAAAGGATTTTTTTAAATTCCTAAGGGAAAGCGAGAACGCAAATGAAGTCGCAACGGTTTTACTGATCCGCTGGGTCTATTGATTCCAAATTTGGAATCTAGGTTCCTTATGACATCTAAGGGTGTACTGAGAAATGATTTATCAAAATTCCCAAGGGAAAGCGAGATATACGCAAACGAAGTTGCGAGGATATGTTAACGCACAGCCCAAACCGCTGGCTCTAGAGTACTCTAGATATTCCAAATTTGGAATGTAGGTTCCTTACGACGTCTAGGGGTGTATTGAGAAATGATTTTTTTAAATTCCCACGGGAAAGCGAGATATACGCAAACGAAATTGCAAGGGTTTTACTGATCCGCGCTGGGTCTATTGATTCCAAAAGGTATGGTATACAAAATAGAAACTATATATAGGTTTAATAATTTTATATAAAATTTACGACTATTGTTTTAATATTCCAAAAAATGAAGAACGACGAATAACTTTTACGACAGCGGCGGCGACCTAATTAGATTAATAATTTAGGATGATAACAAAATATATTTTTTTTAAAACAATGATTTTTAATTATTTATCCCAAATCTCAATCCATACACCCATATACATCCATCCTTACACCCATATTTTTGTCTATTTGATATTATATTCACTAAATTTTAACTTTAAAAGTCACTTTTCAAGCGAGAAGAAATCGCCATCTTCCGTTTACTTTTACGTATGAAAAATTACAAATTCCGTTCACCAAAACAAGGCACGGTTAGTGTTGCTATTGATGAAAGAAAGGGACAAGGTTATACCGAATTTAATTAGCTGAAAAGTGACAGTGATATTTTCAGCTAGTGTCTAAGTGTAAGTAAAATTTTGTCCATGTGTACTGGTAATTATAAAATTCAAGTACCAACATTTCTTAGGGAGTGATTTATCTGTTACGATCTAATCTGTGACCGTGCGTCATACAAAGTCATGAAACAATGCGCACCAATCCGCACCATGTAGTTTATATTTCGTCAGTTTACACTTTATGATCAATAATTGGTTATATTTTCAGTTTTGCTATAGTAACATTGGTAACCCTACCTACTCCATCCGCTTTTTTACTGGGGAATTTGCTAAATCTAGCCCCTTTTTGGCAAAATGTGCTAAATCTAGCTCTTTTTAGCTTGTCCGACAGCCCTTTTTCAAAAACCATAGATTAATATTGTATAAACTAAAATAGATAGGAAACTCAGTTCATGAGAGCTGATCGAACTAATAGCGCCATCTAGTCAGCAGGTTAAACAACATTCGTAACTATCTATACCTACGTACCGTACTTACCTACCTACGTATCTATATCAACATCCTATTACACCTATAATATAATATATATACATATATCTACCTATCTACTAATATGATGTATTAGCAATGTAATAAAAATTTTTTTTTTTTATTTTCAATTTTTTTACACATAAACTTTACATTTTGCAATTCATTATCACGTCTTATTCTGCAATTTATTATCACATCCTCGTCACAAAACAAAGTCACTAGGCTAATATAGTCACTAGGCTCGATGTAAGTACACAAATTAAATCAAAATAAGAGCCGCTAGGCTCACACACAATATCATAAATTTCTACAGGATGTCTACATACAAAGGCGGATTAATAATATAGGTAATATATTCGACTTGACGCACTATGATCACAAAGAAACTTGTGGCACCTTGAAGATTTGAAAATGCAGACCGAAAAGAAGTGAATTGTGAAATAAACGATATCAACATTTCAATTCAGATGCGTAATATTATTTATTATTGTATTTTCTGTGTACCACAATACACAATTTTTAAAATCCCAATTTTCAGTGATTTGAAATATAATACTACAACTTAATAGATATTTCAGTTCTCATTTTGAAATAATTTACATTTAGATATATCAATAATGTTAAAAATACTCATAAATATTAAATTTCATTCTTGTACGAAATATACTAAAAAGTGCTTAAAATAACCCCTGTTTTGATAATGGTAGCCAGTGATCTGTTATTAGTTTGATGGTAGCACTCAAACAGTTCTTCTTGACAATCAACGTTAGTGTCTTTTTAAATAGAGTAAATATTATTTTTGGCTTATTCTCCATAAAATTCATCAGTTTTAATGCTTGTATTGTCGTTTAAACCGTTCAAAAGTATTTATCAAATGTATTGGCATTTAATTATAATATTCGAAATTAAGAGTAACTTTGTTGTTGTTGTTTGTGAGTTCTTAACCCCCTAACTAGATGGCGTTAAATTAAATAAAGAATTTTGATTTTATTCCTTACTTGCGAAACCCGCGCAGCTTCGTTTGCGTGTCCCGCTTTCCCGTGGGAATTTTGGAATGTATGATACTTTAAAACCTTCCCCTTGAATCACTCTATCAATTAAAAAAAACCGCATCAAAATCCGTTGCGTAGTTTTAAGCATACAAAGGGACATAGGGACATAGGGACAGAGAAAGCGACTTTGTTTTATACTATGTAGTGATGATGATGATGATTCTGAGTTTCCTATGCATGTCAAAAACCAAGGTGGCAACACTGGGTCTGTCAAAGTCAAAAAGAAAAATAGAAAAGTAACAATCTTTCTTGTATTGATTTTGATCACAGAGTACTTTGTATATACATTTTGATTCACTGGTACGGTACGGTTAATTTCTTACATTCATATAGGTTTTTCTAAAAGTATACCTACAGTTGGTTGGAAAACGCATACAATAACGTTGTCGTTCCTTCAGTAGTTAAGACTCTTGACACTTTACAAGTTGGTAAGAAAATCTGCAAGTATCTTTCTAAATCAAAGAAGCCTTAATTGGACGTAGTTCCTGAAAAACGTTCCAAACCACAAGCATGGCATTTTGAGAAAACCGTGTTTAAAGTTCAATCCCGTGTCTGTTTATGAAATCTATAATTTTCTGTTTAAAAAAAAAATATTGAGGAATATGATCAAAAAATTATTAAGATTTATTTTAGTCTCTTTACGTAAATACTTTTTTTTATATTCATAATAGTAGTGCTGTGGAACGTTTTTAATTTATTGCAATTTAAATGTCACGGTTGAAATTTGAATTTATTTGTAAAATGAATATTGCTCAGCGACGTTTGTTGAAGACAACCTTGGAGATGAATGATTGGGATCTGGAAACTTTCCAGAGTATCATAAGCCAACCATCGTCTCGAGCAGCTAAAATGTTATGCAGCATGGTGATGAACCGGAGTGTTGCTGACGTCGCTGAGTATTTTTCATTAGTGGGTACGATAGGACTACCATGTCTCTCAGGGACAAAAGTCCTTAATAAAGGAATATAAGAATAAGAAATATGACTTCAAAAGTCAAAGTGGTCCTCTCTTTGGTGATTGGTGGTCCTTTCGAATTTATAAAATCCAAAATTCTATGTTTTTCTACTTTCTAATAATGTTATTAAATAGGAATATTTATGACTTCACTTGTCCTTATTGAATTTCGTTTCTATTTTGTATTCCACAATAAATAGGTAACGCAAGCTATTGAAAAAATGGAATGGAAAGAAAGGAAAGAAAGATTCTATAATTTGAGGAAATATCTCTCCCCCGTAGTCTTAAAAGCTATAAAAACTATGGGATTTATAGATATGACCAATATTCAATCTGTTGTGCTGCCAAAAGCCTTGGACGGCTTGGATATTGTGGCTACAGCGAAAACTGGATCAGGAAAAACATTAGCGTTTCTTATTCCTGCCGTTCAACTTGTCATTAGATGTTTAAAAGATTCTTTACAAGGTATAGTAAAAAAATATTGTTTAATTTGCTGACTTATACTTCTAGCTTGTTTATATATATTATATTTACCTGTCTCATCACACTGCATATTAGAACCGTTATTCTGCACCATTTCCTACCTGCTGTTTTTGTTTCATTATTAGACATTTATTTCAGGAACATGCTGCATTATAATATCACCAACAAGAGAGTTAGCAATGCAAACTTATATGGTGATGAAGGATCTTATAGTAGATATGAACATAACATCGGCACTAGTTATTGGAGGAGAGAACAGAAAGAAACAATCTGAGGAACTTTCAAAAGGTAGACTAAGGGACCCGCTAACTATCCTAATGACACCCACCCCACATATTAAATCATTGAGTTACAGAATTGATCCATGCTGTATAATTTTATGAAAATTTTGTGACCATTTAATAAAATAAACTATCATAGCACTTTTGGAATTTAAAACAAAAAGATTCATTGATTGATTAGTGTAGTAAAGACTACTAAACAGCTCAGTAAAATTTTAGTCTATCAGAAAAAAATACTTGCCCTCAACACAACTCTCTGACCAAATGTTCTTATGTTTTATAAATAATTGTAGATTTAAGAGCCCAAATAAATATTTTTCTTTCTTTCAAAAATTACATCTCACTAATGCAGGTAGGTGCATAACCAAAAACAAGTAGGCTAACACTTTTCATATAATAAAATAATAATAAAAAGCCTCTTATATATATACATAATTTAAAATAATTTTGTTATAAGGTGTGAACATTGTGGTTGCAACCCCAGGCCGACTATTTGACCATATGAGATCAGGAGAGTTTGACTATAGCAATGTCAAGTGCCTGATTTTAGATGAGGCTGATAAAATTTTCCAATATGGATTTGAAGAAGATTTAATACAGATAATTATCAGACTACCAAGTAAGTCATTATGATTATTAGAAATTAATTTTGTATATTTTTTTATGATATACGGAAGATAAACAGGCAAGCGAGCGGGACTGTTGCGGACACGAGCCGATTTTGTAAATAAATAAATTGATTATGTTTTAATTATGTTTTACCCTAGTTTTACGGTTTTATTGAACACTTTGATAATCGGAATTATGTGATTATTTAGTTTAAGTTTAAATACCTTTGTTTTACATTAGAATAAGCTAATTAGATTACGTAATTAGATGTAACATGGATATTTTCACTATTTACGTGCCCTGTTAATGTGCACTATTTACGTGTACGATTGGATATACACGTTTGGGATTTTAGTTCCAAAGTTTTGCCTGAAGCAGCGCCAAAAGAATTGGTCCACCTGAGTTGTAAAATCTTGCCGTGGCGCTACTAGTAAATGAAATTGGTAATAATTTTGGCTTATGATCTTCAATTGTTTTGTGTGTTTACTGTCTTGAATATGTACGGATAGTTAACAATTAATGTGTAAAAGGTTGGTTACGTCATAGAGTATGTGTGATCAATAACATTAGCGTTGAAAACGTTAAGAATACGACGTTATTGGTCAATTTCGTATCAACTTTTACGTTTTGCATGTATAATTTAAGATTTACGTGTTTATTTCGGATATTAGTTTTGTGTAGTTACTGTTAATATATCGCTTATATGGAAACAGCGTGTTAGTTAGTTAGAATAACCACGAATATGGAGTTATAAGTTACTAATTTTAGAATGTAGAGCGCGATAAGCGATATGTGCGTAGTGTCTTTTTGCCCGAAATGTCGTCGGGAAATTGTCGCAAATTACACGAAAATTATCTCGCCTCCGATTGGTCCGCATGAGGGCCAAATATTGGCTATAAATATGTCAGGGTAGCTCGGTACTGTTACAGTCCAACACAGCTCTTCAGAGAGTGAACAACACCGAGCTACACTACCAAGAAAGAAATAGTATTGTTTTAAATGAAGATAGAAATAGTACTCAAGAATAAATACAGTCCATTGATGTTAAAAGAAGCAAACCTCGTTTTCCTTTCCGGTATATGGTTCCTGGTGACCATTGCCTACCCATTGCTGCAGAACCATCAGTTTGTCCTTCGAGCCGGATCACGGTTCGAGGTTTGACAAGGCGTCTTTAGACGCAGGCGTCTTTCGACGTGAAAAACCTGGCGTCTTTCGACGTGAAAAAACCTGGCGTCTTTCGACGTGAAGATCTCTACGTAAAGTTGTGCGAAGCATATTGGCGACGCACACAGCGCAGAACGTAGCGCTGATACGTGTCTTGCCGAACGCCGTTAGGTGTAGCGAGCACGTATACTTTGCGGTCGACTTTGGGTCGTTTTACGATCGAAGTTGGTATATCCGAAGAACACCGAACGGTGCGACGTGCGACCGACGGGTTTTATTGAAGATCACCCAACGGTGCGACGACGTCGAGCAACAGGCAGCCAAACGGTTGCGTTGTACTTCGGATCGACGAGACTACGAGCCGCCGTGCAAGACTCTCGTCACGTAGTGTAGTAAGGTTAAGTGTTAGTTGTCAAGTGTTAGGGTAGTAGGTGGCACGGGTATGCCAACCACGCGTAGTATGAGAGCGTATGAGGATCCACCCGCGTCGCCGTCGACTGCGAATGCCGCAGCGACCGCCGCGTTAGGTAACATCGCGAACGTAGAAGATGCGCGGACGAACGCCGCGATGACTACAACCGCGACCGATGTAGGCCCAGTCCGTAGGGAAAGTAGGGCACCTTCTGTGCGATCACAGCGTTCCACGGCTTCAGCGGTTGCACGAATAAGGCAAGCCGAGTTGGAAGCCGAAGAACAGCTGGCGGATCTACAGCGTCGGGAATTTCAGTTACAAGCGGATTTGATTAAGAAACGGTTAGCTGCGGACGTCGCTACCATTAGAGAGGAGACGGACCGCGATAGTGTAGGCGGTAATGAACCAGCGGACGCAGAACGTCGCGTTTCCGACTGGTTGCAGCAGAATTCCAAGCCGATGACTGGGCAAGCTGAACAACGGTTCTCGGAGTGGTTACATAACACTCACATACGAGGGGAGCGCGTTGATGTCGAAACCACGGGATATCGGGATAGTTCACCGACGGCGCAGGAACATAGGCGCGACCGATCGGGCGATAGAGCTATACCTAACCGGGTAACTTTTGGCGCAACGCCGCGTAGAGACGAGTCGCCGACGCCAGCACGCTCTCGGGACTTCGGGGCAAATAGGTTAGCTGACGTTTTGGAGAAGTTGTCTAGGGACAGGGCTCCGTCACGATTGCGGGACTTGCCGATATTCAGCGGCGCCATTGTAGAATGGATGCCTTTCAAAGCCGCGATGGAACAATCGACAAAACTGCACCGAATTAGTGAAGCAGAAAACCTAGATCGGCTCCGATCGTGCCTACGCGGGCAGGCGCGTGAGGAAGTTGCCGCGCAACTTTATACGGCGACCGACCCGAAGGTCGTAATGCAGACGCTGGAACAGAGTTACGGGCAACCAGAAGCCATTATTGATAGGGCACTTGAGGACATTAAAAAGTTGCCGCGTCTGGGCACTACCGCAGGTGACCTTAACACCTTCGCAGTACGCCTTCAGAGTATCGTAACGGTCTTGTCATGCGTGGATGAGTACGGATACCTGCAAAATCCAATGTTAGCGCGGCAGGTTACGGACAAATTGGGTCAGAACATTAGGATGCGGTGGTGCGATCACGCCGCCAAGCACAATGACTCTAAAGTACCGCTGATAGTAGCATTATCACGCTATCTAATGCAAGAAGCGAATAAAGGGGTGCGGTACTCATATTCGCCGTCGACCGCAGCGACAACGGCGCAATCAGTAGCAACGCCGGCCAACAGGAACGCGACAGTGGCGCCTCCGCGCGGGCGAGCGGACAGATCACGGGTTAGGGTGTATGCAACCGCGAACGCTAACGAAGTCCACGCGAACAAAGCGACCGCGAACGCGAACCGAGCGACCACGAACGCGAACGAAGTTCGCAAACGTGAATGTTTGTGTTGCGGAGCTAAACACGATACGTTCCGGTGTCCAAAAGTAGTGAAAATGGAGACGCATGAAAGATGGGAGTGGGCGAAGGAAGTAGGCGTCTGTTTCCTGTGTCTGAATGACAAACACAGAAGAGTCAAGTGTAAAGCGAAAAGGTGCGGTATAGGCGAGTGCCGATCGCCGCATCACGCTTTATTACACGTGACTTACGCGCCCGCGGCGAAAGAAGAAGATAGTGCAATAACCGCGGCCACGCACTTAAGTAGGAACACCGAGGTGTTACTTAAAGTTTGTCCGATCGTGATTAGGGGCAAAGATGGTAGAGACGTGGATACGTTTGCCATGTTTGATGAGGGCTCTACCATCACACTCGTTAACGACGAGTTAGCTACCGCGATCGGGGCCACAGGGCCGGAGAGGGCGTTGCGTATACACGGCGTAACGTCGACACAGCGGGAGCCAGCCAGTAGGGTAGTTTCCCTAGCGATACGGGGAAAGGCGGAAAATAATTTCTATTCAGTAACGGCACGAACGGTCCGTAACCTATCCCTGGGAAGCCAAACTATTCGGCGGGACGTTTTACTTACCCCGCATCTGCAACAGCTGTCGGAAAGCGACGTGTGTTACGCAAACGCGAGTCCGGGAATTTTAATAGGTGCGGATAATTGGCACTTAATAGTGACACGCCGACTGCTTACGAACGGAACAAAGCAGCCCGCGGCGTCGCTCACGAAATTAGGATGGGTGATTCATGGGACCGCACCGAGGTGGGTTATGAATGAGGATTTGAGAGTGATGCATGCACGGACCGCGTCGCGTTGTGATGACGAGTTGAATAGCATTATTGAAAGACATTTCGCTATTGACTCGCTGGGAATTGCGTTAAATCGGAAACCGATACAAGCCGAGGAACGCGCCGTAGAAATGTTTGAGTCTACGGTGACGAGGGTCCAGGGACGCTATGAGGTCGATTTACCATGGGCGAACGAAAACATAGCCCTTCCCCCCAGCCACGATATGGCATACAAGCGATTGAAGAATATTGAGCGGCGCATGGACAAATCCGAAACTTTTAGGTCTGCGTATACTAGTCAGGTAGACGGACTATTAGACAAGGGATACGCGGTTCCGTGTAATGACAAATGCGAGAACAACCCGCGACTTTGGTACTTACCGCACTTTGCGGTGGTTAACCCGCATAAACCGGATAAAATTCGAATGGTATTTGACGCGGCGGCTAAGTCCAAAGGCACGTGCCTTAATGACGCGTTGTTAGAGGGACCGGATATGTTGCAGTCGTTGAACGGGGTCTTATACCGATTTAGGGAGCGCCCGGTAGCCGTAACCGCGGACATTAGAGAAATGTTCCTGCATGTACGAATACGAACGGAAGATCAGGCGGCTCAACACTTTCTGTGGCGCGGCAACGAACGCACGTCTCCGCCACGAAAGTATCGTATGACGGCTATGCTATTCGGGGCAAAGAGTTCACCGTTTATGGCGCACAGTATTACGAATAGGAATGCTGAGGCGCACCGGAAAACTCACCCTCTCGCATTTAGGGAAATCACGGAAAACCACTATATTGCGATGCGGCGTATGGCGGCCCGCCGAGGATGGCCAAGTACTTTTCTGTCAGACAACGGTACTAACTTTCGCGGCGCTGACATAGAACTAAATGCAGCGATGAAAGAATGGCGCGAAACGTTAGGCGAATATGTAACCGCGAAGAAGGTATTTGACCCCGGTGGTCCGAACCAGGGCGGCAGCACCTGGGAAAGAATGATACGTAGTGTAAAGACGGCATTAGCGGTCGTTTTACACGGGCGAGCGCCTCGAGAGGAAGCATTGTCCACGCTCCTCGCGGAAATTGAGTATACAGTAAATTCGCGCCCACTCACACACGTATCAGTCGACCCAGACGACGAGGAGGCTCTCACTCCTAACCACTTTTTGTTAGGCACCGCGAACGGTGTACCGATTTTAGGTAGGAGCGAGTTGGCCGACCGACGGGCGTGGCGCGCGGCACAAGCGTTAGCAGATATGTTCTGGTCACGCTGGATTAAGGAGTATTTGCCCGCGTTGGGACCGCGTGACGACATCCGCCGCGAAAACAGGAACATAGAGGTCGGAGATGTGGTCGTAATCGCCGACGACCAATCGCCTCGCAACGTGTGGCCACGGGGCCAGGTAGAGAAGGTCTACCCGGGACCAGACGGCGTCGTTCGCAGTGTTGACGTGCGCACGCGTGGTGGAATCTTCAGGCGACCTGTTAGACGGCTCATAGTCCTCCCAACGAGGGAAAGGGGCTGCGGAGTCCTTCGCCGAGGGGAGGATGTTGCGGACACGAGCCGATTTTGTAAATAAATAAATTGATTATGTTTTAATTATGTTTTACCCTAGTTTTACGGTTTTATTGAACACTTTGATAATCGGAATTATGTGATTATTTAGTTTAAGTTTAAATACCTTTGTTTTACATTAGAATAAGCTAATTAGATTACGTAATTAGATGTAACATGGATATTTTCACTATTTACGTGCCCTGTTAATGTGCACTATTTACGTGTACGATTGGATATACACGTTTGGGATTTTAGTTCCAAAGTTTTGCCTGAAGCAGCGCCAAAAGAATTGGTCCACCTGAGTTGTAAAATCTTGCCGTGGCGCTACTAGTAAATGAAATTGGTAATAATTTTGGCTTATGATCTTCAATTGTTTTGTGTGTTTACTGTCTTGAATATGTACGGATAGTTAACAATTAATGTGTAAAAGGTTGGTTACGTCATAGAGTATGTGTGATCAATAACATTAGCGTTGAAAACGTTAAGAATACGACGTTATTGGTCAATTTCGTATCAACTTTTACGTTTTGCATGTATAATTTAAGATTTACGTGTTTATTTCGGATATTAGTTTTGTGTAGTTACTGTTAATATATCGCTTATATGGAAACAGCGTGTTAGTTAGTTAGAATAACCACGAATATGGAGTTATAAGTTACTAATTTTAGAATGTAGAGCGCGATAAGCGATATGTGCGTAGTGTCTTTTTGCCCGAAATGTCGTCGGAAATTGTCGCAAATTACACGAAAATTATCTCGCCTCCGATTGGTCCGCATGAGGGCCAAATATTGGCTATAAATATGTCAGGGTAGCTCGGTACTGTTACAGTCCAACACAGCTCTTCAGAGAGTGAACAACACCGAGCTACACTACCAAGAAAGAAATAGTATTGTTTTAAATGAAGATAGAAATAGTACTCAAGAATAAATACAGTCCATTGATGTTAAAAGAAGCAAACCTCGTTTTCCTTTCCGGTATATGGTTCCTGGTGACCATTGCCTACCCATTGCTGCAGAACCATCAGGGACACTTGATGGAAAGTGGTCACCGCCACCTATGGATATCAGCAAGACGGGGACAACCAATGAGTTGCTCACCTCTGATGTGATGAGACCTCTAATGTACCTCTTATTGATTAATAATGAACTATTTTGAAATTAGACAAGCATTTCGATACCGTCATCCAAATCTCGTTTCTTATACTAATTAGACATTCTTATATTAATTATTAACCCAAGGGTGTGGGAATTAAGTTGCATTCAAACTATGAGTATGATCTAAAGTTGTTTTAAATTATAAGGTTTCAACTTGTATTTGCAAAAAGGGACATGCGCCATTATCAGTCTCACTACTACTAACTAGTCAGGATTCAGGATCAACTGATTATCCTGCAGACAGCAAGTCATGATCAACTGATTATCCTGCAGACAGCAAGTCATGATCAACTGATTTGTCTGCAGATAGCACTAAAACATTTTTGTAAAGCTATTAACAGGTCTAAACTATTTATATTAAATTTTATTTCAGAAAGCAGACAAACTATGTTGTTCAGTGCAACACAATCTGAGACCACAGACGCTTTAATAAAATCTGCCATGAAAGAGGATGTAGAAATCATAAATACTGAGGGAGATGACCTGAAGGCAACAGTTGATGGTCTTAAACAGGGGTAAAAGACTTCTTTTCTATCTGTACAAATAGAAATAGGAAAGAGAACTTGTCAAAATAAATAAGTTTGGCCGCTCAAATAATACGATCCTGACAGGTCGTAAGTATGTTACACAAATTCAAGTATCCTTTGCCCATCACTATTTACGTACGACTAACTGATAGATATCAGGCTAAACTTTAGATACATGGATATTTTGACATGTTTTCTTCTCATTTTTTAGACATTCTTTATATCTATCTGCTTATCTGGTCTAGGTCATAGACCGAGATGAATCTATTTTGTTTCATGGTATCTACTTAGAATGTTAGCTCTGGTCCATAACTAGAGAATATTATGACGACCTCCGTGGTGTGGTCATGAAAAACGAACTTTTTCTGATTAGTCTGGGTCTTGGATGTTTATCTATATGTATATGTATTTGTTATAAAATATATTGTCGTTGAGTTAGTATCCCATAACACAAATTTCGAACTTATTTTAGGGCTAGCTCAATCTGTGTGTGTCCCTACTTATATATTTATTTATCTTAATTTTCAGGTATGCGATAATAGAAACTGAATACAGGATGTGGTGGTTGGATAAATTACTGAAGAAAACTAAAAATCAGAAAGTAATGGTATTCTTTTCAAGTTGCAAATCAGCGGAATATCATTATGAATTTTTTAGTTCATACTGTAATGCTTCAGTTTTATGTATACATGTGAGTTTATATTAGTATTGATAAACCAAGAAACACAATACTTACAGATATTCTTTTTCGCGATTTCAATGGGTTGTTTTTGTAAATGAATGTATTTTTTTTGAGAGGAAAAAAAAATTATAGAGAAAGTACCTGTGAAGGCCTCAAAACAATATACAGCCAGTGCCTGAAAGGCATTTTCACTGTCTCAAGCTATCTCTTTTTCTTCTTTAGTTTGACAGTGACAGCTATAATTTAATGTGTCATTAACTTTAAAAATCGATTTCAGAAACTGGCTTCTAAAGTATTATTAATTTATACTGTAATAGAATGTCTATTTGACGACCTCCGTGGCGTAATGGTTACCATGCCGGTCCGCCACCCAGGAGGTCCCGGGTTCGAATCTCGGTCTGGTCATGATGAAAATCAATCATTTTCTGATTGACCTGGGTCTTGGATGTTTATCTATATATATGTATTTGTTATAAAATATAGTATCGTTGAGTTACTATCCCATAACACAAGTCTCGAACTGTGGGGCTAGCTTAATCTGTGTGATTTGTCCCTATATATTTATAAAAATTATGTTGACTATGTTTTTATTGAATCCAAATTGATTTTAGGGCAAAATGAACCAAGGAAATAGAACAGGAACCATATTAGATTTCTATAATGCCAAGATAGGTGCATTATTTTGTACAGACTTGGCAGCTCGAGGCTTGGATATACCAGATGTGGACTGGATAATCCAATTTGATCCTCCTTCTGATACAAATGTAAGTAAGTTTATAAATAATAGGGATGTAAATTTTACTTTATCAGTTTTTTTGTAATATTTTTTAGCCGTACTGCCCCTTCTTTTTGTAAATACCTACTACTACATCCATCATTATAATTAATTCTGGTTCTGGATAATTTTTATAATACAAAAATCAAATCAAAACAAAAATTTTTGACCTTTGTGGACATCCAACTACACTGGGGATAAAGTATACACATTAAACACTAATAGGATCCTATTGTTACGAGCGTGGGGTTCGGGATTTGGATAAAACACCGTTGGCTTGTTAGAAGAATTTATTGAGCGATGAACAGGTCACAGATACACTCAACGTAGCCAAATCACACGAAGAATGGAAGTCCGTAGCGCGCTGAAGTCGTTGGTCCAATCACAGTATTTCTTCCAAGTCGCAGAGTCGTCCGTAGTCCGTTGGTATCGCAAAGGTCGCAGGTTAACTCACTCTTGATTAGTCTTCGCAGTTATCGCACCATAAGCTCAGAATGAACTAAATGTGTCGGCCACCGTCGCGGTATTTATATGCCTCAATATACGCCTCGAATGTTTCCATTTGTTATGGCCCTTTTTTGTGACTTGTGTTGATCAAAACAACTTCAAGGTTAACACAACTTCTAATGTGTAAGCCATTTTGTACCATATAGTACAAGCATTAAAGATTAATGTCGCCTGTACCTCTGAATTTTACCTGACTTGCCTGTCACGCCGGTTTTGAATGATCACTTTTTCTCGATCCACGAATAGTTGTAAATAAGTGATTCCAATGGCGACGCGAGACGTCGAGAACATTCAGCACGTTCGCGACACTATTATCAATAGAACTCATAGAGTTCAAGGGTTCCAGTGTAACTACTCTCCCATATTCTGACAAATATAATTATTATTTGTTATTGTATTCTTTTGTTAAGAAACACAAGAGCTCCTCCTGTCATTGCAAACACGATGTTTATTACTTTCCAAGATGGATTCACTTTTAATATAATTCTCTCCAGAATCATTGTCATGCATGAGAATGGCGGGACTCCGTAAAGCCATGAATGTCGACCAGCTGGTCATATCGAGGCTACCGTAGCAGGTATACAAATTTACCACGTAAAAGAGAGGAAGTGGTCCATGGGCTTTACATAAGTCATGTTTTTTTTAAAGCTTATAAATAATGACAAGTTTCCCACGACCCTAAAAAAAAACATAGCCGTGATAGCCACGATGACTTGACCCAATGCCATAAGTAGAGGTATCGTGTTTGGGAAAATGTAGTTATTGATTAAAATCCGTTTGGAAGCCATTGTTGCGTAAATAGATATGAACACGTAGAATGCTGCACTCTGGAACTTCTTTCCGAGTATTACCTCTTTTACGGTCATATTTATTAATGTCATTAAACCAGTTATAACCTAAAATGAAAATGAAATCTTTTATTCATGTCGAACTCGAGCCCTGTCTCTCTCATACAAAATAGCAATGAGTTTGATAGTGCGTGAGTTTGAGATTAAAAACTGTTTTTGTTAAAGAAAAGAGGGACTTTGTTTTAAGAGGACAAAAAAATAAGTTTGTGCTCACTGCCATGATCAGCAGATACAGGAAGAGAAAAATAACTATATATTTCAAAGATGTATTAAAGTGTAAGCTTTGTCCTAAATGACTGACTACGAATCAACGCACAGCCCAAACCGCTGGTCATAGACACCTGAAACTAAGGATGTGTTAATTGTTTGTATGACGTAACGCGTAGGCATCCGATAAGAAAGGATTTTTCAAAATTTCCACAGGAAAGCCGGATACGTAATAATTATTTATATTCTGAACTTAGACCTATAGGAAATAAGACCTATAAGAAATTATTGAAAAAAACATCGTATAAAGGTTAAAAATATACATAAAGTCTGCACTACGCGTAAACTTTACGATTTATACTTGTATCACTTCTTTGTTGTATTAAAACTGAAATGAACAGACTTCAACAGAGATCAGACAGATAATCAAGAATTTATACCTACCAAATTGTCTGTAATCGCCCTTATTGTAAGGACAAAGTAGTCCATGTGAATACTACTATTCATTTTCATACGACCTCCGTGGCGTAATGGTTACCATGCCAGCCGTCACCCAGGAGGTCCCGGGTTCTAATCCCGGTATGAAAAACGAACATTTTCTGATTGGCTTGGATCTTGGATGTTTATCTAAATATGTATTTGTTATAAAATAAAGTATCGTAAGTTTAGTATCCCATAACATAAGTTTCGAACTTACTTTGGGGCTAGCTCATGGTTCTGATGTGGCTTGGTTGTTATGTGATTGTAGCCCGTGTGAAAAAACACTTAATGTTGACTTACAACAGTTACAACGGCAAAACGCGTATACATACTAGATCTATGCTTACAACCACATTAAAACTAAGTCAGTTTTTGAAATGCATTTTTAAAGTTTATGATGGTTTAAATTACAGCTTCAAACTAAAGAAGAAAAATCTGTTCTTTTCTTCTTTAGTTTGACAGCTTGAGACTTAATGGGGAATTAAAATTTAAATGCGTTTCAGAAACTGTAATACTGTCTTAGCCAAGGCCATTGCGTCTAATCGGGCCGGAATTTCCCGTGGCCAACATTAGCTCGTTATTTTGTATCTTTGCATTGGAATACGCAATCGGTTAGATTCCTATCTATTTTCATTGTGCTAAGTTAGTTGGAAGCAATTCAGAATATATGTATTTTCTTTCTTTCTTTCAATTCCAAGTAAATTCTTGTCGGAAGGTAATTTTCTAAAGCCCCCACAAACGCTCGTAAATGCCACGACACACGTACTGTTACCGTATCAATCCATAATCATACCACTTCAGGGATACGGTTCTCCCTTCAATCGAAGGGGATTAGAGTGTACTCTGCCACGCTTCTCCAATGCGAATTAGCGAGGCTAGTGTTTTTAAGCCGCCTGGAGGCCACCAACATGGCTTAACGACGGTCATCCATCGACAACAGCCGGGATCGACGGTTTAAAGGTGCCCTCCGAAGCACGGAGAAGCTGGAGATAAGGTAACCCATCTAAACAATTATTTAGAGTGCGATACACATCGAGCTCCTCTGATATTTCCATAATCATGTTTCTTCGTAGACCTAGACTACGTCGTAGCATGACGTCACCTCTACGCGTCATCTACTTCCTCTACGCGGCTGTAGCTGTCTGCCAGTTCAGGAGATACGTAATATTACACATAAAAAAACCGGGCAAGTACGTGTTGGGCCACGCACAATGTAGAGTTTCGTATTTGCTGTTGCTTGCCTGCAGTTGAGTTCAATATCAAATTCTATCACATTTGTAAGTTTTCATCAAAGAAATTTATTTTATAAGTTCGTCGGCTATTACTCGGTAACTAGTAGAGCCTACTTAACCGTTATAGTTTTCGTTGAAGGTTCACCATATTATGGACTACTATCATGATTTTTTTCAAATTTCTAAACACAAGACTTTCGGAGATAGGGGGGTGGGGGAACGACCAGCGTATTCAGTGTGTGTATTGTTATAATTATTTTATTATCGCATTATATTATTACTTCACTTTTAATTAATGCATGCTCTCAGCTCGCCTAATTTTATAAAAACCTATTGCATTCCTAGCGCGAGTTGAGTCATACATAACGTAACCGCCGCCGCGCCGTAGACAATAAAATTATTAATTATAATTATGTTATTCTTGTATTGGAAAATTGGAATTAATAAAGCAGTAAATAGTGAAATAGTTAAAAGGATCCACGGAGCCATCCCAGCAGTACGTATAATTTATTAACATTACACACAGCATTAGTTCACTTTGCTGAACACAGATGGCGCTGTTACATTCCTGAATCGCGCTTTGGTTTCGTTATTGTCCGCTTCTAAAGGTCCGTGGTGACCGTGGTATGACACAAGGTAACATACAAGGTAACATACAAGGTAACGTACAAGGTAACGTACAAGGTAACGTACAAGGTAACGTACAAGGTAACGTACAAGGTAACGTACAAGGTACCGTACAAGGTACCGTACAAGGTACCGTACAAGGTACCGTACAAGGTACCGTACAAGGTACCGTACAAGGTACCGTACAAGGTACCATACAAGGTACCATACCTGTTTCGCAATTTAAAATTTTTGAAAATCGGAACCCCTTGCTGTTCCGTTTGTATAGTATCTAATAGTTTATTTTTATTGTAATGGATGGGGGTGTTCCTAATAAAATATTATAGGTAGTTTTTTTATTCGTTTGGCAATCACTGTTGGTGTGGTTAGTTTAGTAGCTTTTAGAGATTATTGATGAGTTGCACAAAGATGTTTTAAAGTTAATGGAACATTAAATTATTGATGTCACTGTCAAACGAAGTAAGAAAAAACCGGGCAAGTACGTACGTGGGTATGAATGGATTAAAATTGCCATTAATCCAATGGGATTAATGGAAATTTTAATCCATTCATAGTTTTTCGTATGTCACAAATTAGTTCGACTGTCTAAACTTTGTAGATTAATCTGCCTTAGCAAGCTGCAAAAGAGTATTGTGATTAAATAATTTACTTTACAATAATATAAAATAATAAAAAATAATACTTTACACAATTTACCATTCAAAACCTCACGAATATCCTTGCGTACCTTTTTTTTCATCAATAGCATCATTCAAATTCACATAAAATATTATTATAATCCTCACCTATATTAAACTAGCAAAACCCGCGCAACTTCGTTTGCCTGTACCCCGCTTTCCCGTAGGAATTTTGAAATGTATTATACTTAAAAACTTTCCTCATAAATTACTCTATATATAAAAAAAAACGCATCAAAGTCCGTTTCGTAGTTTTAAAGACCCATACATAGGGTCTCAGACAGACAGACAGCGGGACCGGGACTATATACTATGTAAAGATGTCATTTAGTTGTGTTGTGACTTTAGATTATTATTCAAATTAAATGTTCTAGGTACCTACGTTGTGTCATATTAGCTGGGAAATGCACTTTAAGTATAGCTGTAGGTGGTGCATTTTAATATAGCTCAGAAAATGTTCTGGAATTTAGTCCTTGTATTAAAGATGGAAAGATTAGGAAAAGAGGAAGGGTTGAAGAAAACTTATAATAAAGAAAAATATGAATTGATGGCAAGAAGGTGAAAAAGTGAAGTGAAATGAGAGTAAAATAGAATATAAAAAACCATAAAGAAAAAAGAGTTTTTAAAAAGAGTTCGGTTTGCCACACCTTGACTTGAAATTGTATGGAAATCGCATGGAAATTGCATGGCAGACGTGTTCCCGCTGCCCGTGTGGCGGCACATAACACCCGCAACGATCGCTAGCCACAAATGCGTAAATGGAGGACGTAAATGCAGTCAAACATCAAAACTTGACTGGAAAAAACTATTCAGTAAACGAATACTTTATAGTCGTTTTCACCAACATATTCCTATTTTAAAGTCTCATAACAACTTTCACTATGTCCAAATCCAGGTCATTGTTTTTAGTACATGTATGACATAGGTTAAAAACCGTATTTTTATCAATAATTTTATAACTAGGTACGTACATATAGGTACTTACTAGAAAAACGCGCGCAACTTCATTTGTGTTCATTTGGATTTTTTTTAAATCCTTTCTTATCGGTTGCCTACAATACAATACAAAAACGTTTATTAATTCAAAATTACAATAATTACAGAGAATTACGTACGAGTAATATTAAAAGTACATAGGCGACTTTATAGCAATTTCTTTTTGTCGACGTGCGAACCTCTAAAAAAGAATGCTGACAATAGATAGGTGGCGCAGTAATTACAATTAAACGAAAAAAAAACCACAAACAAATATAATGGAAACAAAAATAAAATGTCCGAAAAAAGTGCCGTTCAGTTTTAGGTTTCGTTCATTAATTCAAAGAAAAATTGTTCACTACAACGAAATAAAGTCCGATCCGATCTTGTCCGATATCTTGTAAAAATAATAATAATAACAAATTATTAAACAGACACAAAAATATTGATAAAAGAGTTTCATTTCAAACTCCATGTAGTTCTAAATAGAAAAAACATAATAAATAAAAATATAAATTAGTTAGATGGTAATGGTTAGATGCTTGTTAGATGGATAATACTTTGAGCTTGGCGTATCGAAAGAGGCAGCACGTTCCAAAGACGCAAAGCTTGAACGGATAAGGACTTGGAAAAGAAATCTGTGGAGTGGGAAGGAGTTACAAGGCGGAGATTAAAAGCACTACGAAGAGTGCCCTGAGTGTAGCTGTGACAGTCGTTAAGCCAAGTCGCTGGTCTTCGGGCGGCTTGAAAACACCGGCCTCTGCCAATCCGCATTGGAGCAGCGTGGCAGAGTACGCTCTTAATCACCTTCGATTGAAGGGAGACCCGTATCCCAGCAGTGGGATGATTATGGGTTGATTGATATATTATATGATGAATGTATTCTAACTTATTGTAAAAAATTGTTACCATCAGCTGACCACTCGGCTCGTTTGTCTATATATAATAAAAATCTTTCATTTCCAGGAATATATTCATAGAGTAGGACGGACAGCAAGAGGTTTAGGTGCTGCAGGAAACGCTGTGTTACTACTAAGACCTGAGGAAAAAGAGTTTGTCACACATTTGAAAGAAGCCAAGGTGTTCTTAGATAAATTTGAAACATGGGATAACTATTCTAATTTACAAAGCAAGGTGATTATTATATTTTATTGTAGATTTTATTTTTATTATAGGGTGGGACGCCTGCGGGGCACAGGCGGGTGTTCAAGTCGCTAGTTGGACTCATTACACCCTATTCCCGTGTGGATACGGTTGTTACTGTGGCCCTGATGACCTCCCCCCAGAAAACCTTAAACTCCTGCAGAACTCCGCTATGCGACCAGTGTCCAGGTCGCATAGTTTTCCTTCTTCGATCCTATCGGCTTCAAAAGTCTCCCACCTGACTGCTGCAGTGTATGCACTTTGTTGTAGATTATGGAATACATTATTTAGGCAACAACTATTAGGAGACCAATGTCAATCTTCTGTAAGGTGGCTGCTCCGATATGAGCGGATTATCCCCTGTGCCCTACCTCTCTTAAAACACTTAAAAAGGATGGAAATACATTTTTTTTATTTGGAGGAAAAGTCCGAGGCTTTCGGCCCATGTCGACAACCAATGCAGTCCATTGCTGGACATACGTCTAACATGTTACGCCAAAAAGCCCGATCCCGGACCTCTCCCTAATCTAACCGCTCCCCGCACATTTTCTTATATCATTGACTCATCTAGCAGGTGGTCTGCCCAGCAGTGGGATCTAAATTACTAATTAAAATGAACTATTGCTACGATTCTTGAAAGTTATCCTTAGTACGGGTCTGCCGTCTGAACTGGTGATAGGAAAAAGTGTGACGATTCCAATTAAATACAATTTAATAAATTTCAGTTGGATATCGCGTTACAAGACAAGCGTTTTCATGAATTAGCCGTTGAAGCCTATGAAGGTTACATCAGAGCATTTGAAGTTAAGAAGTTGAAGCATGTTTTCAATTTGATTACTATGGATTTGGAGGCTGTTGCTAAATCTTTTGGTTTGAAAAATAAACCAGATATAGATGTTCGTAAGTATCGAGTACCGATAATTTTTACTGCTTTTCTATTGGTCCATGTAATCTTTGTTATTGGTTGCGTTGCGATCGCGAGCTATTGACTGATACATTGACCCAGCACTCGTTTGATAAAAAAGACTAGTCAACCTAATGAAATGTTCAGAGAAAGTAATCCTACTATATCCTACTAATATTATAATGGCGCAAGTTTGTGTGTATGTTTGTTACCTCTTCACGCTTAAATGGCTATATTTGATATGTAGCTGATATCTTGGATTAACACATATGGTACTTTTGATACCGAAAAGTACGTGATTCTCGTAGGTTTGGCCAAAAATCTGATATAGATGGCGCTGCATTGCAATTAAACGCGGGTAACACCGCAGGCAGCAGCTAGTACTTATATCAATAATCAAGATTTTTAGGAGTCAAAGACATTTTAAAAAAGTAAGATTTTATTTACAGGTGTAGGATTTAGTAAGAAGCATAGACCAAGGAAGCGAATAGCTGCTCTGCTTTCTACGATAACCTCCACGACCAATAAACACCCCAAGATATGAATATAAATTTATTTCCATTATATTTTTATTATAAATATGTTGTACTTACCATAAGTAAAATATACTATAAATACAAATTTGAGTTTTAATATACAAGTTCTTAAAAATAACCTTAATGTCAACTTATAAAATACTTTAATGTAATCTATATGACTAGACAAATCCAGGTGTTCGCAATATAGATCAGAAAATCAGATCGCTCGGTGTCTTTAAAGGTTACCTAGCTGAGCTACCATGACCGCTTAAAACAAAACAAGAACGGCTGAGGGAGACAGCGCAATACATGATGTAAGGCGACGTCTCGTTTACACAATCGTTTAAGCATAGTTATAAAAGGTCGTGGTACGGCCCCTGAAACGGGCGCGGCGCGTGAATGTACGTTTCAAATCCGTACCCTTCCGAGTAATGTCCGTTCTGATGAGAATCATCCCTAAGTCAGGTACTTTCCGAATAAACAATAATGATTGCTCACCTTTCACGACAGTAATAAATTTTTTTTTTCTGAATATCAAAATGGTAATTTTGTACCTACATGATGTATTTTTTTGATGTCAAATACCATTGTTAATAACAGTTAATTTGTAAATAATAAATTCTACTCAAACTATAAAACGCAACGCAACACACAGATTAACAGGTAGGTATTTCGTTTAATTTATAAATCGACACAAAAGTAAAGACAAGCTGTCCGGTACTGAGATTTTGCGGCATTGCGATGGTGTACATGTATGCACACCACCACCCTTCAATCAGTTGCGAGCGAGCAACAGAAGCAGTGGTGGCCAATTGACAAAAATGATCTATTAAAAAAAAAAAGACAAAAAACTGTGTTAAAAAAAAGACAACGATCTGTGGCCTTATTCACGTAACAAGAACCGATTCTAGTTCGATTCAACGACACTCGCTGTCTCACTCATACAAAATAGGAATTGAACTGGACAGCGAGAATCGTTGAATCGAACTAGAATCGGTTCTGTTACGTGAATTGCCCCATTATTAAATAAAAATTGACAATTAGACACCACTGCGTCTGTCGCTCGCTCGCAACTAACTGAAATGTGGTGGTGTCAATTTGCACCATAGCAATGCCGAAAATTTTCAGCACCGGACAGCTTGTCTTTACTTTTATGTTGATGAATTTATATGAACGACACGGGACGTTTCTGCGGGTCGACTAGCGATGGCGGCCATATTGTAAAATGCCGCGTCCGATCCGCACTCGTCCTCTCCTCTATGTGTTTTGCGATTAAGGTGTAATGTATACAGTATATGCTATAAACTTTGTAATTAATTATTTTGTAAGTTTCTAGTTTGGGGTCAAAGGAGTTTATACATTTTTCAAGATAATATTGTGCCTATTAAGCCATACGTCATCTAATTTCACGCATTATAACAATGAAAAAATACTAATAATACGTACGTGATACTATGTTTCATATTAAAAAATAAATATAGGAACTTTACATTTTTAATTCTAGAAATATACCTACTAAAACGTCATGTTGGCATAAAATTGAACTTATTTGGTCAGTTTGTAACTAATGAATGACAAATATTACTTGTACTTGTACCTAATATACATTGTACGGCGATTTGGATTTTACTGTACTGTTGTGCAATTGAAATTGAATACTAACAATGCTACGGCCACATTATTGCGACAACGTGAATTCGCGTTGTCAAGTACTTCGTCCTATCGCGACAACGGAATGTCGCGACGACAACGCGAACACGAATATTTGTGCTCAATGTGGCCGTAGCGTAAAGCGCAATACCATGAGTTTCATAATATCCCCAATGCCACCATACATCTCAAAGTGGACTATAAGGCCAGTCGCCGGCATTGAATGGACTCGCCAGGCGTGTTCAGCGACATTGCCTAAAGGTAGATTTTACGTTTTGTTAATTTAGTGGCAATCAGTCTCTGTAACGTTTGTATTACAAGTAATACGCCATATTATTTACAAACTGATCATAAACAAGTGTTCACTTATCAATATAAGTTTATTTGGGAGATACACTCATTTCATAAATGTTATTCCTCGATAACTTTTCATAACAATCCTCGTGGTTGTGTTGGTGATTGACTGCGTAAATCATAGTATCAATAGTTTCTACAGTTGCCGGACATCTATTCAGTGAGAAATATTGAACACACCTCCACGAAGTCTTCCCGTGGGTGGTAGAGTGTTTTGTGTATACAAAATTCATATGCACTAACTGTTTATGTCCCTTTCTACTATAAATGTATTTGTAGCGTACAGGCAATTGTTGGTTTTCACACGACCCGTTCACGACGAGCGAGAGGGCGCCTGAAATGAAGGAATAAATATATTAATACGTATGGTTTTCACGCTTTTGTATCGTTCATAAAAAGTGGATTTTTTTTTTGCAATTCTTTCTTTGCAGCTGAGAAGTCTAGAATTATTAATATTGCACTATACATTTTCATTAACTTAGTTATAAAACGGGTGCTCTACTTCGCCAAGGGATTTATAAACCTTTTATATATCTGCATAGCGAGTGAATCTCAGCTCAAAGCAAAGTGCGGTGGGCGTGGAGCACCACGGCCTGAACACCATGAAGCCTGCGCTACATGGTATAAAACGTTGTTTGAAGATTTATAACAGGATTGACAAGAAGAATACGTTTAAGTAAGATTTAGTTACCGAGGCAGGATGTAGTTATCAGCTTCTATGAATAAACTATTAAGTACTTACATACATATTCACAGTGCACTTTATTGCAGTAGTTTACTATATAACATTACAAATTTACAATTTAGTGAAAATAATTTGAGGTAAGTAAATAATATTCGTTTCATTTCTTTACAAATCATTTAATATGTTTACAAAAATACAAACGTATAAAATATAGGCAAAGCCACACAAGATCAACTCACACAAAGCATTATAGAAAAACAATAGAAAATCATTGTTGATTACTTCATTTAAAACAAGTAAGTATATTGCAAAATATAAAGGAATCCTTGCTCCATTTATACTTAAATCTTAGTCTCCGTCAAAATCAGCGCAGTAGGGAGTTTTTTTATATGTCAATTGATCGCTAACATAACTAAAGCACAAGTCACACCAAGAGAGAAATGAAGCGAAAAGTTATTTAGCTTTACTCCACTGTTGTGAGAGACACAAAAAATCGCGGAGCGGCGAAACTAAACGAATTTAGATCCACTTAGCATCGCTTTTCGTATGGCCTGCGCTTAATGCATACGAAGGATTAAAATTACCCTGTGTAGGTAAGTACAATTCATGCATTTGTAAGTTCTCTATTATCGTGGGCAAGTCCCTTAACTGCGTAAACCTTTATTTGATTAAAATTCGATTGGTAGTATTACACCTATGATTATGTAAAATAGTTTTTAAATTGCAGGCACTTTTTTATTGATTAGTTAGATTATAAAATTAAAACAAAATTTTGCCGAATATATTCGATCAAGGAATGTAATCTCAGACTTTACATCCTAAATAGCTCTTATGCCTTGATCACACGCGCCGAGTAGAGTGGCGAGACAGTAAAAATGTCACTCGGCCGAGACAGTCCACTCGTCAGCTTTGGGCGAGTAGGTGTTTATACTAATTTTGGTTCCCAGCGAGTCAGTTCACCTAAAATTCGGGAACAGAAACAAACAACAACAAGACGCGCGCGAGCCAAACTAGCGAGTAGCGAGCGAGTGCGCTCGGCATTTGTTCAAACTTGCCGAGTGAGCGAACGAGACAGTAAGGGGTATGCTGAAGGGAGCGCGGGGGTGGGCACTCGGCCTAGTAAACAAAACGAGGTCCGAGTGACTGTCTCGCCATTTTGCTCGGCCGAGTACTCGGCCGAGTACTCGTCGGAGAGTACATACCAACCGAGCGCTCGGCCGAGGACACTGTCTCGCCGCTCTACTCGGCGCGTGTGATCAAGGCATTACAGAGATCATTTTTAAAAGTCATTCAAATTGATTTCATATAATTAACGATTGTGTTTTTTTTTTTAAATGCGCTTGATTAAGAGGCCATCTATATTTTACGTCACGATTTAAGAGGAGATCAATAAAGTGTAACTGACCGTAGGTTGAACGCTAATTTCATAGGAAAGGTAAAATAATTATGATATTATGTTAAGAAAGGGGAGAAAGAGTACAAAACAATGAAACTCGTGACGCAATTGATAGAATGACCGCTAATTACAAATTAAAAATATATTCTACAATTAAAAAATATTTTTGTAAAAAAAATATAAATGAGTGGAAAATTAAAACTAATTACAATTAGTACGAACCGCAAAAGATTTTTATAAATCTTAAATCCTATAATAATAAATAGACTAGAATATGAGCAATAAAAAAAGTCTCGATAATACAAACAAATTGGTAAAAGTTCATGGCACAGACCAAAAGGGATTTATTTCTTAACTTTTATAATAATTGAATCTCCATTTCTTGTATTGGCACTTGAAAGCGGTTAACCGCTATCACAGTTGATTACTTATATTATTGTGCTTTATGATTTCCTTAATATTATGGTATAATTAGGGAATCTTCACAAATTATTAACTTTCTATAATAAACAAAACGAATTTGTTGTTAAATCTGTGCATATAAAAAGTAATTGAACCGTGTCTGTACATATTTAAAAATAAATATTTGATAAACTTTTTACTGTACTCAGTTAAATGTCTAGAAAAAAAAAACATTCAAAAAATTTCATGTAACATTTAGTGTTTTTTCATTTGACTATAAAAGTGTCAAAATTAAAAAGTTGATTTACTGGAATACCATGCATACTGGTCTAAATAAATAAATGAATACAATAAAATTCTGAAAACAAAATATGGGGTACAGACAGGTAGACGCTACAATTTACGCTTAGGTGACGCTACGTTTATTGCATACAGTTTTTGTACAAAACTATTAATGCATTTAGAGGTGCCTTTGTGAAAAGTCCCTAATATAATTTTTTATTTCTAACATACGTTATAAAGTATTAAAAATTATATTGTAACAGCTCTTTTAATTCTCCTCAAAATATCCAGTTTTGTTCAATTCATAAATTGTAATAAATAGCAATTTGGTCCCAATGATATATTTTGAATCTTTGATTCCACTTTTTGTTCATGTTTTAATGCCAGTAACTAGCTTTATCTCACTTGTTTACAAAAATATATATTTCTTAATTATTACATGTCTTAAATATTGGAAGTTGGTTTTCTTTTCAGCTTATTATCCTTATGTTGCATAATAATCGCCTTGAAGCTGAGACACCTTAAGGATATCATTAAAATGAATTTCAAAACACGGTGATTTGCAAAATGGAAGTTCACACGCGCTGCACATGAACCGTGTATCCCTTCTTTTCCCGATTTTCCAGCACAGCCGGCATGAGCGCTGTGGATACTTCTTTTTACCGTCTTCTTTCTGCGGAATGGTTATGAGGCGGTGTTCCATCGTGTTTCTTGTGAAATCTTCGTTTGTGTTAGTTCTCGACATGTTGTTAGTCACCTTACCGTTCACTAAGTTTTTAAGGTTGATGAACAATGAGTTTAGACTGGTACAATCTGAAATCACGATGGGCATTTTCATTACCAAGCTTGTAAACAATACATTTGTCACATAAGATTAATGTTTGTTGAAAATGCCATCGTGTTTTCACCGTATGAAGGCTTGCAAAATAAAAGAATGAAAACTAAAATGATTGCATTTTCAACACAATCTCTAATCTTATTTACAAATGATGCGTGGAAAAGCATTAGTAAGCAAAGGAAAATATTATGTCATGTTAAATGATGAATTTGGTAATCTAATTGTTTTAAAAGGTACAACAGAAAAAGTTCATGCTATAAACTTTATAAAGAGGCTGCTTACTTATTGACTAATTTATACAAACTATATTTTATCAATGTGTTTCTCATATAAAGTTACGATTGATATTTTTTTAAATAAATAAACAGCCAAAATAATCTAGTCTACAAAGCGCAGGTCACGCCAGGAACGAAGCATACTACGATTTTTTGGCTTTCTGTCAAGTTAAATACCACTCATTTTCATTATGTACGAAAGTATGAAAAGATCTTAGTTCTGCTTCGGCCCCTGCTCTGAATGTTGCTGCGATTTATAAATATAGTTAAGAACAAGACATGGTATTTACTTCTAACACGTGTGGTACTAACCACATACTTAATGTATTCATAAACTGAATGCTGAATTGTGAAAAAATATAATGCTACTTACTATCTTGTGGTGTCGAGTAGTCTGATGGCAGTGTATCTTTTTTGTTATCCCTCGGGCTGCCATAGTTCTTTGGAGTCGTGCACACAGCAGGATCGGTCACAATAATATCCATATCATCACATTCGGTCTTCAATTCTAAAGCACACTCAGACTGGTCTTTTTCTTTGTCAATATCTTTTTCTATATTGGAATTCTGTATGTGAGAATACGGTGAAACATCCGCTTTTTCTTCATACAAACTCTTCAAGTTATCATAATTATTACATGGTAAATGATTATTTAGTTTGTATGGAGATTTCTCTTTTAATTTTGGTCGTTTATCATTTAAAATGTCAGAGTAGTATGTTTTCTGCAGAAATTCCTCTGATTTACGTTTGAGAGTACTAAGCCTTTGTAATTTTTCGATAAATTGTGTATGTTTGAGCATATCCAGTTCGTTAATGGGTGCTGAATCTTCATTGGGTGTCTCAAATGTCTGATCGGATAAACATGACTCTCGGTCAGGAGTGGTAGGTTCAGTGATGTGTTTTGACAAATCCTGTTCTTTTGTGACATCATCTTCTTCAGTCTGTAATGCACATACATTATTTAATTTTAGTATGAACAAGGATTTATTATTTATTATTTTTTCATACATAATTGTTATTACTAGTAATTAGGAACACAAAATTTATGTATGAGCCTGTAGACTTTTAAAAACTCGTAACTGACGCGTGTGTCCATTGGGCTCTATTAAAGATACATGTGTAATACAAAAAAAAACATATTGCACAGGTTAAACAAGCCTGCATCCTTCTGTCAGCCACCTTTCCATATTGTTTAGTAGGGCTGTGAAAACTGATATTGTTAACAATAGCCTCCCAATTTACACAAAATAATAAAGTTAAACTTACCTCTTTGTTAGTCAATCCCTTGATTTGCAATACTTCCGCAGTACTAATAAAATTATTGAGATCTTCCCTCTTGACGCTGACTTCACCGTGGTACATAAACTGAAGCAAGTCTTTCATGGCTTTGTGTGTAACATCCCTTAGAACAACTGTAAAATACATTATTAAATTGTATTACTCAAAAATAGAAAGTTTATGCCTTTTTTCTTTTATTTCGAAAACCAAAGTACACAATTTCATTGTTTTAGCTACATTACACAGGTCTATTGCAATAATTATTTGTTAGGACTTGTGGTCAGATACCTGCCATACATTAATTAAGTACCATGGTCACAGATCCCATAGAAGACAAACATTTGTGTGTAAGAACATTTGTCTTGGTTCAAATGTATTCTATGTATAATATGTATATTTATCACCATTTAAGTATATTTATATCAGCTATCTAGTAAGTAAAGCTTCTACTAGTGATATGATTTAGTACAAGCTGTTCTTGATTGGAACTTGGGAATGGTGTGTCATTCACAGCAGGAATATTTTTTTTAGTCCTTTTCACTTTGTTCTTTTTTAGAAAAGAAAGTATGAGATTTTATTCAATCAATAAAATGTAAAGTGTAAATAAATAATTGTACAGTAAAGAGAATCACTGGTCAGAGTCCTATTATGGCTTACAGTACAGTACTTAAATGTTGTTACAATTTTTTTTTTTAAATTATCTTTTTGTGTTGTATCTTGTGTGTGTAACAGTATTATCTGTCAATAATCTACGAATAATATGTATAAATGAAAAAAAATATCGGTACATACCAATAGGATGTTGACATGGGTTTATTTGGAACATTTTCTTGAAATAAGGAGAACATATTGATAATATAACTTTGTGTGCTTGCAGCAAATGCCCATCCACAGCTATAGTAACATCTACAAACTCGCCTTTCCCCAACAAGCCGGTGAATCCTTTAGTTAGATTGCCGTGAAAATTGTTCCAAGACAATGAAAATTGCTGATCCATTTTTAATTACCACTGTTACTCAATATCCAATAAGACTTAGCACTATGATACTAAATAGAATTTAATAATATTTAAAGAATTGAGCATTGTATTATAATGCTTATTTTAGCACTGTTTTGATGAAAATATGTATCGCAAAATACGAACGAAATAAAACGTGACAGCTGTTAGCGGCGCGTCGTGCCAGTGAAGTGGGTGAGTGACTGTGACTTAATCGATTTCATTTAGTCGAGATATTTCGTAACAGATAATGAATTATATCGACTATGTTTTATTGTTAGTGAAATACCGTAAAAAGTACTAAATTATTGTCTCTATTAATTTCTCACATTTGAATCGTTTAAATGTAGATCTATAACGGCCCCACAACACAATATTAATCTATGCCACCTCCGTGATAATCAATCTCATAATATGTATGGCAACACTTCTTATATTGAAGTGCGCCCGTGGAGCAAACTCAAAGAGTTTAAAATTTAGATGGAAAAGCAAACTTGAGCAGGGCAAGGCATAATACTTTAATGACTCGCGTTATTATAATATTATGCCAGTTAAAAATTACTAGTGAACCCTGCGCAACTTCGTTTGCGTGTATTTATTTATGCACAGTAGCGCCATCTATATCAGACTTTTGATGAAATACGGGAATAGCGTACTTTTCGGGATAAAAAGTACCCTATTAATCCTACATAGATACCAAATATCATAAAATATGATCACGAGTTAACACAAGATAGTATATATGTCCTATAACGGATTTCGCGCGTAAAGCCGCATTAGCTAGTTAATACTTTATCTGAAATCCGTGGTCTCATATCAACCACTTTACGTGATTTCAGCGTTACTTATAAGCTGCGATAGTTTTTGAAGTATTATTTAGGGCTATGTCAGTGTCTAATACCCTTTTTAAACCACATCAGTACTATCCTATGCATCGTGAGTCGTGGTGACGCAGGGAACTGTGACGCTGTAGGCGGCCTACATTACGACATATAATACTTACTTACCTTGTTTTGTATCGATATTTTTATCTAACTCTTTAACTTTATTTATAGAGTCAAAGATGATAGAAATGATTAGAAAAGGGATAGGAAAGCAGGAGGTCGTGTCACTCATCGAACGAAACGCATTTCTGCTTTACGCCGATATTCTGTGAGGGAGTGGTACAGTTATCAAAGGTTGACCCGTGCCGTAAAATATGATTAAAGATTTCAAAATATTGCGTACATAGTACAATATGAAAACTATAAGTAAATATTATTAATTAAAAGCTTTTTAAAAGCTTTTTTTTTAACTTGACCTGTATGTATGTATGTATGTAAGGGCGGAATCTTGGAACGAAAATTTGAACCACTTCCCGAAGACCGATTGAGCTGAAATTTTGCTTAAAACTGTAGATCAGATGACAATACAATATTATGATAACAAAATTACGATACAGCCGTTTGTGTTTCGTTTTTCGTACAAAACCGTTCCGACCAAAAACCTATAGGGTAATTCCGGTTGTTCTAGAATCATGAAATTTGGCAAGAAGCAAGATAATGTAGCACAAGTACAGGAATAAATCTAAAAATCGTAAATTTGTAGTTACTTCTTCTTCTTTAAACAACCAATATAATGTGACCCTACTCTTGGTACATTTTACATTGGTACATGGCTCTTTTTATACCGGTTTTGAATTAAAATGTATTTTATCTATTACTAGCTTTTCCTCGCGGCTTCGCTCGCGTTAATTTTATGACATAGATCTCGTTTGACGACAAAACAACCCATAGCGCGAGTTGTGGCGCCATCTGTTGGCCGATAACATCCCATACAGCGCCCTCTATAGTAGAAAAAATATTTTTCCTTTGGATTGACATACTTTCACGGGTAAAAAGGTAGCATATGTTGGGCTCTGTACCTCTGACAATATACTTAGTCTGGCCATAAATACTGTTACAACTAAAAATAAACAAAATATTACATTTGAATTTGGAATCTGTCATTTTTATATGAAGTTTCATTGTCTTTTCTTATTTTAGCGCCAATACGTTGTACAATATTTTGCGATATTAAAATGGAGTGGGATGATAAAGAGAAACGAATCGCTGTGATTGCATTTCACAAAGTAGGTATGGAGCCAAGTGCAATTTTTAAAACTCTCCATACGCTTGGTATTAGTAAAATGTTTGTGTACCGGGCTATTAATAGGTACAATGAGAGCTCCTCTGTTTGTGACAGAAAAAGATCTGGCCGTCCACGTAGTGTTCGTACGAAAAAGGTGGTCAAAGCAGTAAGGGAAAGAATTCGAAGAAATTCTGTCCGAAAGCAAAAGATTTTATCTCGGGAGATGAAGATAGCACCTAGAACCATGTCGCGTATTTTAAAAGATGACTTAGGACTTGCAGCCTATAAGAGACGTACTGGTCATTTCTTAACTGATAATTTAAAAAAGAATAGGGTGGTAAAATCGAAAAAACTACTGTACGCAAAGGAAGGTCACAGAAAATTTTTGTTTACGGTTGAGATTTTTTTTACAATTGAGCTACATTTCAACAAACAAAATGACCGTATTTATGCTCAAAGCTCTAAGGAAGCTTCCCAATTAGTCGACAGAGTGCAACGTGGGCATTATCCGACTTCAGTGATGGTTTGGTGGGGTGTTAGCTATGAAGGAGTGACTGAGCCATACTTTTGTGAAAAAGGTATCAAAACATCGGCACAAGTGTATCAAGATACCATTCTTGAAAAGGTAGTTAAGCCCCTTAACAACACCATGTTCAATAACCAAGAATGGTCCTTCCAGCAAAACTCGGCGCCGAAGTACAAAGCTCGGTCCACGCAGTCTTGGTTGGAATCGAACGTTTCCGACTTCATCAGAGCTGAAGACTGGCAGTCGTCTAGTCCCGATCTTAATCCGCTGGATTATGATTTATGGTGCGTTTTAGAGAGTACGGCTTGCTCTAAACGTCATGATAATTTGGAGTCCCTAAAACAATCCATATGATTGGCAGTGAAGAATTTTCCCATGGAAAGAGTGCGTGTTTCTATTGATAACTGGCCTCAACGTTTAAAGGACTGTATTGCAGCCAATGGAGACCACTTCGAATAAACCTTTTATATTTTAAATTGTTTTATAGTTATGTATTAAACTAACACATTGTAAAAGTAATAAATGTTATTTGCAATTGAAAAATAAATAAAAAACTCTTTTACAATATTTATGGCAAGACTAGGTATATACAAATTTTCATAATGATCAACTGATTAGTCAAGCCGTGAAGGAATAACAAACAAACAAACTCACTTTCTCATTTATAATATTAGTATGACTAGTTTGATTATGGGAAGGAACCCTCATGCGCGAGTTCTACTTGCCCTTGGTCGGTATTTTATTTTATAATAGGTACATAAACCCGTTTAGTGACTGTAGTAAAATCAGGAAATTATATAGGTATTCAAATTGCTGGTGCTAGTTATAACAAATAAATTCATTAGACTAGTACCGCCTCCCGACAATAGATGGCACTGCGAAACCTGTCCAGTGATAACTAAAAAGTAAAAATAAATTAAAAGTAAAAAAAATATATTTAAAACAAGCTTTTATTTAATTGCGCTAAAAAGAATAAAATAAACTTTTCTTTTAAAACTTTAACTATCAACTTATAACGTCATTACACAATTTTTATGACATAAAAGCTTGTCGCGAGACTTAATTACTAAGAATTACTCGTACTAAGTTCGATAATTATGTTTTCTATTACAGGTAAATCTCGCGACAAGCTTTTATGTCATATAAATTGTGTAATGACGTTATAAGTTGATAGTTAAAGTTTTAAAAGAAAAGTTTATTTTATTCTTTTTAGCGCAATAGGCGTGACGAAAGATTTTGAAAACCTCTTCCGTAATGTGGGTACACACTTACTATTTATGAAAAAAACTTTATTTCGGTAATAAACTTTAGTTTAACGAAGTTTAAAACCATTTTTCAAATCATTTTCAAATAGTGCGCCAAAACAGCGGCAGGTGTCATGGCGTCAGCTCTGACGTCACGTCTTGGTAAAAATGTCATTGTGTCTTTGGCGTAACGAAGAAGTTGTAGTAATGTTTACCGAGACGTGACGTCAGAGCCGACGCCATGACACCTGCTAGTGTTTCAATCAAAATGGCCGATTGAGGTATTTTAATGTTTTATTTTATTGAAAATCTTAATAATCTGATTTTTTTAAACAAAACTAAAGCAGTGGTTTTTTTATTTTTTATTTGAATATTCACTTACAAACATTAAATTGACGATTTTTTGATACTGTCGTCATGCCTATTAAATAAAAGCTTGTTTTAAATATATTTTTTTTACTTTTAATTTATTACTACTAAATCCATTTACGCAATTATATTATAGTGTATATAATCTTTAATCATATTTACGGCCCGGGCCAATCCTCTCCTTTGTTGACTCTACTACCCGAGCTAGCCGATTTCATGAATTGGTCGCTGTTCGTAGTCGACAGTTTTTGGTAAACAACGGGTTTGATAGAATTCGTCGCTGTTTGACGTACGAACAGCGACGAATTCTTCATAAATGCTCTACCTACCACATCAAAACTTTTTATGTAGCTGGAAGCAGTGGTGGTGGTATTTTGGCACGAATAAATATGTTTTGATTAAACTTTTATTTTGATCCTACCTTGCCGCGACACAGTTTTCAAACTAGTGCAAATTTAAATATCTATATAAATTCACTTAAATATTTTCTTGTGTTAATACTTTGTCGATGAATTTTCAAGTCTTACAAATAGTAGAAATTAGAAAATGCTAATATAGATATAGATTTATAATAGTTTTTATTATAATAAGTAGGTATTTATAACACCAACCGTACGTACCTATACGTAACTTACCTTTAGACGGAGGTAGGTAATCTAGGAAAATTAGTTTCAATCAAACTTGTAGCAATTGTAGTATCTACATAGTGTTTACTATGTTTATAGAATTCAAACAAAGGAGTGTTATAAACATCTATATATATAAAATGCTTTGTCCTGACTGACTGACTGACTGACTGACTGAGAATCAACGCACAGCCTAAACCGCTCATCGTAAAAATCTGAAACTTGGCAGGTGGACCTATTATATGACGTAGGCGTCCGATAAGAAAGGATTTTTCGAAATTCGAACTCTAAGGGGGTGAAAAAGGGGGGTAAAGTTACTATGGGACAACTTGATTCCTTGGTCCAATCGACTTCAAATTTTGCATAAAAATTGTTTAAGAGAATTGATGGAAGACGTGATTCTTATTTTATTGAAATTCTTGAAAAAGATGTATTTTGTGGGTAATTTTCTTCGATTTGATATCAATACTCATACTCCTTAGTGCTTTTGATTCAATTACATTTCATTTTGACACATCCGTGAAGTGAAGTGTGCCATCTGTCATGTAATATTTTTATAAATTGTGAATATTCAAACATAATGATTTCATAATGTCGTCGTACTATTTATTTTGTTTGTGATCTCGGAAACCAGCTAAAATTCTAACTATGTATAAAGCGGACTGAATCATATTCATCGATAATAAACAGTAAGTAATTAAATATTAAATTTAGAATATTTGACAGGGTTCAAGTTAAATTGGTCAATGGTTAAATGGCATATTGATATTGTCTCTTTCTCACTTATAGGAAATCTCATTACGTCGACTCGCTCTAATATTTCGTAGTGTTGTTGTAGGGATGGTTGTAGGCTGAGGTTGTAGGTATTGAAATACCCATATACTTATACATTTTTTTTTACGGAAGTGGTTGGAAAACAAGCTCAGGAATATGGATCATTTGATATTAGGTGATTACCGTCGACTATGGAGCACATAGATTCTAGGGTCCCTGACCCGTTGCCGACCTATAACAGGAAAAGACAGGATATTTAGCGAGAAATAGTATAAGGAAGGAGTTAGATTTTTTTATACCACAACGGTGACCAAACAAGAATTTCGGATATTACACTCTCCGAACGCATTGCTGCTTCACATCAATATTCTGTATAAGGGTGGTACTTCACCGGTCGGACTAGCCTATTTCATAAACGCCCACTCCAAAGATTGTAAATAGTATTTAAATAGAAAAATAATCATGTATACATATGAAAATTTTTTGTCTTGACCGTAGAGACCTGAAATTTGGGTGTGTGATGTAGGCAACCGATAAGAAAGAATTTTTGGAAATTCCCACGGGAAAGCGGGATAAACGCAAACGAAGTTGCGCGGGTTTCTCTAGTTAACTTATAAATTACTAGCGAAACCCGCGCAACTTCGTTTGCGTATATCTCGCTTTCCCGTGGGGATTTTGAAAAATCCTTTCTTAGTGCTCCCCTACGTTATAAATAGGAACCCCTGTGCAAAATTTCAAGTTTCTAACCCTTATAGTTTAGGCCCTGCGTTGATAGTCAGTCAGTCAGCTTCTCCTTTTATATATATGTGTATAGATTGTCCGTGACAATAATAATTTAGTAAAAAATAAAAATAAATTAAATTTAGATCATTACATATTTCTCAAACATAATTTCGCCACATAAATATTCAATCATTATAAAAATCATTAACCGGTTGAGCGTTGTGGTACGCGTGGTGTGGTGCTATTGATTTCCCGTCATTTGCAGAACTAAATGTGCGCCAGTTTACACATTAGTAGGTACTATAACTATAAGTATTTATTTGGAAATTAATCATTGTAAATTAATTATTAAAATGAACTAAGTATTATCTTATTACGATAAAAACTATTTTGACAGGAGAATCCCTGGGTAAAAGTTATCTAATCCATAAAAAAAAAATACAGATACAGTCTAGGAACCTATTTTGGATAGTAAGACAAGACAGTGATAATTAGTACAAATAAATTTCTTAAGGTCGCAACTATTACTTTATTGTCTTCTACAGCCGCCTGATGGATTACGTAGTCAATTTTAACATTGAAGTAAGTAGGCAATCTATCAAAGTGAGTCTTAACAAAACCCTGGACTCACTAGACATGGCAGATGTAGTAAAGTTCTCCAAAGAGTGATTGTCGGACGTGTCCACGGACCGCCAATTAATTAAGTTCGTGTAGTGCCCAGTCACTGCTTCCAAGATAGCCCAGCCGTGACGTTGCACTTTTAATTTTCTGATGTCACGAGTTAGCGATAGGCCCCGCCTCAAAGAAAAGTATGCCATGAATGGCCTTCTTAAGTATTATTAAAAGTCTAGAAAAGTTCTGTACTATAAAGTTCAGATTGTGTGCTATTAACAATAAGGGGTAGGGTAGGTTGGGTTTACATTCTATTTAATTCTGGAGTATTATGTTAAATACCTTTACCTTGACAGTGGCATACGTGGTTTTACCAAAAGACCATTGAGTCTTGTGGCAAGTTTGCTACGCAATAGACCTGGGGTACTTGGAGTAGGGCGAACTTAAACAATGTAGCGAAAATATACGGATGATAACTGGAACCGACTTAAACTAAATAAAACATTGTAGGTAGGCGTCCATGTAAACTTGACGACGAAAAAGTGATTTCATTCAAAGAAAATGATAGAGGGAACTGAGGAATGACCTGGGCACCCTAGGCAGCAGCGCGACTCGACTATATTTTTAGATGTTGCAATATTATTACTGATATCTAGATCACTCTCTTTAGCAAAAAGATTTACGATTTTATTAATCGAATGTCACAAAACTGCTATAATTTATAAAAATTACCTACCTACCTATAGTTTTTCTTTTAATTATGAAATATTTTCTTGTAAAGACTAAAAGATTGTAATATCAGTTTGTATGTACCGTTTAGATAATACTAATGAAAATTCTACGAAGCACCGAGATGCGATAAGCTAGCATCGCGCCCAGCTGCCTAATCGGATTAATTTAGTAAGAGTATAATGCGCCGCGTTATCCGTAAAGCAAACTCAGGTCTTGAACATTTTCAGCTAAAATAGTTTTCTTAGAAATTGTTTGCGTACTACGAATAACATTTTTCATCATCTGAGCTGGTACGATTTTTTTTACTTCTGTATTTTTTTTAATAACCTTATTTTTTATCTGTGCTCGAATAAAACCTGAGATAGTAGGAATATATTTTTTAAAATATTTTTAAATTGTTTTTCTTACTTGCCAGCAATATTTTATTTTACTTTAATTTTTAATCATGGGATGCGATTTTTTTTCATTAGGAGCACAAAGATTTGAGGGATCGCTATTCTTTTTATAAGCGACTGCGTTATCTGGTAAAATTTAAACGTATGGCCGCTCTACCGCGCCTTTTTCTCCTGCTTTTTAGTTATTTCATTTGAAATGTGAAATGATTTAGAATTACGTTGGCTTGGTAAGTTGCTATAATCGAGACGATCTCCGCGATCGGCGACGCGGTCACTCGATCGGGGAGCCTGCCTCTGACAGGTAATCGATGTGGTTTGCTAGTTTATTTGGCTATCGGTTCCGCTCCCGACATGTGTATCTACTCGATATAATCGATACCGACCCCAGCTTAATATGGTTATGAATCGGAGCGTATTCGATTACACAGATTTCGATACGACTGCACATTTGATAGCGCGCGGGGTGCGCATTATCGCACTTGCGACTTAAATGCGTTGTATATAAAGTCCTTTATAAAATTCTTTGTATTTTAGGAAAGTTACGTATCCATCACTTCTAAATACACAGGGTAGTTTATTTCCAGCCAAGTGTGAAATAGGTTCTAGGTTAGAAACAATACTGCAAGGATTTTTCTTGGGTTTGCACTTTATATTTGGATTTTCAGTTTTTGGTATTCTCTTGTAAAGTTGTGCTCGCTTAACAAAGTATTTTTACAGTAACTTTGTCCATAACGGTAATATGTTAATGATGAATAACTGTTATGGATTGCAAACCATCAGGTTTGCAATAGAGCTAGAAATAGATTATTGACAATAACGTGGTTAGCAGGGAATGGACCAATGATAGCCTAGTTGAAAAGAACTACACCTTTCGTACCACGTGGTCCACTCTATCATAATGTCCACCGTAGCGTTACGTCCACAGTATCAAAATTGTACCTACTGCTTCCAGGTTGAACACGCATTAGGGTTAATGCGTGACCACCAAATTGGGACCTTTAATTAATCCCGAGCGTACAAAATTCTCAAATGTTGCTAACTTATTCACTCTTTCCAACCGTGAGTCGATACGTGCGTCGTCGGTTCGTTAGTCAACTATACAATAAGAAGATACTTATTCGCATTTATGTGCAAATCTCTTAAAATTTTGAGAGTGAAAAAAAATATTACGAGAAAACCCACTTCTCCAAAAAAAAGTCGTGGGTTTTTGAGGGTTGACACTCACACCACATACCTAAACGGTAGTAAACCAGTGTTTTCATCAATCATATGTGATTTTAAGCGCAAAATTAAGGTAAGGTAGCGCATTTATATCAATACATTGCATCCTATATTGGGTACAATTGGATGTTCTCGTCTGGAATGCCTTTAATACTGCAGGTGCAAGTTTGTGACGACCTATTTACTGCACAGAATCGGATTGCGCTGTACCGCAGTCCTCTAAGTTTCCCATATTGTTAAGTACTTATGAAATAGATTATGTTCATTGTAAGATATAGGTAGAACATAGTTCATCGTTGTAAACTCGTTTTTTATACCTATCATACTTTTTTGGGAAACTATAGCCTTACTAGCTTCCGCCCGCGGCTTCGCCCGCGTGGCCTAGTAACAATTAGCATATCTTTCTCTCTTTATCTTTCAATTAGCATATCTAGCTTTCCCATGGGAATTTTGAAAAATCGTTTCTTAGTACATCCCTAGACGTCGTAAGGAACCTACATGCCAAATTTGATATACCCTCGCAACTTCGTTTGTGTATATCTCGGTTTCCCGTGGGAATTTTGAAATATCCTTTCTTAATACACGCCTAGACGTCGCCGTCGTAAGGAACCTACAGTTCAAATTTGGAATCTCTAGACCCACCGGTTTGGGCCGTGCGTTGATATAATAATATAGTTAAGTCAGTTAGGACTTTGAATTTTATATATAGTCCGGTCCGATCAGGTCCAGTCGGTCCGGTCCGGTCCTGATAAGGAACCTACATACCAATTAGCATAATTATATTTCTGCAGAAAAAAAATCCGGCACGGTCCGGTACGGTGCGGTTCCTTCCGGACCGGTCGGTCCGAAGTCCGAATCTTATAAGGACCCTGCATGCCAAATTTGGAATCTCTAGACCCAGCGGTTTGGGCTGTGCGTCCCCTCGCAATTTCGTTTGCATATATCTCGCTTTCCCGTGAGAATGTTGAAAAATCCTTTCTTAGTACATCCCTAGACGTCGTAAGGAACCTACATGCCAAATTTGATATACCCTCGCAACTTCGTTTGCTTATATCTTGGTTTCCCGTGGGAATTTTGAAAAATCCTTTCTTAGTACACCCCTAGACGTCGTAAGGAACCTACAGTCCAAATTTGGAATCTCTAGACCCATTGGTTTCGCAACTTCGCAACTTCGTATGCGAATATCTCGCTTTCCCGAGGGAATTTTGAAAAATTCTTTCTTAGTACATCCCTAGACGTCGTAAGGAACCTACATGCCAAATTTGGAATCTCTAGACCCAGCGGTTTGGGCTGTGCGTTGATATATCCTCGCAACTTCGTTTGCGTATATCTCGGTTTCCCGTAGGAATTTTGAAAAATCCTTTCTTAGTACACCCCTAGACGTCGTAATTAGCCTACAGTTCAAATTTGGAATCTCTAGACTTACCGGTTTGGGCTGTGCGTTGATATATAGTTAAGTCAGTCATTCAGTCAGTCAGGACTTTGAATTTTATATTATAGATTAGCTGATTAATGTTAACAAAAGCTCAAAAAAATTCGGGTTTGATGGCTGCTCCCCTGCGTTACCGGGTAGGCCATCGTGCCCAATCAAACGTATACGTAAACAATGAATTTAACATAAGCCCGAAAGCATTTCAATAGTATATAGGCGTGTACGCACGACCGAACACGAACATGGTGAACATCGAACACGAACACTTTGTTCGCACGTGCGTACCACTAACGAACATCAAACGATTTGTTCGTCAAAAGTGTTCGTGTCGATCCAATTTGGTTGTTCTGTGTGGACAGTGTTCTCAGCATGACCGAACAAGAACATTGTTAACTCAAACATCGAACCAAAAGATTTAGCCTCTTTTGTTCGACACCATGTTCTTGTTTGGTCGTAAGTGGTTGCACGCGATCACAAGTAGAACTATGTTTGTAGGTGTTCATGTTCGCATTGCTAATTTACGTCCACACGTGCGAACCACATGTTCCGTGTTCGTGTTCGATGTTCACCATGTTCGTGTTCGGTCGTGCGTACACGCCTTATTACAATGGGTGTTTTAGCCATTATAAAACTGTTACCGCCTTCACTACGTGGAGGTACTCCCAGCTTATGTTATTTTATTTTATTTTATTTGTCGTGTTCTGATTAAAAATTTATAAGCAGGGTCACTCCCACAATTAATACGATTCTAACGACGCCTTTGAAGCTAAAATCCTTCAAGCCGTTTAGGCTACAGAGAGAGCAATCTTCGAATTTGGCGCCAAAAATCCGCCATTTTGTTTTTTTAAATATTTTTATATACCCAGTGTCACTCTCACAGTAAACATAAATCTAACGACACCTCTCAAGCTAAAATCCATCAAATCGTTCAGGCTGCAGAGCGTGCCAAACAATTATACATACATACATACATACATACATACTCTCGATAAATAAACATAACCCTCCTTCTGGTGCAGTCGGGTAAGGTTCCTTCCAGACCGATCAGGTCTGATCCGTTCCGGTCCGTTCCGGTCCGTTCCGGTCCGGTCCGGTCCGGTCGGTCTAGACCTTATAAGGACTCTACGTGTCAAATTTGGCATCCATAGACCCAGCGGTTTGGGCTGTGCGTCCCCTCGCAACTTCGTATGCGTATATCTCGCATTTCCGTGGGAATTTTGAATAATCCTTTCTTAGTATGTACATCCCTAGACGTCGTAAGGAACCTACATGCCAAACTTGGAACCTCTAGACCCAGCGGTTTGGGCTGTGCGTTGATATACCCTCGCAACTTCGTTTGCGTATATCTCGGTTTCCCGTAGGAATTTTGAAAAATCCTTTTTTCGTACACCCCTAGACATCGCGGCATCGTAAGGAACCTACAGTCCAAATTTGAAATCTCTAGACCCATTGGTTTGGGCTGTGCGTTGATATATAGTTAAGTCAGTCAGTCAGTCAGTCAGGACTTTGAATTTTATCTATGAAAAAAAATCCGGTCCGTTCCGGTTCGATTCGGTCCGGCACGGCCCGGTACGGTGCGGTTCCTTCCAGACCGATCAGGTCTGATCCGTTCCGGTCCGGTCCGGTCCGGTCCGGTCGGTCTGGACCTTATAAGGACCCTACATGTCAAATTTGGCATCTCTAGACCCAGCGGTTTGGGCTGTGTATCCCCTCGCAACTTCGTATGCGTATATCTCGCTTTCCCGAGGGAATTTTGAAAAATTATTTCTTAGTACATCCCTAGACGTCGTAAGGAACCTACATGCCAAATTTGAAATCTCTAGACCCAGCGGTTTGGGCTGTGCGTTGATATACCCTCGCAACTTCGTTTGCGTATATCTCGGTTTCCCGTAGGAATTTTGAAAAATCCTTTCTTAGTACACCCTTAGACGTCGTAATTAACCTACAGTCCAAATTTGGAATCTCTAGACTTACCGGTTTGGGCTGTGCGTTGATATATAGTTAAGTCAGTCAGTCAGTCAGTCAGGACTTTGAATTTTATATATTAAGATGAAAAAAAAACCGGTCCGGTACGGTTCGATCCGGTCCGGCACGGCCCGGTACGGTGCGGTTCCTTCCAGACCGATCAGGTCTGATCCGTTCCGGTCCGGTCCGGTCCGTTCCGGTCCGGTCCGGTCCGGTCGGTCTGGACCTTATAAGGACCCTACATGACAAATTTGGCATCTCTAGACCCAGCGGTTTAGGCTGTGCGTCCCCTCTCAACTTCGTTTGCGTATATCTCGCTTTCCCGTGGGAATTTGAAAAATCCTTTCTTAGTACATCCCTAGACGTCGTAAAGAACCTACATGCCAAATTTGGAATCTCTAGACGCAGCGGTTTTGGCTGTGCGTTGATACACCCTCGCAACTTCGTATGCGTATATCTCGGTTTCCCGTAGGAATTTTGAAAAATCCTTTCTTAGTACACCCCTAGACGTCGTAAGGAACCTACAGTCCAAATTTGGAGTCTCTAGACCCACCGGTTTGGGCTGTGCGTTGATATATAGTTAAGTCAGTCAGTCAGGACTTTGAATTTTATATATTTAGATAACATACTAGCTTTTTTGCCCGCGACTTCGTCCGCATGAAGTTCCGAACCGTTCCCGTGAGAACCACATTGAATTTCGGGAAAAGCTATAGCCTATGTCACTCCCTGACAATGTAGCTTTCTACTGGTGAAAGAATTTTTGAAATTGGTCCAGTAGTTTTGGAGCCTATTCAATTCAAACAAACAAACAAACCAACAAACAAACAATCAAATCTTTCCTCTTTAAAATATTAGTATAGAAAAGCAGTCTAGCTTTTCGACAAAAACATGCCAGTAAACTGATAAGTGAGCAAGAAAAAATTCACAATGGGATGTGACGTCATTAGTCCCGATTAGTCAAATGATGGAGAAACAGAGAGTTCGAATCAGCAGACGATATTTAGTGATCGATTGTTATTGAACTTTTATTAGAAGAATTCGAAACACTGATAGTTTCTCGAACTGTATCACATTACACTATTCCAGTAAGGTCGAAAAACTCGAAAAAAACTCTATTGCCATATAAATTCATATTAATACATCATTAACCCTCCAATAATAGTGGATTGGTGGAATTTTTCCCGCAATCTCGGTAACTGGCAACTCGGAAGTAAGGACGTGAGAGGTCTTGGGACTTGGCGCCGGCTGATTGGGCCCATTGTAAACTTCAATAGACCATCTCATGCCGCTAACTGAACCGTTTCATGCTCCTCATTCGAATACCCTTGCGTTTGTGGGTTTTAAGGGCCAGATTTATGTAACTGCGAACTTTTTTTGGCTATCAAAATATAGATCTGTTTTTTATATTGAATTATTTCTGGAATGGTTCGAAATGAGAATATCGTTTGAATGTCATTGAAGAGCAACTGATTCCGCGGCTTGGTTGTAACTATTATGACTATCAGACTATGTGACTTGTCAAGCATAAACTACTGGACTTGGAAGAATGTTTATTTTAGGTACTAACTTACATAACGGTTTCTACTGTGGAGTAGATTATTTTGAAAATTATCATTATAATAAAAGTGCCGCGACTGAGACTTTTCGAGTGGTAGAGCATTTATGAAGTGAGCTAGTTCAACCATCTCCTCACAGAATAGCGGCGTGGAGCAAACAATTTTTTTTCTTTCAACGAGTGACAGAACCGGAAGCTTAAGCTTCTTTCTACCTGTTAAAGGTCAGCAATGGCTTAGAAATTCTTTTGGTATCTCCTTGTTCCGTGTTTGATTCCTTATCATAAGGTCAAAATCAAACTTAGTATTATTTGGTACCTATAATATCTAGCCCCTTTATCAATAAAAAAGATAATTCAAGAATTAGCTAAAAACTAATTTGTCCCTGTAATTCTTAGTACTAAATAAAGTGGGAAAGTAACAAAACTTTTAATAAAACTTTCGCTGATCTTACTCAATGACTAATTACAACCAGAATTATCATGTCATTTTAAGATTACTTATAAAAACATAAACAAACATACGGTCTATGAGTAGTTGGCTTATTTTAATTAAGTTTGTCATTGTAATTATCCCTGTTTACTTGCCGACGGAGACGAGCGTTAATTAATCAACACACATTAATATTTCATCGTGCCTTCTCTAAAATGTACGAGGAAGAATTGTCCTTATGTCGTAGCCTCCTCTTTGTCTTTAAAGATATATTTTATAAGTACTGTAATGAGAATATTTCGTAATTTCATTTGATACATATTAATTTTAGTAACAGTTTTATTTAACAAGATAAATAGATTTTTAATTCTCTTCAGCTGTTACGTAACTGAATCTGCATAACCGTGATTGTCTATATGGACCATTATGAATTTTCCAAAATTTTTGAATACAGAATTATTTTCAATTATCCAAGCGTTTCTTTTGTCAAAAAATTGATTATACATACATATTATATTAGAACCTTTTGAAAGTTACGAACCCTGCCTTAAAGGCAAATTACTAAAAATAGGTAGGTACTATAATTTGCAATAAAACGTCTTGAAATTTCATAATTACCGTGCCTTTGCAATAGACGGTCAATCAGGGATCCGCCGGCGGCGAGTGTCCCTTTAGCCCTTTACCAATATCTCAGTTGAATGGTCCTCAATTATGGTTTTTCGGAGCCTAGAAAAATTCTTTCATTCTTAAAACCCACCCTTAAGATACGTTCAACTGAATTTTCATTTTTTTTTGCCAAAATTTTATGTCTATCTAAACTAATCAAGGCAAAGTCAAATTGTAACTTTTCAATGTAAGACGTTTGTAGACTATCCAATAAAATAATTAAAGTTTGTGTTTGGCCTCATAAAGATGACAACATTTTTGGTACAATTCTTGGGTGTACAGATGACGCTGAGATACCTTCAGGCAACCTTCAGGTCTGTTGTTTACTTACTTGCTGGTACCCAGATACTTCTTTCTCATTTCAAGATTTATTTATCATTATCAATGTTCCAAAATTAACTGGTCTTTTTCTAGGTAGAGTTTTTTTTGGAAAAGGTTGGCATCACCAAATTGATGGGATCAACGCGTTGCCTGCTGCAAGGAAGCGAGACAAGGAATAAGGAAAGGAGTTATACATTACAAATAAACGATTAAGTTAGTCCATCTTATATAGTCTGGATTCGCCTTTAGAATAACTGGAAAAATGACAATAGAAATGTAGATTACATCCTCTCCTGAGATTGATTTTTATGAAATTTCCACAATCCAATCAGCCGCAATTCGAAGCACGTCTGCAGTATTGGATTGAGTTTGGTCGGGCAAAATCAATGTACCTAATTATAGTTGATTCAGTTAGGTTTCCATAGCAGTATTAACTTAGGTATTTTGTATTCATTGTAGTAAATGACTTCATTTAGCATTAGGTGAAGACGACGGCTTGTGATTAGTCTAAAACAAACAATAGGGTTTCTCATAAGTTACAATTAGCCTGTCTACCAGATAAAATGCTACAGAACTGACATGTGAAACTGGTTCCAAGTATGTTCTTTATATTTCTATCATCTATTTTATTGAATGATGATATTAATAGTGTGCCAAAATTGAACGAAAAGCTGTACTTGAATCATTTTGGACAACAGCTTGCTTTGATATTAGTTACTTTCTCTTTATTTTTCTTTTAACTATCTGTCCCATCATGCATTGTACTGTACCCTAAGCTTTGTATTTTCAATACGACAGCCATCAATAGCTCTTTCGTGATGTTTTGTCTTCATCGGTTGTTGTTGGATGTTTTAAAAATCCAAGTCTATTTTTGCTTTTATGAAAATGACCACAATGTTTTAGAATAGAATGTATTCTTTGAATGAAAAAATGTCTGCTTTGTCCTTCGGATAAACACATCCTGGGAATCTGTATCCGTCTAATATTTTACATCGAGCATTCATTACCTTATGATTATTCGTTCTGAGTTTCATATTTCAAGATAGAACAGTTTTAGTTCCCCCCCCCATCCTTTCCTCCATCTTTGAGCTGTTTTTGATTATCAATTGGTGAAATCTCACCAATTGATAATCAAAAACAGCTCAACTCCATTCCACTAAGAATGTAATCACATTCTTAGTGGAAATAACACCAAATAGAGGAGAATGGTGAGAAGGGTTTCCTTTTGGAATACAGGTTCTTTTCTACTCAAGAAGTTGGATTCTAATTCTTTCCCTCATTGATCAAAATACTACTTCACATCGAAATTTCGGTTTAGAACACAATCTCGATTAATGCAATAACTTTATCATTTCTCTATCACAAAAAAGTATATTAAATTACAACGTTAAATAATATACGTTTACGGTACACCATCGTAACGATTCGACAACGTAAATATTTTGTAACGTTTTCCGCCTCCAAAGTTGTGAGGTGGCAACTAACTGATTTCTACATCAGCACTTCGCCTGCTTTGGACATCTGCAAAGTGGTTTTTAGGTAAAAAGCTCTTGTCATAAAGCCTTCTGAGGATACCAGATGTAATGGGCGTGAAGGAGACGTCATCGCAGATCCGCCAACAACTTTCTAACACATTTCTTAAATATAAGCGAATAAAAAGTTCACAAAACTGTGATTTTATTACTTAACTAGTTGTTACCCGCGGCACCGCCCGCGTGGTCGAGGGAAAATGTCAATTTCCCGTGGGAAAAATGTAGCATTATGTCACTCTCTACACCTTTAATCATCTCTGTTAAAAAAATCACGTCGGTACTTATAGTCGACGTGAAAGAAGAACAAAAACTTATATACTTTATTTTTTCCAGTGGGAATATGAGGTTTTTCCAGGACAAAAAGTAGCCTATATCACTCTCCAGACCTTAAACTAACCCCAATAAAAAAAACATATCGATCCGTTCATTACTTTCGACGTGAAGAGAGGACAAACAAAGACACTTTTACATTTACAATATTAGTATGGATTATTTTGTAATTAAATTAGACAAGACTATAATTGGTTGGTATTTATTAGTGTTTAGAGAACTTAAATCGTAATTCACGGCTATACTTTTTTGTTGATACAGTCCAAGACATTTGTTAAATATAAGAAATATTCACAAATATTTTTTTCTTTTTAAAAATTTTAACAGATTTGATCCGCTCGACCATCGAACCTGTAGCATTTGACGATATTACAAAAAGAATGCAACGAATTTATGTTTATATCATATCATTAAATCTCTGATTATCTCATTTGTCTTCTGTAATTAGTTAACACAGACTATTACAGACGGCAATGTTAATATTAAAATATTTTTGTTCAACTAATAAGTCAAATATAAAATGAGTGATTATTATAAATAACAACATATCAAATTGAGTTATGACTAATACTCAAGTGGAAATTAATTCCACAGAATGTTGCTTAGTGCCTTTTGAGCAGTGATCTCGCAATTTCGTATAACGAGTATTATTTCCTGAGTATTCGAAATGTGTTAAGTGACGATAAGACATTATGTTTACTTGTTCATATGAAAACATTGCAGTCAAAATGTTTAATGTTAACAATTCAATTTATAATATGGCGTTCTCTTAATATGAATATGTAAATAAACACCGGCAAAATACGAGATTTTATTAATATTATTACGAGAATATTCTTTATTATTAATATAAAGAGAGAGTTATGTAGACTGTGGGTTTATAGAGGTGAATGTTTTTATGGAAGAGGCTGGCAAACAAGTATGGGGTCCGGATCTCGTGATGGTAAGTGTGAAGAGACACCAGGGAGACACAAATGTTATGACATATTTTTTAATCTACCAAGATTTCGGAATGACCGTTGACTACAATAGGGTCGAAGAAATGCGTGTATAAAGATATTATTTGTCCCATATCAGTTTCTCTACTATAATTTTATAGTGATGCATAATCCTACTAATATTATAAAGGCGAAAGATTGTGTGTATGTTTGTTACCTCTTCACGCTCAAATAGTTGGGCCAATTTTTATGATAATTTGGTATGTAGAGCAATATCTTGGATTAAACAACATAGGATACTTTTTAACCCGAAAAGTTCGCGATTTCCGTAGGATTTGATCAAAATTCTGATATAGATGGCGCTGCTGTGCATAAATAAATACACGCAAACGAAGTTGTGCGGGGTTCATTAGTAAATACATAACCGTGAGCAGTAACTCTAGAGATGAGCCACAAACTGTCAAAAGAGCAAAGGCATTACAATAAGTACAATGCATCAGTAGGATTGGGCGTTGCTAATGCTGGCCGAGTGCGGATTAGTTCCAGAAACGTTCGTACTTAATGCCTCTCTGGCGAAGCAATCTGTTCGTCGCCAGTCATTCTTGTATTGAATAGCATTTGAAATGTGTTTAGTGACGATAAACTGTTTTGTAAGGACTTCAGCTTAAAATACACAATTACTATTACTTTTATTCCAATTAAAAGGCGTGTCCAAGAAATTATTACATTCTGAAAATATAATTTACAAGCGAAACCCGTACATCTTTGCTTGTTTCCCGTATAATATAATATTCCCGTGGAATTTCGGAAAATTCTTGTATGTATCATGTATCATACAAATATACCTTCCTCTTGAATCACCCTATCTGTTATTGCATTAAAAACCGTCGAGTAGTTTAAAACATCTAAGCAAACAGACAGCGAAAACAACGTAATTTTATAATAACAGTTTTTTAGTTATAAAATGGAAATTATCTACTTCCTCATTTTTCTGTTTTCTATTCTATGGTATTATTTTACTATACTACGTAATTTTACTATTGAATTTTATAAAGTAACCGTTTTAGAATAATTTACGTCTCACAGAACATCGGCGTAAAACAGCAATGTGTTTTATTTGGCGAGTGAGAGAGCTGACCAAACTTATATCCCTTCTCCTTTTCCTTATACCTTCTGTCCCTATTTCTTTCCTTGTAGAAAGCAACACAATGGTAGAGCCTCTGTTATTACTGATGTTCATAAGCAGGGGTCGTCACTTTCCACCAGGTGCTTGGTTGTTTTCCTGTGGTATGACATAAAAAATCTTTTTGAAATGGCATACTCTCTTGAAATACGGCTTCGACAAGCATTGTATCACAAGTGCTTACTGCCAGCCATTTACTCAAAGATGGATGCTTTGAAACATCGACTTGATTGTTTGCACAATCTTTATAGAACAACATAATTTTCGTGGATGTTTGGGGACAATAATTTCCTATAACGGTAAAGGTAAGTATGTAATTTTATTAGTTACTAGAGAAACCCGCGCAACTTCGTGTGCGTTTATCCTTTCCCCTGGGAATTTCAAAAAATCCTTTCATATCGGTTGGTCACACCTAAAAAATTGTCATAATTATGTATAGTTTTTTTTTTCTATTTTTATACTTCTCATTACAATCTTTGGAGTGGGCGTTTATGAAATAGGCTAGCCCGACCAGTGAAGAGCCACCCTTTTACAGAATATTGACGTGAAGCAGCAATGCGTTTCGTTCGGGGAGTGAAATATCCGAAATTCTTGTTTGTCACCTTTGTGGTATAGAAAAAATCTAACTCATTCCTTATACTATTTCTCGCTATAATAATATCCTGTTTTTTCCTGTTATAGGTCGGCAACGGGTTAGGGACCCTAGAATCTATGTGCTCCATAGTCGACGGTAATCACCTAATATCAAATGATCCATATTCCTGAGCTTGTTTTCCAACCACTTCCGTAAAAAAAATGTATAAGTATATCGGTAATTCAATACCTACAACCTCAGCCTACAACAACACAACGAAATAATAGAGCGAGTCGACGTAATGAGATTTCCTATAAGTGAGAAAGAGACAATATCAAAATGTATGTCATTTAACCATTGACCAATTTAATTTGGAAGGAATTAAATTGGAAGAGAAGAGTAACTCGGATGGGGCAGAGGCAGGCGAATGGACTGTAGTAAGAAGGAAACGTCAAAGAACATCAGTAACACCAATCTTGAGAGGAACAGCAGGTCCAAGGGCAACATCATTGGAGGCGTCAGAGAGGTGGAAATACCTACATCTTTATTATGTTAAGCAAGGTACAAAACCCGACCAGGTACTTAACCATTTGGAAACCATAACCACTGAGAAAGTCTGCACAGTGGAAGAACTGAAGGCACGCGGGAACTACGCGTCGTTTAAGATTGGGACGCCGTCAAGACTGGCAGAATTGGTAATGGATCCAAATAATTGGGCAGCGGATATTTGCATTAAACAGTGGAGGCAAAATTTTCAGAGGAGCACAGATCCAGGGAAAACGACTCCAATACAAGTATCCACAGAGAGACGAAAAGGAGCATAGAAATACATTACCAGAATGTTAGGGGCCTGCGAACGAAAACCACAAGATTCATGGCCTTCGTTCAATCATCGGGAGCGGACCTCATCGCTATCACAGAAACGGGTTCTTGCGCATCGATTCACGACGCAGAACTTGTCCCGCCGGGTTATCATATAGAGAGGTGCGACCGGGCCGATGGGCGGAAACAAGGTGGAGCGTGTCTGGTGGCATCGCCCATGTTTGAATTGCGACGGATACCAACACCGGACAGCATAGATATAGATAAACATAGGTTCGAAATAATTTCAGCTGCAGTATACTACAAAAATAGGTTTCTATTTGCCTGTTGCGTGGTGTACACACCACCAACAACCAACATCGAAGAATATTTAATAATTTTTAGCTTGATAGAAGGCATTAGTGTAAAATACAAAAATAATGTAATCGTAGTAGGTGACTTTAATCTGTATTCGGCTAGTGTTGAAATCTGTAATTATTATGAATATTTAGTAGCGTTCTGTGAATTCAGGCAATGCAACGGGGTACCAAATTGTGATAACAGACAATTGGATTTAGTACTGAACGGAAACGGAATACGGGGAGAAGTAGCGGTGTGTGTGACGGAGGGGTTGCAACCGGTAGACGAGTATCATCCACCGCTAGCGATCAGTATCGTGGAGGTGATTGAGCGAAATGCACAGACAAATGAGAAAGAGAGGGAAGACCAACGACTCGTACCGTTGGATGGACAATGGAATTTCAGGAAAGCAAATATTATGAATATGTACGCTAACATAGCAAGTATTGAGTGGACAGAGCTATTAGAAATAAAAGACCCTGATATAGCAGTTGATTATTTATACTATAATATTAATAGGGCAATAAACGAGTGCGCACCTAAAAAAAGAATACACACAACACAATCTAAGTACAGGTACCCAGAATGGTATACAAAAGAAGTTATTCAGTTGATTAAAGCAAAACATAAGGCACACAAAAAGTACAAAATGCACGGAAACAGAGAAGATTACGGAAAGTTTGCGAGACTGAGGACAAAAGTAAAGGCAGAAGTTGAAAAAGCCCATGACAGTCATAAAGAATGGCTGCAAAGTAATCTGGCAAAAGATCCAAAGGCTTTTTGGAATTTTATTAAAAACAAAAGAAATAACTCCAAAAAACAAAATTTAGTTAAGGACGGACGAGTCCTATCAGAGCAAGAATGCGTGGAGGAGTTTGCTCCATTTTTCTGCTCCGTGTACAACCAGGAGCCGGCAAAGCTTGATCCAACTGCGGCTAGCAGGCTGGCACCAGCAAGCGCGGCGCGAGTGCAGGTGCATAGTTTTCAAATGGCAGAAGTAAAAGAAGCTTTGGGAAGGCTAAAACCTAAACACTCTGTGGGGCCAGACGGAATTCCACCGTATGTGTTTAGAGACTGTCGCGAAGTATTAGCTGCACCACTTCTGCACATTTTCAACTTAAGTCTGGAAAATGAAAAGTTTCCTGAAAGATGGAAGACTACCAGAGTAGTGCCAGTACCAAAAGGTAAAGGAGGGACAAAGGCAAGCGATTACAGACCCGCTGCAATACTATGTACACCAGCAAAAGTATTTGAATCCGCAATAGATCGCTCAGTATACGCTCAGGTGAAGGCTCAACTCTCAGACGCACAGCATGGATTTCGTCCCAAATGCAGCACAACAAGCAATTTGATGCAAATGATGACCAAATTAGTACCAGCAGTAGACGAGGGAGCGCAGGTTGATGTAGCGTATTTCGACTACCAGAAGGCGTTCGACACAGTAGACAATGACGTTCTGTTAGTGAAACTGGCCGAGGCCGGCTGTACACCGAAAACGCTCTCGTTTCTCGCCAGCTACTTGAGAGACAGGCGACAGTACGTCGACTGGGGGGGAATACAATCGGAACCATATTTTACCAGATCCGGAGTAAACCAAGGCAGCAATCTGGGACCATTAGAATTTAATCTAATGATAAATGATCTGCCGGAAGTGACTATGGAATCAACATGCCTATTATTCGCGGACGATTTAAAATTAGTTAAGACGATAAAGGAGGAATCGGATTGCGGAAAATTACAGAGTGATATTGACAGAGTCTCGCAGTGGAGTCACAGAAATCGGTTGCAATTCAATGTTGGGAAATGTGTGGTTATGTCATATACACGCGCGAGACAGCCTATCATTCACCAATACCACATAGACGATAGTCCCATACAAAGAGTGATAAAAACAAAAGATTTGGGGGTACACTTCACGGCAGACCTTAATTTTCGTGAACATATCACTATGGTGTGCAAAAGAGCGTTTCGGAACCTGGGTTTCATACTGAGACAGTCTCGGGAATTCACCAATATGAACGCAGCGAGAGCGTTGTATGATGCACTGGTGAGGAGCCAATTGGAATACAATGCAAGTGTTTGGTCACCGCACGAGAAGAAGTACAAGCTGATGTTAGAACGGATTCAGAACAAATTTACAAGATTCTTGTACCACAAACTATACGGAGTGTACCCGTTCTATCCTCTGATGTACCCAACCTTGTTCGTCCTTGGTATGGTGGGGTACAATAAGCTGGAGGTGAGACGTGGTCTGACATTGGCCACGTATTTGTTGAACGTACTCAGAGGCCGAGTGAGCAACCAGGCCGTACTGCAGTGGTTGGCGCTCTGCGTGCCGGACCGGTACGTGTGGCGGCGACGGCAACCCCCTCTGTTCGCAATACCGACCGCGCGCACCGACATGTTAAAACAGACACCAATCGTCCAGGCATTGCGGGTTCTCAACACGGTTGCAAATAAGATTGACATATTCACCTGTCCATTGTCGGAATTCACAAGAGCGACACTATTCGTACTCAGTAACGAAAACTAAGGTACAGTATTGAATTGGGTACTAACCTGTAATAATATTGTATTGTATATAATTATAAATAAATAAATAAATAAATAAATAAATAAAATTTGAACCCTGTCAAATATTATAAAATTTAATATTTAATTACTTACGATTTATTATCCATGAATATGATTCAGTCCGCTTTATACATAGTTAGAATTTTAGCTGTTTTTCCGATATCACAGACAGAATAAATAGACGACATTATGATTGAATATTCACAATTTATAATTACATGACAGATGATACACTTCACTTCACAGATGTGTCAAAATGTAATTGAAATCAAAAGCACTAAGGAGTATGAGTATTGATATCAACTCGAAGAAAATTACCCACAAAATACATTTTTTTCAAGAATTTCAATAAAATAAGAATCACATCTTCCATCAATTCTCTTAAACATTTTTTATGCAAAATTTGAAGTAGATTGGACCAAGGAATCAAGTTGTCCCATAGTAACTTTACCCCCCTTTTTTACCCCCTTAGAGTTCGAATTTCGAAAAATCCTTTCTTATCGGACGCCTACGTCTTATAATAGTTCTACCTGCCAAATTTCAGATTTTTACGATGAGCGGTTTAGGCTGTGCGTTGATTCTCAGTCAGTCAGTCAGTCAGGACAAAGCATTTTAAATATATAGATTCGGTGATTGGATAGTACTGGCCGTGTGGTGATGGCAGATGAGAATATCACCACCCCTTCTCCTCCCATGGGTGTCGTAGAAGGCGACTAAGGGAATACAAGTAGAAATAAAGAATGGGCAGCAGCGTTTTTATACATACTTAAAAAAATGAATTGGTCGCTGCTCGTGCGTCGACAATTTTTTGGTAAACAACACGTTTCATATGATTCGTCGCTGTTCGTGCGTCGACAATTTTTTGGTAAACAACACGTTTCATATGATTTGTCGCTGTTCCTGCGTCGACAATTTTTTGGTAAACAACACGTTTCATATGATTCGTCGCTGTTCGTGCGTCGACAATTTTCTGGTAAACAACACGTTTCATAGGATTCGTCGCTGTTCGTGCGTCGACAATTTTCTGGTAAACAACACGTTTCATAGGATTCGTCGCTGTTAGTGCGTCGACTACTACGTACTGTCGACGCACGAACAGCGACCAATTCAGAAAAATGAATAAAAAATCTCTACCAACTGCGCTTGCCAACCCGCCTGCCAAGCGTGGCGACTATTGGCAAAACCCCCCCAAATGAATGATGATAGTTTATTTACACACGTACGGTGTCGTCGATGCGCAAGTTCGACACTTAATTTGATCAGCGTTGTTTTTAATTAAAGAGTTTATAAACCAAGAACAAACAAAATAGTCGTCTACAATTTTTATTTGTATAAATAAATGTTTGGATATTTTATTTGCAATAAGGATAAAGAAAGTTATATCCATGAAGATGAAGACAGTAACATGAAATACCTAAAATAAAATATAAGGAAGCGGACACACGTAATGCCAAGTACAATTCTCATTTCGGTCAATAATAAGGTCAGTGCAAGGCACGTACGAGTGCTATCAGCTATATATAATCTACACATACAAAATCTACAATTATGTACCTACTAACTTTTGTCCGCGGCTTCGCTCGCGTTAATTTTATGACTGTATAGATCTCGTTTGACAACAAAACAACCCATAGCGTGACTTGTGGCGCCATCTGTTGGCCGATACAGCGCCCTCTATAGTAGAATACATATTTTCCCATTTTGGAACGATATACTTTCACGGGATAAAAAGTAGGTTGGGCTCTGTACCCCTAACATTATGTATGCAAATTTTCATAATGATCGGCTGCTTAGTCAAGCCGTGAAGGAATAACAAACAAACAAACTCACTTTCTCATTTATAATATTAGTAAGGATATGTATAACTATATTACTGAAACTATTTATCGACGTAATAAATATAATTTTATACCTTTGAGTTACAAGAGTAACTCAAAGGTACTTATTGAGGATGGTGAGGTAAGGAAAGAGTAAAAGCGGGCAAGTACCGTGTCGGGCCACGCACAATGTAGGGTTCCGTATTGGCTACGCATTTCTTGCTTGCAGATAGTACCTACAATGCCATTTTCTATGACATTTGTACGTTTTCGTCAAAGAAATTTTACTTCATAAGTTCGTCGGCTATTACTCGGTAACTGGTAGTGCCTACTTAACCGTTATAGTTTTCCTTGTAGGTTCACTATATGGACTACTACCATAATTTTACCAAATTTCTAAACTCAAGACTTTCGGAGATAGAGAGGGGGGGGACCACCGTGCAAAACGAAAATTGACACGTTAAATGTGATGTGTAATGACCTATCTAACGATATCCCACAAAATGGGGACGGTGCGAAAAAAAAAATTCATTCCCATGTTACCTGTAGGCACCCCAAAAAAAAATATTTTCAAATTTTTTTTCTACTACTTTGTTAGCATTGTTAATATGAGTATACATACCAAATTACAGCTTTCTAGCATTATGCGTAGACCGCGGACGGGCAAACGGACAGACGGACATGGCGAAACTATAAGGGTTCCATGTAGTTTACTACGGAACCCTAAAAATGGAGATAAACTTGTATTTTATGAAAGAGATGTACAATAGGTGGAAAAAAGTAAAGAAGTGAGTGACAGCATAAGAAGACGTATAAACCATTAAGAATTTTATTTAGTTTAGTAAGTTTTATAACAAGATGTATTTTAAAAAAAAGGTCGGTTTGTAACAGTATTTTATTTTACAACGATAAAAAAAAGAACTTCTAGTACTCAATTGTTATATCTTATAACATACAATACAGTTATTCGACAAGTTTCACTTTTACCTTACCACATCACGTCGTCAAGACAATTTAAGCACGTTCAGAAGTCTTTTACAAATTCCTTAGGGATATATTCTCGGGGAGTTCAAATTGTCGAAGTTAGGTTGACAGGACAAACTTGCGGACCCGGTTTTATTTTCAGCTCAATGGCTTCTTGCATTCAAACTTTCTCTAGCGCCAATGAATACTACGTTATTGATTTAAAATGAACTGGAATAAGTTTGTATAAGTGAATTATACTTTAAAATATGTATTTATGTTTTTATTTTCTTGACATTTTTTCTTAGCAAAAACTTTCCTATAAAATTTGAGAAAAGGTTCTTTGGAAAACTTGACATGTCTCCGAATTTAGTAGATTTTGTATTTTCTCCACATGTCATTCATATCGAACCTTTTGTTTTACTTCATATAATTTGCTTAATATAATTGTAAATAATCAACGAATATTTATTTCTAACGTGTAAAGGTTATTTTTAAATGTAATTTTCAAAATTTTCAAAGATTTTTCTTATTTTCCAAATAAACCCATATTTAAGTATTTATCTCTGGCTATGATAAATTTACAAATTACGACCGTAAATAAATAAACCCTTTTGTCCAGACGCTAAGACCATAAGACGCTTTATATAAAAAAACTACACATTGTAACTCAGTTTCCTATTGACTGTAAATAAAATGGGGTTTATAGGAAAGTAGACGGAGCCCCGATAATAAACAATGCAATTTTCCATTTGGCTGGCGTTGAAAACGAGAAGCGTGGGGGAACTTTTCCATTCTAACGATGATATTACAGTTTAACAGTACATAAGTTTTACTCAAACATTGACATAATATTCGCTTGTCTAAAATTACTGACACGTTTTATGTCTTTGTAAGATGTATATGGAAGCCTAGTGTTTTAACGTCTGTTTGTCTGTCCGAGGTACAACGCAAGAGATTCTTGGCGTGATTCAATCGAAGGGGATAAGAGCGTACTCTGCCACGCTGTTGTAATGCAGATTGACAAAAGCCAGTGTTTTCTAGCCGTCTGGAGGCCGCTGACTGTCATTCCTCGACAACAGCCGATATGATTCCATAGGAGATTTTTCCGTGCTTCGGAGATGTTAAGCAGGCTTTGATTGTTGACGCTTGAAACAAAGTCGGTGACCGATAACTGGCCTGAAAACATTGACCTTAGTTGACCCGCAGTTTTTTATTGTTATGTAGGTGTAGCGGGAGCGATGGCGATGTGCTCGACCGCCACAAAGGGAAGATCTTCCGGCCAGGCTGGGTGTTATGCCTGGGGAACCGCGGCTCCGACAATGTATGTGTCGGAGGTTGTATATATATCTCCATATTGTAGAAACTTCGATAGCGCGATTCGGGCTTGAGTGTGCGTGCTCCAAGTGTCCCAGTGAGTCGGGTGTGAGCGTGCGTGCTTGATGTATCCCAGTGAGTCGGGATGATGCATGTCCCAGTGAGTCGGGATGCAGAATATCCAAGTGAGTCTGGATGAGGAATATCCCAGTGAGTCGGGATGAGGGTTATCCAAGCGAGTCGGGATAAGGGGCGCAGGAACAGGTAGCTCGGTGAGTCGGCTGCGATGAACCTGATTTTCCCCGTAGCTGGAGTGCTGTGAGACTGCTGATGATGAGGCTTCAAGTTGAGGAGTGAAGAATGTGATGACGTCAGAGCTGATGAGGAGATATGATGGAGAAGGCTGCTTCCAATCACGTCGGGGTCACCACTTTGGGGACGTGTGGTTATAATGAATATCCCCAATTATATGAAAATGTTTATTTTCTTAAAGAGTATTTAACACTATGATATTACAGTACGTAAACACAATGGAAATTAGAATTATAGTATACAAGGCAACGACCAGTGTTCGCGCGGCGGCGTCGAACCGTGAACTGGCTGTCGGGCGCGGGCAGCGACGGGCGCCGGTGCAAGCGCGCTTATTCGGTGCATATTATCACGCCCGTCTTTCCACAGGAGATTAGGCAGAGACGTGAAATGTATATGTTTCGTTTAATTTAATATGTAAATAAATAGTGTGTTAATAAATGTATGTTGTGTAAATAAATGTGTTTTGTGTAAGTCGCCACATCAGCCTCCCCGGATCAGTCTTAGATAATAGGTACATACAAACACAACTGTAATTCCTATAAATTTTCTACAATATACTTTTCTACCTTGTTTTATCCTATTATTGAAAAGCCGGATGAAGCTAGCGCTTCTCGCCGTATAAAATAAAGTAAATAATATAGGCTCCTGTTGCATAAGCTGTAAGAAAATCCAGTGAAAACAACAGGTAATGATGCTATGCGGATCTAAGTCTAGATTCCTAGATAACTTGAGATGGTAGAATAAGAATTTAAGTACATTTTAATGATTAGTATGTATTTACTTAAGAAATAAAAAATGTTTATTTGGCAGAAGGATAAATTGTAACAAATACACAAATAAGCAATAAACAGGCTACGCCGGTGACTTAACTTAACGATTTAAAATAGTCGGTAGGTCAGAACTGACGACGTATTAATGTGCCCTCTAAAGCACACTTATATCTTAATGTATAGATAACTGTCAGGTAAGTAAATCATCATATCAAATCATAATCATCACAGGCCCGGTGGTCGAGTGGCTAACAATGGTCAAGGCAAACATTTGTGTGCACGAACTTGTCTGTTTGGCTTGGTCTGGGTGTTTTCTATGTATAATAAGTATTTATTTTATATATTATTATTAAGTATATTTATCAGCAATCTAGTACCCATAATACAAGCGTAGTTGCTTAGTTTAGGCACATGAGTAAATAAACTGACGGAACAGAGACTTCACTCCATACAATAGCGCGCGCCGAGGACACATGCTTGTGTGCGTGTCCTCGGCGCGCGCTATTGTATGGAGTGAAGTCTCTGTTCCGTCAGTTTATTTACTCATGTGGTTTAGGACTAGATGGCGTTGTGTGATTCGTCGAAGAATATTTATTTATTTATAATCATCCCACTGCAGGGATACTGGTCTATTCCATCAATGGGAGGTTAGAGCGTAGCGTATTCTGCTCTGTAAGTAAGTATATACATAAGTAATATTTATAATAGTATATTATGTAGTTAAATCATTGGCACTCAATTATGATGTGAATAATTGTTTCTAAACGTTTAATCTCAAGCCAATTTTAGGTCAAATATCGAAATATCTAACTCTGAAAACAGTCTCTGGTTTTGGCTTTGATAAATTACTTAAAGCCAGCTCATTGTCTTAATAGTTTTATTTGGTTTTGTATAATAGTTTAGAGGTTAGAGATTGAATTAATACACTTCTGAATGGCTTTGAACAAAACCTAATTGTACACTTTATTAATTTGGAGTTTAAGAAAGATTAGTGATAATTAATAGTACCTACTTGCTTTAATTTAACAACAAAACTATTTCGGAATACCATACTTATACATTGCAACAGTTCGATAATATTATTGAAAATGAAATAATGGGTGCGTATCATAATTTCAAAATACCGGAGATCATATTGTCTATAGACGGATGCCCGAAGTTCGATTCACCGAAAATTTAAATGACCGACAGTTCGACCGTTTAACTGTCCGAAAGTTCAATTGACCGGCCGGTCAGATCGGTTTGAACGGTCGGTTGCGATGTAGAACAGTTCGAATTAGTTCAAAATAATTTCGGTCTTTTAACCTTAGGAATAGTGAACTCAACTTCTTTTCTAATAATCACATTTGTACCTATGATAGTTATATCTTCAATGATAAACAAGTTTAGTCCGCTTTACTAGCGACTTGAGATTTGTTTCGTGGACAGTCGTCGTTGGAAAAACTCCTCCGTCTCCTAATAGCACATACATTCCGTAATCATATGAATATAAAAAAATACATTACATTACTAAATATTCAATTTCATATGCATCTAATATAAGTATTTCATACGTAAGGAACCGAGAGCGTTTTCAAGACGAGGGCAACGATTCCCATGATCTCCTGTAAGCCGAGATTAGGTCGGATTGAGCTCACAGTACCGGTTATATCGAAGACTTATGTGGAGGTGAACACACCTTAATGTCTATTAACTTGCGCTTTGTGATGTAAAATTAATGTTTAATTAAGTATGTAATTAATTAGATCATTTTGGATATATACGATTAATTCTTTAGCAAAATTTATTGTGTTTTGTTTAATATTGAATAAGATTTAATTCTGATCATGATCAATCTAGGTAACAATTTCGAAATTCCCATGAAAACAGGAAAAGCGGGATTTGTGTGTGTATAAAACAACTTTAGCTGAATACTACGCGTACTGGCCATTCCTAAGAGAATCTTGAAAATTTAGTTGTGCTTTCTGAAAGTCAAAAGACAATCTTTTGTGAAAATTATCATTTAACACTTGTAGAGGTTTCTGGGTATATATGTATAAATTATTAAGATTGACTATAACAAACCGTGATAAGACTATTTTAGTTATGCAGACGTAAATTATTCTACCTATAACAAAAAACTTACAAATACTTGACAGTCTCAACACATACCAAAAAGTGCTACATACGGTTACCTAGATAAGGGATGATTCCGACTGTTACCAACCCCTATAATAATGTTTTCACACAAACTCAACCCTACCGCATAGTCTAACTTCTCGTAGTTTTTTATGATAATGTTTAAATAGTGGTTTCTGCTAGGGTTGCTAAGCATTTGTTTCATTACAATAATAGTATTTCATCTACGAACGTTATATCCGCGTCAGATAAGAATAAGACTGAGAAGAAAAATAGAAAAGAGAAAGTAAAGTTCAAATAAAGTAAAAAATATGTAACTACATTTTTTTACAAGTTATTTTGATACTTGTTCTTCTAATTCCTATTTTTATTCGTCAAAAAATTGTATTTCAGATGTTATTTTTATTATAAGAAAGAATTTTTATGAATAACATTTTCTTTTCAACTACCAAACTACTAATTTAATAATAAGCATTAAGGTAATATTAATGAAATTTGTCACTCACGAAAATGAATCGCTTGCTTGTATGCAATACTACGAACCGGTTTGATACGAATTCACAACAAGACACCACAATTTAATCGCGTTACCGAGCTTGTAGACTTTTATAATGTGACGTCGCATCGTAGTTTTATCTACAAGACCTAAATTGAATTACACAGTAACAAAAGTAATCAATGAAGTCTCAACGAATATTCCATTAATGGAATTAAAAGTGTTTGATATTGAATAGAGTAAATTTTTGCCGGTGCCACAAGAACCTTTTTCAAAGGCTATTCAAATAACCTTAATTTGCACCTTAAAAGCCCTAAATATTTCAAAGGTTGTCTAGATCATCGTTTTTGATAGTAGAAAGGTGAAATTCCAAAGGTATAATAAAACTAATTTGGATATGAAGTGCAACTAGCAGGGTGTAGAGAGCAGACGGTTGGCGCGGCCCGGGGCGCTCATCTAATGAGCATCCTGCCTCCCACAATGTACTGAGATGATATTCAGTGGTGGCCCGACGACTATTATTATATTCCGCCAGAGAACAGCCTCAGGCGCGCCGTGCAAGCCTTTTCAAAAATATGTTTATATCCGCGTAAGTCGACCTCTAATTCTAACGTCAACAATTCGGTAACTGACTCGTTCATCTGACGTTATCAAAAATTTTATGAAATAAATTGAATTCTTTCGCTCCGTCAAAAATATAGTGCACAAAATTATAACGTTATAGATTCGTTACAGGGATGACATGTGCCCTCTGTCTAGGGCCCCTGTATAACACAACAATGAAAACTCCAATTTATACACGTGAGTTCTAAATCCTGCTTTATAGTGGAGTAGTATGAAAAATGGACATTATTCCTTTGTTAAAAAACCCAATAAACTTCGCTTGTGATACGCATGAGTTGTAAAGGAGTCTGACGTTGTTGATAAAACATTTAAACGACTATTCAAAGTAAGTCAAAGGAATGTTATATTTGAGTGAGTTTATGGAGCCGATGTAATATTTTAATCTTATCATTGGCGTCAAGTTCCATGTCTCGAGAGGAAACTTTGATCCGTGGTTCGAGTTTCGAGAAGGCTTACAACTGTGATGTGACTCAGGATGGTAAACTAGGCTTCCACTCGTTTATTGGTTAATTTATCTTTATTAAGACGAATTGATACTCGTGAGTCTAAACCTTAAGAGGATTACGAGTCTGTGGAAAATAATTTTAAATCCAAGTACCGTAATTACTTTTTAATTAAGTGCTTACTTAGTCATGCTAATTTAAAACGACGAAATGAGATATTTTTATTCAAATTGGTTTATTAACACGTTCATTCGAATTGATTTTTTTTAGACCACAGATGTAATCTAAAAAAGGAAAAACAAAATTTGCTCTTTTAATGAGGTACTAAAGTTAACAGTATAAGACATAATCAGTTCATCAATTAAATTCTATTTGCTTAATTTTTTACTTAATGTCATAATTACGTCTTACTCTCTTTTTCACGTTCAACAAAACTATTCGTATTCTATCGAATAAAAATATATATTTGAAAGAGCTTGTATTAGGCCAATTAAAAAAATATATTGATGGAGTTATGTATGATGTTGGAGTGGCGTAAGTTTTTTAATTTTTACTAGATATTCAACTGCCTCAGCGATGTTGCGTAATCCCATTGTTAATTCACGTGAGAATGTCTATAAATATTTTCTTTACTGATCCGTGCCAAATTGACACTGTAAATTTTTGGCGGTGAGAGCCCTACGCTCCCGCAACAGTCCGGTGTCTCAGAAAAGGGTGTTAGTACACCCGAACTGAACTTCTCAATTAATAAAAAAAAACCGTGCCAAATTTTAAGATCTCAAACAGCATCAAACAGTTACCATACACAAACTTTTGCATTTTTTTACATAAATTGGATATTTTTTTAGGAACGTGTTTTTTTTTCACTAAAAAGGTCGAGTCTGAAAAAAATATGTGTAATAATGTGTATATACAAATACATACGACCTCAGAAACTTTCGCGTTGATTTTGCATATTATAATAAATAGTATACATTTTATTATTTACGTAAATAAACTGAGACTAGGTACCTTCAAGTTTGATTAAATACGTAACTAATCAAACTTGTGTATAGGGTTGTGTGTAACTGAGCGTGTAGCCATCTGCAGTCTTAGTTACTGCAGTAATCTCTTTTGTTCCGTCGAGAACTGACTAAGCGCCCTCCGAAGTTAAGAAGCCTTGTTTGGACGCCCGATATTTGTAAAGCCGTGTCGGTTTTACAAGATGCCAGCGAGATAATTAATGTGTAGATCACAAGTTCACAAATTCTTCTGTCATTTAACAAACTTCTTAATTGATAAAAGTATTTGACTTACATGACTTCTAATCATTATCATCATTATATACTTTTAATATTATAATGTGAAAGTGAGTATAATATTTGTTTGTTATTGCTTCACGTCTTGACTATGAAATTATGAGAATCATCATGAAAATTTGTATACATTTCAGGAGACAAATTATTACCACGAGAAAAATATACACAACTTGCGGGCGAAGTAGTATTATGTAAGAACGTTTAGATTCTAAACGTTCTTTTTTTCATCCAGTTTTTTCATTCAGTTCTATGTTCTAAACTTTAGACACATAGAACTGAATGAAAATATTTAATAAACAAATTTTCCGCGTGGAATTTTGTTAGTTGGAACGAAGCCTAATTTATAGTCTTCTCCGTCGCTCCTTTTTGTTTCCTTCATCTCACATTTATAAAGAGTTTATCAATTTTTTAAAGTACTTAATTAAGGATTAAATACTTTAATGTTATGGCAGCATTATAACAGAGAGAGTGTTTATTTATTAAGCCAAAATGTACGCACGGAGCGCCGTTTTGAAATGCCCAAAAGTGCACTTTTCGTTTAGAGAGAAGTTAACTTATGAACTACAGTGCTATTTTTATGATTTATTACTGTTTTGAGTTAAAAGCTGGAAAGTTTTTGTGTGTAAATAAAATTATAAATTAAGTTTATTTAATTAGCAACCATGTTGAAAGTATTAACCAAGAGTTGCACAAAATATTTTTAATTATCATTAAATTTTAGATTTATTTATCATATTTATTTTTCTAAAATTAGGTAAACCCCAACCACTGGTGCAATCTAATACTGAAGATAAGAATGTGTAATTTTTTTTTCAACATAAATTTAACTTGCGGAAACAAGTAATTTTTCCTTGTTCCCATTCCCTTTTTGTGACATATTAAGTTAGTTAGGAAATAAAACAAATGCTGAAATATTTTTTTATTACACACTCAAGACCAGACCGTTTATTATAGCATAGTAACATTCTTAATGACTCACAAAATGAAACGCTGACTTCAGCGGATGCGCTAACCCGATCAAGATGACATAATAAATGGTGGGTGCTGGCAAAATTAATTGCAGCTAAGGAATGCCCAGCTGCACCCGTGCTGTGATAACGTACGTACAAGATAAATAGTTCTTCGTTTCTATCTCTACAAATAATTCTCACAAATATTTGATTATCTTTGTTTTTTTAATTGATATGAAATATTAACGATACAACCATGTGAACGACTGTGTAAAAATCGTGTGGTTTTTGCCGCAAAGCTGTAACATTTGGTATCATTACGTAGAGAGTACGGAAGTAACAATTTAGTAATCCATTAAAGACGCGGTTAGATATATTTGCCACTTTCGAAAACTATCCAAAACTTAAGTTAGTAACACTTATTTATTTCACACTCATTGCTACTATTTTTATGTGTATTTTTGCACACATTAATTACTGTTTTAAAAATCATATTTACTTAACGATAATTTTCTATGAAGATACGTTAAACGTATAGATTTGAAAAGTGCCGTTTATTACAAAGCTACATACGAGAGATGAATTTACGACGTGAAGTAAAAGGGCGTGGTCGGGTCGATGCAATGTGCTCAAAACAGACACTATTGTTTTTTTTATGGTTGCAGACAATCGTATGCAATTTTCATTATGCTATACAAGTGGCGAGGGGTCCTAATAACACGATTCCTGTCGGCTTCCCTTTTAAAAATAGTGAATTATCTAACAGCATCGACTCTGCTAATAACATGATTTCGCTTCATACATAATAATGATACCCAAACGCCTATACAATAATAAATAGCAATATCACACGTCGCCAAACGCCTATACAATAATAAATAGCAATATTGTGATATTGCTATTTATTCGTCGCTTAGCCTGTGCGTCGAAAGCCGGTAATTCCCGAGTTGTAGCTGCATACAGTTTTAGGAGCGGCTGTCTCTTTCTCACGCCGATCATATGAACATATTAAGCCGGTAGTCGCCGAGTTACGACAAGGATGGCATGTATCAGATTACGTTAGTGCGACAAAGATAAACAGAGGTATTAACCTGAGAAGTAAAAAATATAGTTAATTATGTGTTTAGTGCTTGAATAATAAAACAACTATAATTATGTCGCGTTGTAATTGTCAAAATTATGACATTTTTTCAATTCGCTTTCGCCTGTGCTTTCGCTCGTACTGTTGTTAGTTTTTTTTTATTTGTTTGTTGTTAATTTAGTAAATTTGAATAGATTAGAGTGACTTCATGGTTAAATGTTGGACAGGGCTCGGTGTGAATTGTGTTATAGTTATAGAATTTATCGGTTTCAGTTGTAAGTAGTTAATTGTTTATTTTGGTTTAGTCTGTTTTGTTTACATTCGTAATGGCTGCAATTTTAGACGTGGGTTGTTGTCTCACAGACTTTTTATTAGATAATAATTTTCAAACATACAGTTTTGAAAATAAAAAACATATTATACAGCGCGCCCGTGCTTTTCCTTCTATGAAAATAGATTATAAACGGAAAGATGGCTTTACTAAACATTTTCATTGTAATTTGTACGAAAAGTATTCGTGGCTCACAGGTAGGTAGTTGTAAACTTAAAACACTGTTTTGGTTTTCCATATTATACCTATCAGTGCTTTTATGTATGGTAATGATAATATGGTATTCGGAATTCTCCATCCCTGTGGTAAGATAACACTGTATTTTTTTTTTTTTGCTCCGGCTTCCCCTGAGTAAAATTTCACCCTTCGCCACTGAGGAAAAGCTAGTAAAATATAATATTAATATGTATTACATATTAATATTATATTTTACTAGCTTTTCCCCGCGGCTTCGCTCGCGTTATTTTTATGACATAGATCTCGTTTGACAACAAAACAACCCATAGCGCTACTTGTGGCGCCATCTGTTGGCCGATACAGCGCCCTCTATAGTAGAAAAATTATTTTCCCATTGGAATTACATACTTTCACGGGATAAAAAGTAGCCTATGTTGGGCTCTGTACCCGTGACAATATTAAACAAATTTTCATAATGATCGGCTGATTAGTTAAGCCGTGCAGGAATAACAAACAAACAAACTCACTTTCTCATTCATAATATTAGTTAGGATTGGAAATGTTAGTACTCTTACTCAACTAGTGCTGTAACTTAACATCACTTGAGAGTGATTCGAGGTAACGAGACCATAACTCCGTCCCGTGATACAGAATAATCCCGCACTCAGGAGCCAGGGAGTAGAAACACGATTAGTGAGGTTTGTTTAGTTTGATTGGGGTCCTAGTAAGCTGGTATTACGGCGAGATAGCACGATTTCTTCGCATCCGCGGTTGATAACTCCCGTTCTGTGTAACAGTGGGATCAGTAACAGTTAATCTTTAAGCCGAGCGGTTCACACGATACAGATCTAAGTCTAGTTGTCTATCTTGCTTAGGACGGGTGCCATTGGGTTAATGACTCGGAAATCATTTGGGTTAAGTTGCTCCGCTCGAATTGGAAGATAAGGGGTAACAGATTTGTTGGTGTCATGTCCCGGGGTCCTTCGGGATAGTTCCGAGCCACTGTAAAAGGAACTAAAGTACAAAGTCCCGGCATTAATTACAAAGAGTATACATGAGTATTGTTTGGTATTTAACTATTCATGTTTAAAACATATATATTCAAGTGTATTTCCTTTTGTACCGAAAGATATTTAACTTGATTTTGCATTGAAATTTCTTTAAAATTAATTTAGCAATCAATCGTAAATCTATATATATAAAAATGAAACCCGTTTTCCGTTGTCACGACATAACATGAAAACGGCTTGACCGATTTGGCTGATTTTTTTTTGTAGTTTTCTAATACTCTGTACAAGGTTCTTACGGAAAAAAATATTAAGAAAATCTCTCAGAAAGATTGAAAAAAAAACGAAACAGTACCCGGGCGAAGCCGGGCCGGGCAGCTAGTAGATTAATAAAAAGCAGTTCAAGTTTTTATTTATTAAAGTTGTAGATATTTACGGTTTTGCCCGCAAAATTCCTATATTTCCGTTCCTGCGGATTATCCGGGTTAAAAACAAAAATCCTGTTTTAATCCGTTATAACTATGTGTACCAAATTTCAAGTAAACCAGTCTAGCCGCTTTTACGTGAATGAGTAACAAACTTCCACACATTCATTCATCCCTGTATACAACGTTTTCCGTTTAAAATATAAGTAGGGTCTGTACACGACGGCTTAGTACATAAGCACTATGTAACGTAACGGCCTATTATGTAAATATTAAAAATAAGTTGTGAATCGAGTATATCGATAGGTTGTCTCGCTCGCACGCGCCTGGCAGCGCTGCGACTGGCTGGGCCCGTGCGAACCAAAAGTAAATACACGTTTTTTCCGATAATTCGCTATTGAATTGAACATTAATTGCGTGATACGTAATGGTTGGGAAGTAAGGTGTCCATTTCCAATAAGAATGTTCAATAAAAGCTAAAATAAATTTGTATTTATATGGCACGTGTAGGAAAAAACCGGTTTGAACCGGTTCCTTACACGTGCCAACTTCAAGAGGTCAAAAAAGGTACTTCTACTAAGAATATAAGGAAAATGTTTGTTGTTCTATAAACGTAGACTATAGAACTCTGTTGTGAACGTAATTTTATTAAGAATAAATGAATTTTGTGTTTTCGTGCTTCGGGCGAAAATAGTATAAATAGGAGGCCAAATTTGATACGGTAGTCAGTCGCCGAATAGCCACCGATAAGGAACAAGTATCCCGCCCGAAGCACAAGCGCTCTTACCAAGAACAAAGAAAAAGTTTTATTTTACCTAGAAGTTTAGAGTCAGTTTTTATTTAAGTATTAGAGTCAGTTTTTATTTTCCAAGTATTTAACGTAGAGTCACATATTCTTCAATAAACACCTAGTATACAGTCCACACGCGTAATAGACGCAAAACAAGTGACCGAGGGAGCATCCAAGTCGTTTATCACGATTAGCTCTTATCAGAGCTGGGTCTCCGGATAGGTAGACAAAGTCTACAGATAGCATCATATGTGGAGTGGTCCGGTCCTCCACATTATATTGTCCTTCGCGAGCCGAATTTTGAAGGTTGAAGAATGCCAGTGACGAGGAGCAACAGGGGAGGCGCAGACGAGACGTCGGAAGAGACGACCACACCGACAACGTCTACAGGGACGATGGCTACGACGACCACGGACACCACGACGACGGCAGAGACGGCGCAAACCAGCGGGACCGCGGTCGACGTTGACCGCGCACCTAGCAGGCCCGCGACAGCTGCCGCTCGGTCACGCTGTTCCCGAGCCAAACGCACACAGATCCGTGCGGAGTTGGAGGCGAAGGAGCAGCTGGCTCAGCGGCGCCTAGCGGAGTCACAGGCAGCGGTAATGCTGGCTGAGGCACAACTGGCGCGCGCCCAGGCCGTAGCCGAGAGCGAGGATGACACGGATGAAGAGGACGACGGCGGCGCGTCCGTCGCTAAGGTGAACAGGTGGCTTCAGCAACAGCCACCGGGCGACGCAACGCAGCCACCACCAGCCACCACAAAGGAAGAATGTAGCAGCAGTGCCAAGCCTGCCAGGGGTGAGGGCGCCTTCGACTTCGGGGAACTAGCGAAGGCCATCACCATGGGAATGAAGCAGGGGGCCACAAGGATGCCTACCCACTGCCAGGACCTACCTATCTTCAACGGGAACAGTGGAAATTGGTTGGAATGGAGAGCCATCTTCGAGGATACGTCATCAAGCTTCTCCGCATCAGAGAACGTGGTGAGACTCCGACGCAGCTTGAAGGGCGTCGCAGCAGAGGCAGTCAGCGGGTTGTTGATTCGTCGACCCGAACCCGAGGAAGTACTGACTGCGCTCGAAAGGCGATTTGGAAGACCAGGTGCCCTCATAGAGTTGGAAGCTGAGAAGATCAGAAGGCTGCCACGACTAGCAGACTCACCGAGGGACATCTGCATCTTCGCATCGCAAGTGACCAATATCGTAGCGACGATGGAAGCTATGAAGAGCATACACCATTTGCACGACACTGCGATGGTGCGCACGATATTGGAGAAGTTAACTCCGGCGCTTCGGGAGAAGTGGTATGACTACGCAGCGGTCAAAGAAGATGGCATCCCCGACATGAAGAGGATGGCCCTCTTCCTGGGAGTAGAGGCCGATAAGCGGACGGAATACGCACCACCGGAGCGCGCCGGAGACATCAACATAGCGCAGCCAGCAGCGAGACGCCGCACGGAGCGGGCGTATGCGGCGCGCGACACAGAGGCGGAGAAGGAGTCGTGCCCACTCTGCAAGGCGGATCACAAGTTTTACACTTGCAGGAATGTGATCAAGGCAACGACACAACAGCGATGGGAGCTGGCGCGCAAGCACAACGTGTGTTTCAGATGTTTAGCAAGCACACACCGACGTTTCCGGTGCCGAGCCGCGCCCTGCGGGCTGCGCGGGTGCCGCCAGCCGCACCATCGTTTGCTGCACGAGGATAAGCCTGCCGCTACAGAACAGCCGGCAGTGGAGCAGACCAACGCCGCCGGGACAACGCAACGAAGACGGCGCGCTTACCTGAAGATAGCGCCCGTCGTGCTCACCGGCGGCAACGGAACGACAGCGGAGGTCTACGCGCTGATGGATGAAGGCAGCACCGTGACCATACTAGACGGCGGCATAGCGGACGCGCTCGCGCTGGACGGGCCTAAAGAGGCAATGCGCGTGCAGGGAGTCGGCGGCGAGGAAACGCAACACACCAACAGCAGGATTGTGAATGTGAAGATACGGGGCGCGCACAGTGACCGCGAGTACACACTCGCAAACGCGCGCACAGTGGACAAGTTGTCATTCACAACACAGTCTATTTTCCAGGACGAGCTAGAGGACTGTTGCCACTTAGACCACCTGCCGCCGCTCACCTATGGAGAGGCCTCGCCAAAGCTGCTCATCGGTCAGGACAACTGGGACCTCATAGTCAGCCGTGAGGTGCGCGCGGACCGGCGCGACCAGCCGGTCGCCTCACTGACCCACCTAGGATGGGTTATACACGGATGCCGAAGTTCGCGCTGCCACCCCGTCGCCTTTTGTGGGTACATTACGGAGCCGATGGACGAAATAATTAAGCAGTATTTCAGTCTAGATTCCATCGGGATTACGGCGAGGAAAACAAGAAGTGATCCAGAGCAGCGCGCCCTCGCAGTGCTAGATGCGACGAGCCGCCGCCTTCCAGATGGCCGCTTTGAAACAGGACTCCTGTGGAAGCAAGAAGAAGAAGTCATCCCGAACAACTATGCGAACGCATTATCACGGCTTCGCAACTTAGAGAGGAAACTGGATCGGGACGGGAACTTCAATGGGAAGTACACAGAGAGGATCGACCATCTGCTGGCGGCCGGGTACGCTGAGCGAGTCACCGCCGCGCCCACGCCGAAGAGGACTTGGTACCTGCCGCACTTTGCCGTTGTCAACCCAGCGAAGCCCAAGATACGTGTTGTGCACGATGCCGCAGCGAGCAGCCACGGCCGCAGCCTCAACGATATGTTGCTGCCGGGCCCCGACCGCTTGCAATCACTGCCGGGCGTCGTGATGAGATTCCGACAACACAGTGTAGCGATCTCAGCGGATATAGCAGAAATGTTCATGCAAGTGAAAGTGCGAAAAGAGGACCGCGACGCGCTGCGCTTCCTGTGGCGAGGCGACAAACGAGGCGACGCCCCACCGGAAGAGTTCCGCATGACGTCGCTAATCTTCGGCGCGACTTCATCACCATGCACTGCGCTCTACATCAAGGACCGCAACGCAGCTGAACACAGTGAGGAGTACCCTGAGGCCGCGTCCGCCATCGTCCGCAACCACTACATGGACGACTACATCGCAAGCTACGCCGATGTGACAACAGCGCAACAGGTAACGCAAGCAGTCGACACAGTGCATCGGCGCGCGGGCTTCGAGCTGCGCGGGTGGGCGTCCAATGTCTCGGACGCCGTGGCCCCCTTGGCAGCCAGCCGCGCCGATATCACCATCGCCATCGGCGGGAGCGAGCTTGAGAAAACACTCGGCTTGCTCTGGAACACGCAAGAGGACACGCTGAGCTACAACTACGGACAGCGTGCGACGCCGGAAGTGCTGGCCGGCACCCGGACGCCGACTAAGAGGGAGGCCCTGAGCGTCGTAATGTCCTTATACGACCCGCTCGGGCTAGTAGCTCCAATCACCACACCGGCAAAAAGGTTGTTGCAGGACACATGGCGACACGGCACCGGGTGGGACGAGCCACTACCACCAACACTGCAGGCGAGCTGGCTCAGCTGGCTGGCTGTGCTGCGGCAGCATCAACAGCTGCGCTTACCGCGGTGCTACGACATCGAGCCCGCAGAGAGCTACGAGCTACACACCTTCGTCGACGCGAGCGAGGAAGCCTACGCCGCCGCCGTATACTGGCGGATGCGGCGCGCCGACGGGTCGGTGCGGGTCGCGCTGGCAGCTGGGAAAAGCCGCGTGACCCCCCTGAAGCCGACATCAATCCCGCGCCTCGAGCTGCAGGCCGCGCTGTTGGGCGCGCGGCTGGCGCGCTCGGTCACTGACGAGCACGACTTCACGGCGGAGCGTCGGGTCTACTGGAGCGACTCGAGCACGGCGCTAGCGTGGATACGCGCCGAGCCCCGGACGTTCAAAACGTTCGTGGCCCACCGACTCGCCGAGATAGAGGACATCACAAGGAAAAGCGAGTGGCGTTGGCTACCCTCAGCCGAGAACGTAGCCGACGACGCCACCCGTGCAACACCAGCGGACTTCGGCGCCGGGCATCGGTGGTTCCATGGGCCCGCGTTTCTACGCCGGCCGGAAGAAGAGTGGCCCGCCGAGCGAGAGAAGCCCGCCGCCCGCATCAACACTGGAGAAGAGAAGGAGTTAAGCTGCACCGCCGTCGCGACGCCGCCTGGAGGACACTTGCCAGACGTCCGACGCTTTTCGCGTTGGCCGCGCCTGTTGCGCGCCACTGCGCGAGTACTACAGTTCATCGAACTTTGCAGATCACATGTTGCAACAGTGGCCGCGACCCGCCGCAAGCGAACGCGAGCCAACGCAGCGAGTGACCCCACATGGACAGCGGCGCGATCCCGCGCCGACGCCGCAGCAACACCCCGAGACATCCAACCTGCTGCGCGGAGCCACGTGCCACTAGAGGCGCGACACCTTCTCCGCGCCGAGCAGCTGTGGGTGTGCGCTGTACAGCGCGACAGCTTGGCTGACCCGAGCCGGCTGGCGGCCCTCACCACATTCCGCGACGGAAGCGGAATAGTGCGAGTGAAGTCCAGAGTGAGCGCCGCCGCCGACATCACCGAGGATGCAGCAAGCCCAATGTTGTTGTGCGGGGACCACCCGTACAGCAAGCTGTACATACAACACGTGCACGAAGAGCTACACCACGGCGGCACCGAGATCGTCGTCAACGAGCTGCGACAGCGGCTGTGGATTCTGCGAGTGCGGCCCGCGGTGAAGAACGTCATCAAGAGCTGCCCGCGCTGTCGCCTGTTGAAGGCGAAACCCGCAACACCTCTCACGGGTGACCTACCTCACGCGCGCCTGGCTCACCATGCGCGCCCGTTCACATTCACCGGCCTTGATTATTTCGGGCCATTTGAAGTCACCGTGGGGCGACGTCGAGAGAAGAGGTACGTCGCGCTCTTCACCTGCATGACATCACGCGCCGTACATCTGGAGGTCGTCGCATCGCTCAGCGCAGACTCAGCTGTGGCCGCCCTGCGCCGCTTCTTTGCGCGCCGCGGCCACCCGACTGAAATTTGGAGCGACAACGCGACGTGCTTCAAGGCTGCCAACAAGGAGCTCAGCGAGGCAGCGGCCGCCGCAATGCAAGCGGTGGCCGCGCTCCGCGAGGCAGCAACAGCACGACGCATCACGTGGCGCTTTCAGCCCCCCCGCCGCCCCGTTCATGTGCGGCGTGTGGGAGAGGCTGGTGCGCACGGTGAAGACAGCACTGCGCCACACCCTGCACGTGAAGTACCCGAGCGACGAGACGCTCGCCACCCTGCTCGCCGAGGCTGAGCACACCGTGAACTCCCGCCCGCTGACACATGTCGCGGTGGGACCCGACGACGCTGAGGCCATCACGCCCAACCACATTCTGTTGGGCGCGAACTCGCACTCACCATCGCCTGGCGTCTTTGATGCCGGCGACCTAACGGCGCGCCAACACTGGCGGCGCGCGCAGTACCTGGCCGACGAATTCTGGCGCCGGTGGCTGCGCGAGTACCTTCCGCTGCTCCAACACCGGCGGGAGACGCACACCCGCGGGACAACACCGAAGGAGGGCGACGTCGTGATCATTTGCGACAACAACTTGCCCCGTGGGACATGGCCGCGCGGACGAGTGACGCGGCTCTTCCCCGGTGCAGACGGCGAGTACGAGTCGTCGACGTCACCACCAGCAACGGCAACGTGTTGCGCCGCCCGACCAAGAAGATCGTCGTGTTGCCAACAGGAGATCGCGAAGCGACGGCGGGAGAATGTACACGACGGCTTAGTACATAAGCACTATGTAACGTAACGGCCTATTATGTAAATATTAAAAATAAGTTGTGAATCGAGTATATCGATAGGTTGTCTCGCTCGCACGCGCCTGGCAGCGCTGCGACTGGCTGGGCCCGTGCGAACCAAAAGTAAATACACGTTTTTTCCGATAATTCGCTATTGAATTGAACATTAATTGCGTGATACGTAATGGTTGGGAAGTAAGGTGTCCATTTCCAATAAGAATGTTCAATAAAAGCTAAAATAAATTTGTATTTATATGGCACGTGTAGGAAAAAACCGGTTTGAACCGGTTCCTTACACGTGCCAACTTCAAGAGGTCAAAAAAGGTACTTCTACTAAGAATATAAGGAAAATGTTTGTTGTTCTATAAACGTAGACTATAGAACTCTGTTGTGAACGTAATTTTATTAAGAATAAATGAATTTTGTGTTTTCGTGCTTCGGGCGAAAATAGTATAAATAGGAGGCCAAATTTGATACGGTAGTCAGTCGCCGAATAGCCACCGATAAGGAACAAGTATCCCGCCCGAAGCACAAGCGCTCTTACCAAGAACAAAGAAAAAGTTTTATTTTACCTAGAAGTTTAGAGTCAGTTTTTATTTAAGTATTAGAGTCAGTTTTTATTTTCCAAGTATTTAACGTAGAGTCACATATTCTTCAATAAACACCTAGTATACAGTCCACACGCGTAATAGACGCAAAACAAGTGACCGAGGGAGCATCCAAGTCGTTTATCACGATTAGCTCTTATCAGAGCTGGGTCTCCGGATAGGTAGACAAAGTCTACAGATAGCATCATATGTGGAGTGGTCCGGTCCTCCACAGGGTCATTCCATAGAACTACAGGATCCAATTAGTTTCTAGAACTATTTGTCATATCATAGACGTCTCATAGCTTCGAATTCAACTATTCAATGGTTAATTGATTATCCGGCAGTTTAACCGGCAAAGCCTTTACCGGCTTCATCCGGTGTACCGTGGCAGCTGACATACTAATCGAAGCTATAAATTCGGAGAGATTTGTCAATATACCCTTATTAGTATTATTATTCTATATTAAATAAAATATAAATAAATATATAGGGACAAATCACACAGATTGAGCTAGCCCCAAAGTAAGTTCGGGACTTCTCTTATGGGATACTAACTCAACGATACTAATTTTATAACAAATACATACATATATATATAAACATCGAAGACTCCGGCCAATCAGAAAAAGTTCGTTTTTCAAATATGTCCCGACCGGAATTCGAACCCGGGATTATATCAATATAATGTCTAGGGATAGGTTTAAGGTCTGGAGAGTGACATAGGCTACTTTTTATCCTGAAAAAAAGAACATCTTATTGCCACGGGTAAAAAAAGGCAACGCGGGCGAAGCCACGGGGCTATTAAGGCCCCCATTGGCCTGTTACAATATAATAAGAATCTTTAAAAGTTGTAGTTAGTCTATCTGTCTGATTAATTGTCGAAAAATCATACAGATATTGCCAATTTACTTTTACAATAACCGAAACTTCTCATCAGGAGCGCCCCTTACAATTTTTTTCTCGACTGTGTTGTAAAAGATTTAGAAATGATCAAATGATATCTACTTTTAGAACCACAACGAAAGGAGTATAAAAGCTAAAAATTCTATTACACGTGTAACACAACTTTCTATAATAGTTTGTATCAAGAAAAGCAATATACAGGGTGTACAGAAATCGTAATAAGGTTATCAAATGTCTTTACAGTAGGCCCTCGACCGCGAAGGCTGTGATAATTGACGCTCGGGAAATTACATGTCGGCCCGCAGACAGTTGTTGATGACGTCACGACACTTGATTATAAACCATTTATTTCATAAATGATACGACACTCGGAACAGAGACGTCGTGGTGTTAGAAGTGTGTATTACAAAGGTTGAGGTTACAATATTGATGAATTGATTAAGATATCAAAACTTCGAATGTTTACCTTGGTCTATATACTAATTAAATATCTAAAACAAATTATAAAAATATTTTCACAAATCCATCTAGTTCCAAACTAAGCAATGCTTGTACTATGGGTAGTAGATGCTGATATATACATATCACCTAGATTTCAATTTCAATTTCAATTTCAATATTTATTGCGTTCCATACAGTATGTAAGTTGTTACAGAAATGATTTAAAAGTACACATTATGGGCCCTTGTCGGGCATAGCAATTAGGAGAGAGGAAGGCGATTTAAATTAAATAGAGATTTTAAATTTTAATATTTGTTTATTTCATTATATTATTGTGTATTGCATACTATTTTATTTTATTTTTTTAAATCCTTATCCTCTAAATATTCCTGTATACTATAATATGACTTTTTATATAATAATTTTTTTAATTCTTTTTTAAATCTTTTTTCACTGGTTTCGTTTATTAGTGTTTTTGGTAATTTGTTATAGATATTTATCGACATTGCAAATGTGCTTGATGAGTGGATTTTAAGTCGGGATGTCGCTGGCATAAGCATTTTCTTTGGCCTTAAGCTGTATTTTGTAGGCACGTCCTCTCGTTTTGTGTAGTACTCGGGGTATTTGCGCACAAATTTACATATCTCCAAGATGTATATGCAAGGGAGAGTGAGTATGTTATATGTTTGAAAGTATGGTCTACAACTGTCGGTCTGTTGGATATTAAATATTATTCGGATTAGGGCCTTTTGTAATATAAAAAGTGTAGGTGCGTCTGTGCTGTTTCCCCACAGAATAATGCCGTAACTCAACCAGGCGTACGCATATGCGTAGTATGTGGTTAATGCGGTTTCCATGCTGGTAGTTATTTTGACCTCACGGAGCGCGTATTTAAAACTGGATATTTTAGATTTAAGCTTTTTTATATGTATTTTCCAAGATATGTGTGTATCTATGTTCAGTCCGAGCAGTGTAAATTCGTTAACTGTTTCCAGTTTTGTATTATTAAGAGAAAAATTTAAATCGAGAGGAGGTTTTTGATGTGGATAGAAAGCCATGATTTTAGTTTTTGAGTAGTTTATTTCCATATTATGTTCGTTTAGCCAATTTAATGTTTTTGTAAAAATTTTATTTAACTGTTCATTTATTGTAGTGTTATCTTTACATGAAGTTAATATTGAAATATCATCCGCTAATAAGACACATGTTTCATTAATGCATTTAGGTAAGTCATTGATGTATATTAAAAATAACAAACATCCAATGACACTCCCCTGTGGTATTGATGCATGAATGATTTTACTATTCGAACGGATGGTTTTTATAATTTTAGAGTCATTATCAAAAAATTCGACATCTACATATTGTTCTCTATCCTTTAGGTATGATGAAATCCAGTCATAGGCCCTACCACGAATTCCTATTCCATAAAGCTTATTGAGAAGCATCTTATGTTGGACTTTATCGTACGCTTTGGTCATGTCCAGGAGAATTCCTACAGGATATTTTTTACTGTCAATGATATTAATTGCTTGTTGTATAAAGTTGTATACAGCTAGAGTTGTGGATTTATTTTTGCGAAAACCATTTTGATGCTTGTCTAAAATCTCGAATTTTTCGCAAAAGTTATAGACGCGTTTATAGAATGCCTTTTCGAAGACTTTCGAAATTGAGGGAAGAAGGGCTATGGGTCTATAATTATTTACATTTGTTTTGTCTTTTTTCTTATGAATCGGCTTTATTATAGTTTTTTTTAGAAGTATTGGAAAATCACCTTGTTCGAAAGACTGATTTATTAATAGTGATAAAGGTAATGACAATTCATCTGCGCACTGTTTTAATATCATTGGTGTTAGTTCGTCTATTCCATGGCTTCTTTTGTTTTTTAAGCTTTTAACGATTTTACAAATTTCGTTGGAATCTACTTGATGTAGAAACATGGTATTTTCTGTGGGGTGTAGCACTGGGCGACCGTGGGGCCGGCTTCTTGCCGCTGCTGTCTGACTTTCACCAATGGATGCAAAGTGATTGTTGAAAAAATCAGCAATTAGTTTTGGTTGTTTACATCGTTATGTATTAATTGTCTATGTTTAAAGTTATATTTTGTTTTTCATTTTTAGGTTTTTTATTTGTTCTTTCATTTATTATATGCCACATTGTTTTTACCTTATTTTTAGATTTTTTGATTTTATTTATATATTGTATTCTCTTTGCGCAAGCTACTGTTTTTTTTAATATTTTTTCATATTTATTGTAATACTGTTTTATTATATTACTATTAGTTTTTAAGGTTAACACTTTTAGCAACCTTTTATTTCTACAAGAAATTTTAATACCTTTAGTAAGCCAGTATTTTTTGTATGTGTTTTTTATTTTTACTCTTTGTTTTGGTATAAATTTATTTAGCAAATCTACTACTAAGTTATTAAATATTTTATAGTTTTCATTTATGTTTTTGGTGTTATTTATTATATTGTGCCAGTTTATTAAACTCAATTCCTGTTTGAATTTTACCATGTTATTATTATTGTATAATCTCCTTTCGATATGCCAAAAACTTTTTGTTACTGTTGGAGATACTTCAAAGCTAATGGTAGTTCCCGCGTGGTCAGAAAAACCTAGTTCCTTTACCGCTGTCTGTACGTTTTTATTTTCAAAATTAGTAAATATGAGATCTAAGCATGTTGATATTCTTTGAGTTATATGTGTTGGTTCTTTTATATGTTGGACTAATTTGTGTTCTAACATTAAATCTAAAAAATTGTTAGTTTTTGTACTATCTTGTAATATATTTATATTAAAATCTCCTCCTAATACAATGTTATATTTTTTATATTTATTATTTAAATAGTTTAAAGTAACTTTTAACTGACTGTAAAAGACGTCTTCCTCTCTTCTATTCCAATACATTACTACTAATAATAGATTATGTTTAGGTATTTCTATTGCACACATTTCAAGTATATAATCGATAGACTTATTTTTAATATCACATTTTTCTATGTATTCTATGTGTTCTTCTAATAAAATGCATACACCGCCACCCGTTCGAGTCTTACGACAGTACGATGTTGCTAGTTTATATCCGTTAAATTTTATCAAATCTAATTTAACCTTTGTTAGCCATGTTTCTGAGATACAAATAGCTTGATACATCGGATGTTCAGAGATATTTGCAATGCGCGGGATTCGAACACAGACCCCTTCGACACTGAAGATAGAGACGTCAATCGAGCTACCAATCTATACGTGTTTATTTATATACAGGCTACACGATAACCCCTTAACTAACTCAATTACACCAATTTACTTGTACTAACACTGAATCCTTTGATGCTAAACTGTTAACCAATTAAGTTTCCGGGTAATATACGTCACCAAACGGGTATCCGTACCCGGGTACCCGGGTGCACGGTTATGGCGTCCGATAACCCACTGCACTTTAACGTAGTTAACTTTAACGATATTAATAACGCTGTTGTAAATATGGTTTATCTATAGGCTTGCGTCGAAGAAGCTTTATGCAAAGGCATAAAGATCATAACCACAGTATAATAAATAGTACAGTCAACAAAGGAATTGACTGACCCCCCCTTGTATATATTATTATGATTAAAGATTTCTAAATATTGCGTGAAGGGATTTACTTAAAAAAACATTTTTCAATAGTATTTATATTGTACTATGTAATTACAAATTTTCAAGTAATTCCCTTCACGCAATATTTAGAAATCTTTAATTATATTTCCAAGGGGGGTCAGTCAATTCCTTTGTTGACTGTACTAGCTCATAACTTTGGTATATCCAAACTTCAAATGGTAGAAAATTGTTAGACATAATAAGCAATGTAAATTTGCAAACAAGTTGTAAATGACAATAAAAAGTGCCTGTGAAGGTCTAATTTCTGAAATAAACGATTTCATTTAATTTCATTTTAATGATATACCTGATATGTAGTCTGGGAAAGGAAATATTTTGGATGGAAAAATTTAAAGCAGAAATTTTGACTACGGGACTTCGTTGTTTCGACTAGGTAGGACATTAACATCCGCCCCTGGGGGGTGCAAAAGATTTAATGGACTTGTTCAGTGATAGGCCTCGATGTAGTACTATATCTCACAATTATGCCATATGACATCAGACAAACCATTACAATTTCTATAGAGACGTAATGTCCTTTTTGTTTTCTTCCTCTGAAATTATAGCTCAATACCTTATTGATCAAGTCTTCACTAAAGCCGTGGACGTATATCCACTTACAAGAAAACTTCTGCAAGAAATGTGCAACAGTCGTCCAACAACAACTTGCAATGTAAAACCACGGTTTCACCCTACTTGATAAAAAACTAATTTAGTCGTCGACAACGGTGTCAATATCTAGTAAACTAATCCCACTATCCTACTTAATATTATAAAGGCGAAAGTTATGTGTATGTTTGTTACTTCTTCACGCTCAAATGGCTAAGCCAATATACATGATATTTGGTATGTAGGTACCTGATACGAAATGTACGCGATTTCCTTAGGATTTAGTCAAAAATCTGATAGTCAATGGCACTTGATAAAGTAGATGTCGCAACTGTGCACAAAATTAAACGCGGGTAACTCCGCGCGCGGGCATTACCCTTTAAATTTTGATTTTCTTTTATTGGATTTCATAATACTTTGCATCGTTCGACTGTCTCAAACATCATCTAATTAGATTTTCAGATAATTAATACTATTACTACCTGTCAAACGAGTGTATTATTATCGGATACATTCCATTGGAGCTCCCCGATAATGCTTCGATGAAGTTTGTGTACCAATATCAGACTAATTAATTGCGAATTCAACTAAGAATAGACAAGGGATAGAAAGCGAAATCCAATAATTAATCTCTGGATTTTTTAATAATAATCCACACTAATTACTAAGCAATTATATACTATGCTGTTTTTTTTATTTTATTTTTATTTTTTTAATACCACAAAGTTGGGAAACAAACATACGGCCCGCCTGATGGTAAGCGTCATCGTACCCTATAGACGCTTGCAGTACCGTGGGTATCACTCACGTGTTGCCAACCCTCCCAACCCCCCCAAGTGGAGCTCCGGAGACCTTAAACAACTGTACCTGTGTTTACATATTTTCCTATTTTCCTGATCTTTCTACTGACTTATTATTATGTACTACGTTAATTAATTTAATTATGAATCTATAAAGTATTGTTGTAAGCCTGTTTTATGTATAAATTAGGAAGTACCTTAAGATTTATTTATATTTATTTAATTTTCAAGTTGCACAACGTTACAGTAAATGACCAAATCGCTGTACAATGGAAGAACAAAAAATCATTTAAGTTTAAAAACATTAATTAACACAAATTAATAATAGAATAACACAAAATAATAAACAAAAAGAATTAATTAGAAATAACACAAATTGATTAACGCAAGAATACTCATTCATTACTAATAGATGGTAATAATACTATGAAGCGAGCGTATAGGCGCTACAGTAATGTTTATGTAGCCTGTATGAGAACTGTTATTTGTATTTTGTGGTTAATTGAAAATAATGGTAAACGTTGACCATGCCTACAGAGCATCGGGCTCGGTAACGGAAGAGTGAATTTCAATAGAGCAGTGAGTAATAAAACATGGCCTGTTGACAAGAGTTTGTCGTAGTGTAGTTGTATGTAGGGTGACCATACTCGTGGGAAAGTATTAATTGGTTAAAATATTGTGTTATGTATTTGACAGTTATTTAATTAAAGAATATAACAAATAAAAATTAGTATGCATTGATATAAGATTGTAACTCTAAAGGCATGTGTTTACTTTGATTAGTGCGAATGCAGGTGATTAGTAACTGAGGGTGAATCAACCTCAATTACGATGCAAAAGATTTAGTTAGTAGAATTTTTGGTACGGAGGGTGATTCACCCTCAATTACTAATCTTCTGCACTTGCACTATTTAAAGTGAATTCAGGCCTTAAGGGCCGGTTTGGTAGCTAAAAAGTAATATAAAATGATAAAATCAGAAGGTGCCATCGCGGTTGCGAGTGTCATACGCGCGTCATGTCGTTTTCAGAATTATGGTAACCCTATTGCGGTTCCATTGCAGTTGGTAAATTTGTAGAGCGTCCGTCCGAAATGGCGCTTATTGCGTCCGCAGCTTGTTTGCCGCCGGTCAAAGCTTTGTAAAGCAAGGTGTGCAATCAAATAAACAGGGAATTATTGTGTTTCAGCATTCCATAATGATATTAAATTAAAAATACTCTACCATAAAATTTGTAAAAAATCATTCCTAAATGATTTTTCTAACATTCCAAAAGCAATTTTGAATCTTATAAGACACCTAGTTTTTTATATAATATGGATAAAAAATATATCCGAGATCAAAACTTTTTGCAATTGGTGTTAACTTCGGATTGATGTCACTCACTATTCAGGCTACCTGTTGGATACTGACTTGTCTTAACGACTGTTATTTATGGACAACACACGAAAGTCTTAAGATTTTTATACCTCTAAATACTGACTAGGATCGTCGTTGCTTAACGTGAGTGTTCGTTTAGTTTGACACTCGTAACGACGCTGCTCAATATACCCTTTATATTGCTAAAATTATCTTTTTTCTTATCCCTTCTTCCACTATTCGCTTCATTGTAGCAGGCAACGCATTGGTAGCTCCTCTGGTGTTATGTTCTTGCTGGTTTGCGTGACGTATAACATAAAAACATTATCTTAACAATAACCTAACTGAACTCTGATAACAGGCTACGTATACTTAGGTCATAAGCGGTAGGTGACATGACAAACGGTCTCGCCGCGGTAGGAAGATTTACTGGTGCGCTATACCGATAGCTGTTTACACTACATTTAACTTGTGCCAAGTAAGTACAGACCCGATCGGGCTAAAGTTCAGGACTGTTAAAATCTGAACAGTATTTCAGTAGTTGAAAGTAGTTATTCCACTAATAAACTGTTTTATAACTTCGTTTTACATTGCAGATCTCAAACGCCTTCCTTGTAAAACGATCTTATAAGTATCCTTCTGATTACATTTTGTTGAGTTTTAAGAGATAGTTGTAACTTGTTTACTTCTTATACTATACCTATAGGTATAGTTAAATATTATAACTCGTATCGAGAATACAAGTCTTCAAAAATGCAATACAAGTCTTCAAAATAACTTCTGTGTTCATTTTAGATAAGTACGACACACAGTGTTGCCAACGAGCTTCCCATTTAAAGTATTAGTAGGTACTTAGTTACTGTTCTCCATTTCTGTTTTCAAAGCGAAACCCTGCCCTGTTTTCCGATGGAGAAATGAAAAATGTTAAAAAGAAAAAGCCATCACGTGTTTGAACAAGGTGAAACTAAATGCGATTCAACATTTTCTATTGTACGACATTTAATTACAACTTCTATTTAATAATTCTCTTCAGATCTATTTACTTGATACATTTCCCTGGGAATAGAGTAATATTTTCTATCGTATGCTAGCTAGAAAATGTTATCGGATAGATTTATGTTATAATTAATTTTGAACATTAACCGGTCGGTTTCACGATAAATTAGAATGTGTTATTTTTTATGTTAGCAAACGAGTATGCAGGGTCATTTGATGGAAAGTGCTCACTGCCGCATGCCTATGAAGTCTAAAGACTAGGGAGTACCCGAATCATTGAGAGGAGAAATGGGACCCTTATTCCATTTTCACAACTAAAGTTTCATATCCAGGGGCGGAGTTGTGCTATTTCATTCTTGAAACGAAACGCATTGCTAACATCAAATCACACAAGTTCATGGCAGCATCAGAAAGTTGGTCAAAATACAATGACAAAACCAGCTTCTTAACAACATAATAAATTTACTTTTAATACTCAATAAGTTATAATACTTACAAAAAAAATAATACTATGTACTATTATTTGGTTGATCTGTCTAAATCTGTCGAGCCAATAGACGAGGAGATCGTCATTCATAAAAAATGATATAAGACCGTAATTTAACTCATTGGTCATTCGAAATCTTTTGTGAACGGTATTTTCATTACGTTGCGGAGCCGAGTTAACTTTTGTTCGTTGCGCACCGCACGACAAAGGCCTGCTTTTAACTGAGCCAAGTTGATCCGAAAGCAAATGACGTAGTGATGTCGCTATACCAGTTGCTCCCAAAAAATGTCTCGAATTGTTTGCTATATCAATTGTTATATGCATTAACTGGATAGAGATTCATGGAAGGAAGGTAGGGAGGCCTTTATCCAGCAGTGGGACCGTGTAGGCTAATAATAATAATGCATTCATACACACCAATGACGCAACTATGAATATTCAATTAATTACAAAATATAAATTTGTCCCGCACGGTTATGAGTATGGACATGGACACTAAGCAGAACGAGAGTGCGTCACCTAGCGGCGTGTTGAGGAAACGTTGAGTCGTGATACTCGTGATACGGAAGGTGGACTCGACTAAACACATCGTTATCGAGCGCCACCGAGAGTAGTACTCATAGTCACGAAACTGTCACGTTTTACCTAGTGTCTATTTTGTGTTGAGTTGTATGTATTAAGAGACTGTACCTAATTAAACTGTGTTATAACAACGATTGAAAAAAAGACCTAGACTGACTGAGGTTTTTATTGCGGTATTTCTTTTCCATCAGTGGTCATTCTGAAGTGCTAGTAAATTCAATAAACGTTCTTATGAAGAACTAAAACTGTTGCTTCTCTCATACCACAGTTACCCTCGATACGCCCTTGTGATTTTGAATTGCACATCGAATAACCGCTAGGCAATCCCATAAATTTATATTGGAATAAACGTAGGCATTATGTAATTTGTAGCTAGAAGTCAAAAGGGTAGACAAATTTAATGTACAGTTAAGTATCCAAAATATACTTACAGTGCAATTTAGACTCTATGTTGCAGAGCATAAGAACAGTAGAAAGTCCAATGCGTAAAGCTTAACGTGTTCTTGGAGTACTTACGTCCACGTACGTACATAATAACATAATTATGTAATTGGTTCTCAATTGAGATTGTATGTGAAATTGAATGAAAAAACAGAAATATCTAGCACTAAATGAATCCATGTTTTACATAACATGCGAAAGAAAAATGTTATGAAAGATTTTTCACTAAAGAAAGTAATATCATTTTGTTGCATCGGATATGTATTTTGTATTCAAAGGCTTGTAATCTATCACAATAGATGGTAAACCTTCCAATACGGTAACATTTCCGACGCCGAGGAAGCGTAGGAGAGCTGCAAGCGTCGGAAAAGTCTGGAATTGGTACATAATATTGCAATCTCCGTCAGCAAACACCCGACATATGCGTTAGGAAGCAATACTTATCCGGCCCGACGCCCAGCGGTTAAACTTCGCAGAGAACACCAATACGCTCTTTCGTATTTAACCACCGACTCATCTTGTTTCGTATGTTCAATGGAAAGCGTGAACGATTTTTGAATAGTACCTACTTATTTTAATGTATATTATTATTATTGTCTATACTTAATATTATAATGAGAGAAATTGAGTCTTTAAGTGACTCATTAACGCACAGCCGCAACCGCTGATCGTAGAGACCTGAAACTATGAGAGTGAGTTCTTTCTATGACGTAAGCATCTGATAAGAAACGGTTTTCCGAAACTCCCACGTGAATGAAAAGACTTTGAGTGTAAAATCTGTGACGCCGAGACCATTCCACCTAGGCCACTGAAATTGTGAACTGAAGGTCTCCCATATCAGTAAGATAGTATTACTTTAGTCTTTATACAAGATATAGGTACTGAAATACAATCAGAATAATCATTAAGTATATGCAACAAACATAAACCTATTACTATTAGAGGAGGAAGTTGTAAGAACTCGAATAGCTACAACAGACTGCAAGAAACAAAGTTAAATTAGGAATTTCCAAAATCTCCTTTGTTAAACTTTGCAATATGTAAATTAACATTGAAAATGTATAGAAACCTTGAAAGGTTTTCAAGAACATTTATATTAATTTTAGCACAGTACCTTGAAGTCTTTAACCCAAGTTAAATTATAATAAAAATTATCCAATTCATAAATGTTAACGATAGCGAGAATGCAAATACAAACGTCGCGTATCGTTTGTATGAAAGCGCTCCGTGTGAACCATATCTACTTAAAACGTTGCTTCACGATTACCAAAATGGAAAATACAGAAATTAAGGCAAAGTTTCGGCGGGTGCCCCTTTTATGACGTGTCCTTATCTCTAGGGAGCTGCGCGTGTAGCGAGCGTACACTGCCAACTTAACGTCGCATTCCCAACTTTGAACACTCGATTTTTCACATGTCTCACCAACGCATAGGGTTCACAATCATTTGTAATGCGTAAATGTGTGTGCATTTGTAAAATAGTGTGTATTTGTAGTACAAGTGGTGGTATTGTGGCAGTGCGCTTTGTTTGCGAGCGTCGCCGATATATCTCGAAAGTTCTGCTGCAGCGACGCATCTCCACAGACCGTTATATCAACTTTGTATCGCATTTATGACGGAATCTACTTGGAAATTTTAATGAATCTTCTGTTCTTAGTTTGTAACTACAAATGAATAAAGAATTACCCCTGTATAAAAATGTTCTGCCTTTCTTCTTTTCTATTACTTTTCTGTGTTCTTGTTCTGTTTATCATTCCAATTACATTTAGGCTGCGTTCAACTTTATTCATCTCTTCATTCACATTTTAGACAAGTTCCATTGCGCGGTTAGCTTGGGTTTTCATATTCTTCTATCTATGGCATAACTCAATTTAAATTAATTATGAAATTATGTTACTTTCTTTGTATGCTCTTTCTTAAACAAATGCAAAACTACTTTTTTTAATTGAACATTAAAAACGAACCACTCTATTTCCTTATGATCTTGTACGAGCCAACAACGGTATCATTAAGATGATCGATGAAATCAACATAGTCAAATAAATGTACTATAAAAACAATGTACATAGTTCAATACATTTGGAGTGAATCCCCTTTAATAGGTATTCGGGGATGCGATGTTTGTTTCAATTTCCTGCAGGCAGCCTGGAAGCTTCTATTTCGTGGGTCCTCGCAATCCGAGTGTGAGTAATCTTAGATAACGGACAGACATATCGTTCCAGTCGTATGTGTTTGAGCATTATGATTGATTTAAATGCCATTTAAGATACCAAGTGCGTATTGTGATTAATTCAATTTTTATTGATCTCCTTTGAGCTTTAAGACATTTTCTCAAATAGTCAATTACCAACACTACACCTAACAAGAGTTAGTTGAAGTGTAGTGAAGACGACGGAATCAAAAAGTTATCTGAGTAGTTTCCCGCTATTCTAGGCTTTCCTTCTTGATCGCCCTGCTCACCGCACCGTTATTAAGCGTAATTTTCAAAAACATTAATAAATAAAAAGCAATAAAAAAAAAGAAAAATGTTTAATAATTGCTTTAAATTACAATACAGTGTAGGAATGAAGTCTCCTTTTAAGTAAAAACACTAGTGTTAGGAGACCCCACTCAAATGAAGGGCAAATACCTATATAATAATAAATCATGTACTTAAACTTAAACTTTTGTAATAAAATATGTCAAAAAGCTATAAAAAACATAAACAGATTACGAAAGTTCAAAGAAAAATATGCACAAATATGTTGGAACAATAAAACACTTGTAACAAATAGCAGTAAGAGGAAAATCTTAATAAAGTCGGGAATTTAGTGTGGGCCAACGATTTGTCAAAACAATCTTTACGGAAGTGCGTGCTTCTGTCGAGAGTTGAGGTTGCTATTGTTACTAGTACTACAAGTTATATAAAACATTATTGCAAAATTCTCCCGGACCCCACAAGAAATCACTACGGGAACGAAAACAACAATGTTGTGCTATTGAGTAATAATAATCTACTATTTGATTGAAATATAAAGAAATTTCTTTAATATTTTCTACCGTTTTACACCTTTCCAAAGTCGTCTATTTCCCTTGTGATCGATTAAATGTGTCTGATTTATACATATATAATACGAATATTTTATTAACATTTAATATTACTCAAGCAAACACATAAACACGTATAATAGTTATTTAGCCAACATAAAATGTGTTTAGTAAGCGTGAAATAGAAAATAAATTCCAATAAATACGCGGAAAGTAACTCTTTGATCTTACATTGGAGAGGAGGAGATAATCAAGGTTAGATTCGATTCTACATAACTTTAAGTTCGCTCAGTAAATTGGATTGGAACAGAAGTAAATAACCTTGTTCACGTTACATTTTTTATTCGTTCGAGTCGAAGCTAAGCGATGTGCTCCATTTATTTTTCTCTTCGGCACGAATCACTAACGTGTCTTGTATGTGCAACTATTCCCACTTTATTTTCCTCTCGTGTAACGAAATCTCGATTTAATTTGAATAAGAATGTTTTGGATGAAAAGCAATCATCAAACATTGACTGTCGATGGCATATATAATAAATAAGCATATGTTTTGATTTAGTATATGTGTAAAAGCTTCTATAATATATATTTATAGCTAAAAATACAATCTTATTGTATTTTTGTTTTAAGTAATCTCCTTTTCTTTTTATCTATCTACTACTAATATTATAAAGAGGAAAGATTTGATTGTTTGTTTGTTTGCATTGTATAGGCTCCGAAACTACTTGACCGATTCCAAAAATTCTTTCACCAGTAGAAAGCTACATTATCAGGGAGTGACATAAGCTATAGCTTTTCCCGAAACTCAATGTGGTTCCCACGGGAACGTGTCCGGAACTTCATGCGGACGAAGTCACGGGCAAAAAAGCTAGTAAGTGATATTCTCATTAAATACGTTTTCTACAAAACGAACGTTGAATTATTAGATATGACAGTGTCTCAATGTCTAGTACCGTTCTCATGGAAATCAAAATAATAAAAGTAACCTACGTATTTTTTTACATGTTAAACCAGTGAAATTCTCCACAAAAAGGCGAAAAACATTTCATATATTTCACACAGTCAGTCTATAATATAATATTAAAATTTTAGAATGTTAGTTTGCAGAACTCACACTTTGAAGTTAAGGAAGTGTTATATACGAGTGTTTGCTTTAATTTCGGTGCTCTCTATTCATTCTGTCGGTGCAGCCATGTGTGGTGAATTATATTGCACAAATGTTTTGTTACCTATTATAAAGGTTGCTTAGAATTTCATGAAGCCACAGAACTGCATAAAATGCAGATGCACATTTCATATAAAGCATAATATGTTTTTATGAGACAGGACAACAGAGTAATAAGTTGGTTCTTTTTGTATAATTTTATTTTTTTACAAATGTGACGTCGGTACTGGCAGTAGAGAAAAAAAAATGTGATTCAGAGATCTTGTATAGTACTCGCCAAGTTTGGACAGTTGATAAAACAATTTGAAAATCGATTGTCGTTATGCACATAGTAATAAGTATGAATTTCGAAGACTCAGCCGTGTTGGCGACTAGTAGATATAGTAAGCTATAAGCTAGTTTGAATTTTGACATATTTATGACCTATTTAAAGCAAACAATGTAGTACGCAGCCTTTAAAATATTAAGTGAGATAATAAATAGCCTTTCTATTTCACTAAACACACATATTGTATGTACTTATATAATATCTAGGTTATTATAATTTATAATAAGTTTACTCTTTAAAAGTATAAAATGAATGTATGAAAAACAACTCTTTACGCAACCATGTGTCCACCGCATCACAATGAAAATGTTTCAGATGCGATTTGCCAGAGAGTAGTTAGGGCTGTCGATCAATATATTTAAGAAAGAGTGATGAGAATGCAAGAATTTGATGTAACATCGTACAACTGGCAAGAAATTGAGCTTTGTTCTTTAATTATTTATTCAGGAGACTGAAATCTATGGGCCAAAATGTAATAAGTTGGAATATGGTTTAAAAAAATAGTCATATTTTTCTATCTATAAATATCAATTATCAGCTTATTTCTCAATCTACAAGAGGAGAAATATGAGGAAATACTTTTCGTGAGTTTATCGAATAACTGAATGCCTAATCGATTTTATAATTACAGAAAAAAACCCTTAGCATTTAGTAGTTAGTTACCTTAAAGTAGGTAACTAAATGCACCATACATTCCTACAATACATTATAGGGTCATATGATGTATATAATATAATATTAAACAATTACTGAAAAACGAATATATAAACACTACGTAATAATGATTCTCGATTTCATATCGATTAAAATCAGTATTTAGTCTATGTCACTGACATAAATGAAATGTCATTGTCAATGACATTGACAGTTACCGCCTGCCGGCTTTTGTTATTTTGCTCACTCGTTTCGTGTTTTCCGATGCGTTTTGAGTGCTTTTTCCATTTTTCCAAATTGTTTCCTATTTTCGACGACCATCAAATCGGTGGCCAAGCCACTCTATACCATCGAGGTCGTCAAAGGTCGTAAAAAACATCTTTTTCACTTCAGGAATCATCTAATTGCAACATAACCTCACTTTCACTAAATAGTCATTAACTCAGCTCTTAGATTGCTAAAAGTTATAGAATTTACAGTGAAGGATTGATAAGTTTAAACCTATCAATTCTCACCATTTCCATCTTATTACATCCTGGCCCAGAATTGTATGGAATCGTTTCAGTCTCCTTTTTACTAGTGTATCATACACGTAACACGAGGCTCATGATTTCATATAAGGATGCAAATTAAAACAATTGAATCTTATTTCTTTTTTCATCTAAGGATCTTTATTGGTTAGGGACCACCGTGCAAAACAAAAATTGACACGATAAATGTAAATAATTCCGAAACGGATCATTGTATCGAAAAATGATCTTCCCAAACCTATCTAACGATACCCGACAACATGGGTGGGCGGGAAAAAAAAACATTTCTACTTTACATGTATACGCCAAAAATTTTATTTTTTTCAAAATTGTGTTTCAGCACTTTTTTGCATTGTTAATGTCTGTATACATAATATATCACAGCTTTCTAGCATTAAGCGTCTAAACGCTAGACGGCGGATAGATGGACAGACAGACGGACATGGCGAAACTATAAGGGTTCCTTGTAGTTTACTACGGAACCCTAAAATGACATTGAAATACTTAAATGAAACTTTTCGGTATTTAAGATGAAGTCATTAACGTTAATTACAAATTACTGTGTCCATCGTAAAGACTTCTTTCTGCTCATTTACTTAATATTATTAACCGGCCGAGTTAAGTGTCCACCGCATGACAATGAAAGTGTTTCATGGAGCCGTCCATTTCGCACAGCGGGTTGTCAGGGTTGTCGCGTCGCGTAACGCAGCCGGCGCGGAAGGCACGTTAATGGGTCCCTTCGCCCGATACCTGTCAGATGAGTGTCGCAGTACTGTACGAGCGAGGATTTGCAGACAGAAATGCGAGAGAAAACGATGCTTATGTACTTATTACGTTACGTTGTACAAGACATAGGAAATTCTAATGTTTTTTTGTTGAGAAATTGATTTTGATTGTAAAAGTTTATAAATTGATTCTTTAAAAAATTTCATTCGTGTTTAATAATATATTACGTAAAATATTTGTACAATGTGCGCAGGCTTTCAGGGAATACGAACCGGAGTCTGGATCTGGATATCCTTTGTTATGCATAAAAATGACAGTATTTTGTGTAGTATGTGGCGAGTGTGAAGCAGGCTAACAGTTCCAATAGAAGAATTTAAAAACAAATCAGAAATCCGCGTCGAATGGTCTATTCTGAAGCAAAAAGGCATTTCCAACTTTTCAGCTCGATTTCCACGGACCGCCCGTCCACAGTTCAATGGAATTCAGAATCCTATTCCGATGCACTGTTAATGAATTCGCATAATAGAAACTTTTAAAATAAAGTTAAAAGCTAAACCGTTTCTTTCCATCAATGTTTGCATTAATTCATGGAATAGTTTTTTTTATTAAATCAATCATTTTAATCATATTATTTCGTTTATCTCTTCAATTTATACAAGGATATACAAATATTCATCTCTTATATCGATCCAGTTCACGTAAGTAGTTTTTCCAGTACAGTTATTGTTTTTATAATATTTTTTTGTGTGATCATAGTTTTAAGTTATGTCTGCCTAATGCAGGAAGTACTAATAGGATATTAATTTTAATACAAATTTTATTACTTTTTTTAAATTATCTGACTCAATAATTTTAAACATAGTTATAGTGAGCAAATTCTTATGCAGAAATGAATAAATATAGTACAGTAGAACAAAGACCACCTCTGCCAGGGGGGCAAAAACAATTACAATCTCATGTCGATCTCAAGCGTTGTCGCATTCATAGAAAATAGACATTCAGAGATATAGTGCGTGAGATTGAGTTGAGATTGGAACTGTTTTTGTAACAAGAATAGACTGATATTTGCAAGATGTGCGGAATAAATACTTTCGCAGACATAGTGCTTCACTCCCTCGAAGTCTGTTGATAAACATGGTACAGCAATTGTATTTCGTATTCATCAAACATCCATTCTACTCTCAATATATGTGCTGAAACTGAAACTTCGTATCGCCCCGGGGTTCATCTTAGTTGCTCCTGTAGGTTAGAACTTGTGAACTCGGCCTGGAACTTACTAACCGCTTGTTTGTTGCTCCGAACAAGGTCAACTTTATAGATATCACCAGGAATCATTTAAGTTCTACCAGAATTTGTATTTGTATTTGCATGATGTGAAATATATTACTGTCTCAATGTTTATACTGAATGTAATTACTAAATATAAAGAAAGATCGAGATGATGTTACTGTTAACTGAAAAGGATAGAAGGAATCACACAAAAAGTGGAGCCACAGAACAGAGGTGAAGTAATAAAATTAAATAATGCTACGTGAGGCGCTACGTGTCTCACGTAGCGTCCCGTGCAATATTGTAGTTCTCAAAATAACTCAATCAAAGGAGATCTATGTCACTCGAAACTTACCATGAACAAACCCTAGCATTATCTAGTCAAAAAATAAGCAAATGTTCAACGGACCAAATTTTAGCGTTCACAATATATTTTTCTATTTATATTTTATTTTTACAAAAGATATACGTTTATTACGAAGTATATATATATACGTATATCTTTTGTAAAAAAGTATTATTTGAAAAATCTGAATTTATTGTACTTATCTATAACTCCAAAAACAATTGGAAACAACAGTTCAACAAAACATTAGTAACTATCATTATTTTATTTACAACCCTCGTCCTTAGTGTAATATCCATGTCCCTTCATGTTTTATTACGACTCAAGTCTACAAAATATGTGTTTAATCGCAGCCGTGAGGCACTTTGGGTGACAAGGGTAAGAAAACGTTTGCAAATATCAAATAATTCCAAATCACCTTTCGGTGAAGTTTTTTTTTCTGTCGGAAATGAAAACAGGCAATGAACTGTGAAACAATTTTGCGCAATATCTGGAGTTTTTTATGAGACCGCAGGTGTCTTTTATAGAACGATGCTGTTCCGTTTAATACTCACTAACACCTTTGATATTGTGTTTGAAGCGGGGGATATTATCTAACTGTATTTCATTTTGGTTTCAAGAGTATTGCTCATACTATATTATTACCTGGTATAATAATTTGGTAATAAAAGTGATTTTTGATTTATCATTTTTAATAAAGAACATAAACATGAAACCTTTGGATACGTAATACTTACTGGTCTGTGCGTTTTCAAAACAATTTACATAAATTTCTGATTAATAAAACTCACTTTTGTAAGTTTTGAGTAACTTTTCGTCGTATTTTGTTCAGTGATTCTTCATGATTTAGATATTATGAACGTCCAAAATTTCAGCTCTCAAGGGACAGGGCGATAATCAGTCAGGACTTTAAATAGATAGGTAGAAATTGTGATAGAAATAATTACAGTATGATTTCGTGAAATATAAATGGATTTTTTAAAACGCTTAATTAATTATTAAAACCACCGCATCGATTAAACCTTTTAAGAGATCCGATTGTTCGCTTCCTTCCCCATGTTTACAATAACACAATTTTAATTAATAAAAAGCTTCCCAAACGTTTGTTTTCCGTTCATGTATCGAATGACCATTATTCCCAACGAGCCGACCTTTACAATTTTTGCGAGCAAGTAATTCGGCCCCAAGCCATTCGTGGCATTTCACTGGCGGGAAACTGGAATAAAACATTCAGCCTCGGATATAAATTGGCTAGATTTTTTAAATGTAAATGCGTGCTTGTTAGTGCTAGATGGCTAGGTTTTATAATTTGAATTTTGATGTTGATATGGATATCTGTGCAACGTTTCATAAAACTTATGTGAGAGCACCTTTATCTACGTAACGATTGTAAAAATAAAAAATACGTGTGGCACTCGGGGACTGCCGCGGTAAAGCTGTTGCATAACATTTTTAATCAACTTATGCAATTATAATTATTAAAATTAAAATTGTTAAATATAAAACTGGTTAACAGAGTCTCAGAGTCAGGGTCACTGGTTAAGAGAGAGATAGTGAGAGTTAATAGTGGTAAATTTTATCGGTTATATTTTGTATGCATTAAATTGCGTATTGAATTTTGAGTCTTAATTCGTTCGTTTAAGGTTGAATTCTGTTTATTAATTTTATCGGTGTTAGGTTTATTTTCGTTACGGAATTTCTTGATTCGGTAACCGCGCTCAAAGCCCGCGATGAAAGCTATGCAATAGCTTAAAAACTTGTCCAAAAAAAACATGCAATATTAACATTTTGTAAAAATTAATTCAAAAACAAAGTCAAATCATTTCTACACTGTATGTATATTATTGCATGTTATACATATTATAATTAGGTTGCTTGAAAATTATAATAACTTAAAAATATGAAATAGAATTTGATTTATTATTTTTAATGAAACGTTGGAGATTGTTTGTTTATGTTTCAAAAGTATTGATGTTAACTAAATTATTTTATTTATTTAAATACGTTGTAATCAAAATGATCACATAACAATAGCTATAGTTCTGCACGCAGACGAGACTACTTGAAAGTAAATGTATGGATGTCCCTTCCAGCTGTATATAACCACTTAAAATGATCTCGGGGCAGCTCGGTCACGTCCCGAAGTGCGGAGCGATGTACCGCGCAACCGCCACTCCACAGTAAAAAGACCCGACTCTCTGCATTTGAATAATATATATCAACTCTTTAATTCTTTATACTATATTGAGGACGTGGTGCCACTTGATTGTTTTAATGGGATCGTTGGGTTAAAAAGGTTCCTCATTTTCCCCTTTCGACTTAATTAAAGATTTGATGACCATTACGTATTATTCTGGTGAATTTTCAACTTAATTTTAATTCTGCAACTGACGTTAAAGTTTTATTTCACTTGGTGAAGGTTATTGAAGCTATTCATATCAAAAATATAATTAAATCGTAAAAGTTTAATATATGAGTAAAATTATATTTGTTTGTATATATTCATCATTTATATTTTAACATTCAAGTTATTGAAAGCATAAAAGATATTGCTCAAAAAACAACAATTGAATTTTCAATATCTACTATAGCAGGCAATAAAAAGAAGCCAAAGATGTGAAAGGGCATCATAAATAAAAGGCTTGAGTATAAAAGTGTTCTTTATGAAGTGTCGGCGCAGTCGGGCCGCCCCCGGCCGCTGATACCTATTTGAAAGTCCTGTAATATTGGACTCCGCCGTCCAACTGTCGCATCTACAACGATTATCGATAGGTTTGTAGCCACCCTTAATCTATTCTGTTGTGGCGCACGCCAGCTGTTTTTATCTGCCAACTTTTTATTTTGTTTTTTTATCTGATTTGATTGTTGCAGAGCTGTTTCTGTAAATTGTTTGTTAGCGTAAATTGACCTTATCGGACATTTTGTTAGTAGTCAGTTGGTTGACTTTTTTTGATTCGATTCCAATTTTGATAAACAGATGAGTTAGATAGGATTTCAATTTCACTCAAAGGAGTAATATATTTAGGAATCACGTGAGTATTCTAAACTATTGTTGAATTTCTGATTTGATATTAAGTTGAACCGCAAAAAGTCATTTTATTAATACGTATGGGGATAAATTCGTTTTTTATTTTATTATTATATGCATGCAGAATCAGAAAGTCTAGTTTTGCTTTAATATAATGGAAATCATTTTATAAAAATATTTTATAGTAAATAACAAGTAAAGGCTACCTTCATAAAGATGTTGTAAAATAGCGAAACTCGCGCTAATCTGTGTATTTTCGCTGTCAAGTGGAAATTTTGAAAAATCCCTAAAATATACCTCTTATTCCTACATAAATGGAACCTTCGTGCAAAATTTCAGCACTCTAGATCCAAGGATTTGGGCTGGACGTTAATCAGTCAGTCACGCAGAAATTTTATTTAAATTTACTGATTAGCATTTCACACACGTTCGCTAAAATATGCACGTTAACTTTTTACAGTTTTGCATTAATGTAATAAGAATGTTGGTAATGCCACAAAAAAAAAGTAATATCGACATATCTTCAACGCAGATTGAATGACATCACTAGAGCAGAATGGTCCCAACTGACTGAGGGTCGGGAGTAGCGAGGGAGAGTCTAATAAAATATGTAGATTTGATGACTTGTCACATTTTTTGCGACAAATCTGAGATTCAAAGTTTTTTAGTCGTAATGCCGGGCGCTCCATTCCTTTTCATTAAGGCTGTATGTGCGAGGTTTTAAGTTCTTATGATTTAAGTGCACTTTTGAGTTAATGACTTGGATAGTAAATCTGACTCAGCGAACGTTATTATGAGTTTGCTAATTACGTAAGTTTTATATGAACCAAGAGACGATGATGATAATAAGTATACAGTATGAATGAACATGTTTTATTGTTTCCTTGTATTTTGAGTGAGTGTTTCTACGAAACAGTATATGTTTTGGTTAATTTAATTTTATGTTTGTTGTACTTTATTTTATTCCATTCCACTATACTTGGCGGGAAAGTTCTATTTAAATGGATATGAAATAAACATCGATTCCATCGATCGATCGATTGATTATTGTGATAAAACAAACAACATTTTGTTACCACAATAAGGTATTTCGGACACAATCGTTGAATTTCACTATGTTACTCAAAATGCCTTTTTTTTGGAAAATGTATCTATTTTGTTCGTGCATTCGGCTCGCTATACGACAATTTAAAAAATAACTGAAAACAGAAGCTACTGAAAAATCATGAAAATTGAAACATTTGGGTTTGGAGTTCATTCTCTAACGTTCAGAATAATTGTTATAGATGTATTTTGAATTAAAATGTGTTTAAAAGATCAATCAACATTCGTCACAATTGTCACAAATAGCATGCATCTCTATGGCAGATTACTGCAGACATGGACCGAGATAGCCCAAATCAATTTCTCTCTCATTCGCCGATAGGGATGGTGCTATATGAGTGTAATGCTGTTCTACTCTAACATATAATAGTGATGGATTCTGAGGCTCGCAGAGAAACCACAGGCTGCCGACGCTTGACTGCCCTCTGCATTATTGCATCACAGATCTGCTTACAGCTAAACTGAATTGGAATAATCTATTTTTTGAAAACTTTCTACAAGCCGAGAATTCAATTTGGTGATCTTCATATTTTATTATGTTGTTATTACTTCAACAGAAGGCACTTTTAGCTAAACATTGTCCGAGTAATACACTGCATGGGCCTACCCCTCGGGGACTCATTGTGTATGTTTAAAGAGATGATACTATCTATTAAATTATGCAAGAGAATCATAATTTCAGTGACACCGTTAAAAGTTTTATTTTTAAAGAAAAAAGATAAAATAGATGTCTAATCTGTAGCTGACTATGAACAAAGGTAACAATGGAATCTATATGATGTAAATATTCAATCCTAGTTTAATTATTTATCTGCTTTCAGTTCTCCGATAGTGCACGATACCTATGTTAATAGAAGGCCTAGCCGGCAGGGAATCAATAGTTCAATCGTTGGCAAGCGCGTATGTACTCTATCAGCGATTAGATTTGCTCTACTGGACACCCCGCTTCTTGTACAACGGCCGCTCTTATAAATAGCTACTTATGGCATGGCTAAAGCTTTTGATGCGATACTACTGTGTATGATTACTTCATGTATGTATATAAAATGGAATTGTTATGTAATTTTATCGTAATATTAGAATACGCCTTCATAGTGCTATGTTGTCGCGTCATCTATACATGATAAAACGTTTTGTCTTGACCGTAGAGAACTGAAACTTGGGTGTGCTGAAAAGGGAGGTGTATGACGTAGGCTACTGATAAGAGAGGATTTTTTGTAATTCCCACGAGAAAGCGGGATAAACGCAAACGAAGTTGCGCGGGTTTCTCTAGTACAATGTAAGCTACAAAGCATTTCAGCCCATCCCAATTCCTTTACATAGTCTACGTTGAATATTGTTGGGCCTACAGAATGCTACGTCACTTGTGGCAAGTTCCGTAACCGCTACGCCTGTGTAGGTAGATGTGAACTGGACTGTAGAATTCTGTAGATTACAAGTCAATTTCACGTACATTTCGCGTTATCGCTACGTTTTCCGTTTTCAATAAGTTACAAATAACTACTAGATGTTAGTTTAATGGTACAGCGCGTCACGAACTTCTCCATCGCAGAAACCTTACGCCGTCGAAGCTACGACGTGACATATTTGATGAGGACAACAGTGAAACAGAGTGACTGGCTCCGTTGGAAGTACCATCCTCCACGTCGCATATATATCAATACATCTGCTTATAGTTAATAAGAATGATCGCATGATAAAAATAGACAAAAAAATAGTGCAGCACGTGGGTAAGGCTTGCTACACACGAAATTAGGTTAATGCTGATAGTATAATAAACATAATATAAGTAAACATTAAACACTACAAATTTTAACATACTCAACTCTGAACTACTCTATCGGTACACGCCGATTGAAGTCAAACATGCATAGTAATTTCTTTAGTTCTTCGGGAAATATTGGCGAACCGAGAATACCTACCGGCTCGAGTATGTATGTAGGAAGCCTCGGGTAATGTAGCTAATTGCTATAAAATGCTACGCAGAGTAGACTTCGTAGCATTTTGTAGCAATAGCTACATTCTACGCTAAAGTGCTACGAAACGCTACGAAGAATGCTACGAAGTCTACTCTTCGTAGCATTTCGTAGCACTTTAGCGTAGACGCTTCTATTACGTTATTTGTTGTATAGTTAAGTAAAGACTAATATTAAATTTTGTAACATTTTGTCGGTTCGAAATAAACAATTACTTTGTGGAGTATACATCGTAATTGCCATCAGTCGTGACCTTGATTTATTACGTTGACTTTTTCATTTTCCACACACATAACCAAACTGTTTGTAACTTTTTTCTTGATCCCGTAAATTTATCTTAAATGGGTCCACCGTCAATGCATTTACCTTATACGCCGTGCCAAATTGTAAAATTTATAGTGTAAGAGCAGCTTTTCACAATTTATGTGCATGTTTTAACGTACCAATTCCATATTTTCACATTTAATATTTAATGTGCCGATCAATTATTTTTATGTAAAATTAAATATTTTACAATTTTATACCTACTCTACAAAATGAAACAAATACTTCGGATTATTTTATTAGGACTAATTTAATACCTGGTTTAAATTCGCTTTGCCTAAATGTTCGGTTCCGAAGATACCTTAACTAGGATTAAAAGTAACCTCCCGGTAAAGCCATTTTAGCTAAAGCAAGCTGCAATGTTTATCTTTACCTTAAACGGAGGTTCTAAAGCACTGCGAAAACGTGAATGAAGTAGAGGAAAATTAGTAGTTACTTTAGATAAGGAATCTTGCTAGATTCGAATCCTGGCTTTTGAATCCTGCCAAATAATGAAAGCGTTAAATGGCAAACGAGGTATTGAATGACGGAAAAGAGTAGCAAGTAAAGAGCGAACGGGAAAAATGCTCTCCTAGTAAAACGTCAACCTGAATCGTTGGCTCACCAACAAAGAATCGGCCGAGGTCCATTATGGTAATGAAAGTGACTGCCGTTTGTCTTAAAGTCGTAGCTCAATTTGCAAGGCGAGAGATAAACGCTGTTAAACTGTCGAAGTTCGTGACAAAGCCTGAATAATGCAGATTACACCGAGAAAAATACGGCCGCAGTCAAATCTGCATATTTTATTGGTCCCTTCCAATGTCCTCCTTCACTCTGTAGACAACGATAGCTTTTTAACCTTCATTTATTTTCATTTAACCTTTTTCCATAAATGTTGATTAAAATAAAGATTGGTATATTTTATATGTATAGGTAATTTGGTCGAGTGGCTAGCAATGGTCACTTTATGCCAAGGGCCGCGGGTTCGAATCCTGCGCAAAGCAAACATTATTTATGCATTATTTATGCATGAACATGTATTTTTGCCTTGGTCTGGATGTTTTCTATGTATAATAAGTATTTATTTACAAAAAAAAGTATTTTAGTATATTTGTCAGCAATCTACATAGTTAAATACCTATAGTACAAACTTAGTTGCTTAGTTTGGGACTAGATGGCGTTGTGTGATTCGTCCAAAAATATTTATATATTTATAGGTTTTTATACCACTAAGGTGGCAGACAAGTATACGGCCTGACGGTAAGCAGTCACAGCAGAAATTTAAATAAAATTGTCAAATAGAGAAAGTGCCTATGAAGGCATAATATGATTTGACTTTAACTTTGAAACTATATAAGAATTGAGACTAAATTTAAAATATTAATATTCTTGGTCGTATCACACAACGCCATCTAGTCCCAAACAAAGCAACTAAGCTTGTACTATGGGTACTAGAGTTCTGAAAAATATACTAACTTAAATACTTTTTTTTTGTAAATAAAAACTTTTTATACATAAAAAACACCCAGACCAAGTCAAACACACATGTTCATACACACAAATGTTTGTTTTGTGCAGGATTCTAATCCGTGGCCCTAGGGATAAAGTGACCATTGCTAACTCGACCACCAGGCCTGTCAAGGATAGCCTGAGACTGTATGTAGAAAATTAAAACAACTGGCTTTTTCAGGCGTTTTTTTTCTTCAAAATATAGATTGCAGTCGGATGATGAAACTATGGTCGCATACTAAATTAATATCACAGCGGTTTAACTATCACCCAACTTATAGTACATGTTAACGTTTCGTGGAAAACGGGATAACCGGCTTTGTATCCAGATACTGTTGAAATTTTGTTAAACAACGAGTTTTAAGTTGCCATGTTTACGTGGGACATAAAGGCTGTACAGACTCAATTTATATACATAAAAGCGAAATACCACTATATAACTAATTAACTTAACTATAACACATACAAACTTGTTTGGCAGGTAGGTTCCTTATAGTGTGGACATCTGCCAAGAATGGATTTTTCGAAATTCCCACGGGAAAGAGGGTTATACGCAAACAAAGTTACGCGGGATTCGCTAGTAAAAATATATGAATAGCATTTGGATGTTTTAATTTGTTTAATTGTTACGGTAATGCTGAAATTAGTTTAAATTAGCAAATTGACGACCTCCGTGGCGTAATGGTTACCACGCCAGACCGCCACCCAGGAGGTCCCGGGTTCGATCCCCGGTCGGGTCATGATGAAAAACGAACTTTTTCTGATTGGCCTCGGGTCTTGGATGTTTATCTATATATGTATTTGTTATAAAATATAATTTCGTTGAGTTAGTATCCCATAACACAAGTTTCGTTCTTACTTTGGGGCTAGCTCAATCTGTGTGAATTGTCCCTAAATATTTATTATTATTTATTTATTATTAATTGTCAAATGTCATATTCGCGTCGACACTTCATAATAGAAGAATAAGCGTATATTATTTCAACATACTTTTTTGTATGTAAACTGATTGGAACAAAACAAACAGAGAATGCAACTGCAACAACACGTCAAAGAAAACCACATACGAATCGGCTAAGTACCACAGAGTAATATCCGTGCAGGTATTTTCTGAGTATTACGAATAAACGTGCCTTTGTTTATTCGTAGAAAAAGTGTTAAAAATATTTAAACACTATTATGGAATCGGTATTTATGATATTCTGTAACGTACCTTGGCATTGGCACGTGTACAATGTAGGTATTATTTTCTTTTCATATTATTTTGTATAAATGCAATAACACATAGATTAGAAAACGTCTGATAGATATTGGTAAATGAATAGGTTTATGGCTATTCTCTTTAGATAAAATGAGATAATTTACTTAAAAGAAAATATCAGATCGTTTAAACCTTTATCGGACCAACGTATACATACAAAAGCAGCGACGTTCAGGGGATTAAGCAAATGGGTTTCGACCCAATAGTCATTTAGGTGTCTACATTTGATTTTACACACCTGTGCTTATGGCCCCGACCCTTTCAATGCCTTTAGTTTGCTCCAGTCACTTTAAGTCGAAAAGTAGTAAACATGTGGAATAAATGTTAAGAAATTTAATGTTTTTAGTGTTTTGGACGAGCTTGCTAATTTGAGAGACGGGCCCAAGAGAATTGAAGAACCTGCATAGTATGGCTTTTAAATATAAGTTATTGTTACAATACTGTTTTAGAATTAACAATAAATAATTTTTACGTTGTAAAATATTTTTATTTTTACGAATTCACAAAAAACTTTTTTGTGAAATTTTAGTCTTCAGATTCAGTGGTTTGGACTGCGTCCCAATAGGGCACTGACTGACTGACCTATCCTTTTATGCATGAAAATATATTTAATGATTAAGTTTTCTACGTAAATGCTTTTCTGGCGATAATGCGTCGGGGGTATGAATATGTGACGCGTCAATGCACGCTAAATAGGTTATGTTGAATACCAATTGCTCGCAAAGCTCATTGCGCTTTATGAATTATGGTTTCACAAGGAATTTAGTAGCTTATCTAGAATTTTGGTATTATTGCTAATCATGACAGCCAGGTTGCAGAAACTCTATATCTCTATCATTACATTTTATTTTGACGGTGTCATAATTTGATGTGTCATTAAGGTTAAAATGAATTTGTGAAACTCACCCAGTATCCAATATTTTGTATTTTTTTTTTAATTAAGAGAGGTAGGGCATAGCGGATATTCAGCTCAAATCGGAGCAGCCCGTCTGGGGAAGGACCTCCACCTTACAGAAGATCGTAGCCAAATAGCATTGGTCTCGTCCATGTTGTGTTCCTACGGTGAGTAAGGTCTCCAGAGCTCCACTTAGGGGGGTTGGGAGGGTTGGCGTGAGTGATACCCCCGGTATTGCAAGCGTCTATAGGCTACGGTGACGGCTTACCATCAGGCCGACCGTATGCTTGTCTGCCACCTGTGTGGTATAAAAAAAATATATATTATATATTGACATTAGATTTTTTACAATGATTATTGTACAAACGGACATTGTAATCTTTACTTATAAATTACCTTTTCCTGAATGACTGGCGGGTAAATGCACAGCCTAAACTGTCGATCTTAGACGCCTGAATCTTGGAGGGTGTGTTCTATGTATGACATAGATATCCGATAAGAAAGGGTTTTTCGAAATTCCTACGGGAAAACGGGATACACACAAAGTAGCACGGGTTACACTAGTAGTAACATTAATTAAAAGTAAGTTAAATAGTTAGATAAATTGTGTAAATTCAACATGATGTATTCCAATTCATATTTAATATCCTACATTTTATTGAGGAAAATATACGCCTGCCAACCGTAATGTACCAACACTTGGCACATATAACGAACATTATATATAATTCCAGCAAATAAACATTTTATGAATATATTCAGAGCATTGCATTTGGTTGCAAATTCGTGTGATAGAGCATTCTCACTTCATTTGTTTTATCAACCTTTCATATTACAATTTTTTTTCTTCTTCTTTTATTATTATTTAGAGAGGCATTCACATTACAGGCACTTCTCTTGTCTTATACTTCGATTTAGATGCCTTATTATTTTAAAATATACCTATAGGGCGGCGGGGAGGTAACATTTTTATTTAAAAAATGTTTAAATAAATATATATCTACATCTTTTTAAGTTTAAACTAAAGTTTTCACCTCTTTGTAGCCAAAATTTCAGTTTATGTTGAAAATGATTTTATCCAAAATTCTTATAAAAGTTTAAAATTTTTCTAAGGTTTAGTGCAGAGGTGCACAGTAAACGCATGTTTGTAAGTAGATGCCTACTTTGCCTATTTAAAAAAAACTGTTTTCACCACGTGTCAATAAAGTCGTCGCAAAATTTCTTTTGTTTCTACATTTTTTTTTTCATAATAATAATATTTTTAAGTTAACCCTATTAATTTAACCCTATTCTACCCTAACCTATTTTTAGTAAATGTATATGTATTGTTAGAATCGAGGTGCTTGCTCGATTGACTTTTAACTTGTCCGTTTTTGACGAAGGTTGGGCCAGAATTAGCCCCTGATTCTGTTACGTTACGTAAAGCACGCGATTACGATAAATTAAACACGGTTAATTAATTCCATCTACATTACAATGTTTTCTTTGAGCTTAATAGTCATTAAATACGTAATTAAAATAGTTTTGTAAATAAAACTCGTACTGAACATAAGTCTTAATATATATAGCTTAGAATGTATAGAGTACTAGCGCCCCGTCCCAGCTTCGCACGGTTTTTTTTTACTAAGGAACCCTAATTTTTTTGAAATATAATACAGCCTAATTACATAGGGGTTACCTAATTACAAGTTTTTGAGTTTATTCATTACAAACAAAATCTTTCTTCTTTATAATATTAGTATAGAAAAAATATCATCATTTTTTATTTATTAAAAATAAACTCATTTAAAAACTATATTTTTCTTTCAACATGTTGTTTCCTCCTCACTGTATTACTTTTTAACTCTGAACGTTCCTTCACCTGTATTTAATTTTATTTAATAAGTGAAGGTAAGCTAATTATTCGTTGAATTCAAGCTCGTTTAAATCTGTCTACCTACACCTAGTTAAGATGGCAGACTCAAAGGTCTTCTTTTGTAAAACCTCTAGTTGTTTGAATAAAAGATATTATGTTGTCACTGACCTGGCTAGAAATTAAGGTTTTAATTGCAAGAGACAAATCAGATCGAATTAGACCTTAATATATTTTTTAATGTCACAATTATGTGATACCACTTTAATCAGATCTGTTTTTTTTAAAAGAGTAGGATGCCTCATTTTTTAAAAGAAATCAGTGTCTTTCAAAATTTCATTCATCTATTCAAGTAATAACGTTTATACAGGAATAATTTGCATGAAGAATTCTTTTGAAATGATTTATTTTGCGGTATCGTACTTTTTGCGGTTCCTCTGCACACATTTTTCTTTATCTCAGAAATCTTTTCTCAAAGGACGAGTCTGGAATGCTCAAGGACATTCATTCATCTGATTATTTTTCTTGCTGAGAAGACAGCGAGGCTTATCATTAAGAAATAAAAGACTGGTCAAAATATGATTAAGCGTAAACTCCTTATGTTTTATAGTGAAACTTTGGTCTGTATTTTCGTATTACTTTTTAAAAGAGAGATACAAAATCTCACAGGACGCCTGCTGTCGGCTTAGCTCTCAGCTATTAACCCTACCATAAATATCTGGCCAGCGTATTTAAGGGATTTAGATTCAGCTTGTATCGCCCTGATGGAGGTTCCGTGGGTAAAAGTTAGGTTATTTACTTTCAAGTGGGTGTAGCTTTTTAAGTTTGTGATAAATTGCTCGTGTAAATTATTGTACATAGTTATAATACAGAGTTGTCTTATTACATTATTTTATAGATGTTTAAGATTTTTAATTATATGTTTAAGAAATTAAATTTTTTGTTTAACAAAATCGATCAATTAATTCCATCTGTTACACTGCTATCCAACACTTCTTTATAACAAGTAATTTTACATTTATTGCTGCACAAAAACATATCGGCAAAATAAGTGTAATAAACAATAAATATAGGTTAATAAATCGTAGCATGGCTAAACATTCCTAAACAAAATAGCCACGATCTCCCCAAAGTTAACCTAATCTAAACGCAGATGATCGCGATTGTCGGAAGATTCCACGACGATTAAACGTATTCATAGCGTTTGCGTTTTGACGTTGGTGTCAGAAGCAACAGGGCCGCGATTGGAGCGGGTAGGCGCAGGCGCGGAGCTCCGGGGGGCGAGCGGCGAGCGGGGGGACGGCCACTCGCAGCCTCCACGCTCCTTCTTAATGAATCGCCGGTACTGGCGGCATGCGCTGCGCCCGACAATCGCGCTCTCTTTAAAAAGTTGTTAAGGAGCGTTTTCTCGCCGTCTCACTCGCGCATTCGCGTTGCAACAAATAAATCCAGCGGGTGGTGACTAAAACCTCTTCGGCTGGTATGTATGTATTTTATGATACAAAACTATTTTGAAGTGTACCTACATGCAGTTGACTGCAATTAATTGCTTTAGAAGTTATTGTAGTTACTTAGAAACTTTTGGATAGTTCCGATTATGTTGCAATAAAGTGCATGTTTGTTTTTATTACATACTTTTGAAACAATGTTGTTATGTCATACTTTCTGATGTATATTATAAAAGTATATAAGACTAATACATCACTATTTATAGTCAGTTTAAAGTACATAAATGTGTGTTTGAGTGAGAAAATGCAAATTAATAATAGAATAATGACATGCTTTGTCTAATAAAATTATTCTTATACTTTATAAAGAAAGCTTCCTGTTTACATGGATCTTTCCTTTTTTCCTCTAATTAGATTATTGATTGTATGTTGTTTCGCTATTATATTTATTTTGAAGCATCATTAATATTGTAATATAGTACGCAATGTTACAAAGTAGCAAGATTTGGTAGCAAAAATCTTACCTCTATTAATCTTTTATAATATCGCTCGGATTTGTCAATGCGGCCTTTCTACAGGGCGATGGTGAAAAAAGGCCTTATTATTACAAATTTGGGTGGTGCGGCACCTATTGTTCGTGGTTACAATAGAACTGTCAATGTTTCACTCCAGATGAATGAACTGTCGATGAATATTGAAAAAAGTCTCTCGCATCGGACGTTTGCGACGGGGAAATGACGAGTCTCATTCTTGTTCTTGAAGTACAACAATAACTAGATTTGGTTTTAAAAGGTTTTCAAGAAAATATATATAAACAATTAGGTTTGAATTTAAAAATGCATAAAATTTACCAACCTAATTCAAATTTATTATACACCTGCAAGTCTTTCAGGTTGTATTTATTGCGGGAACGACACTGGCGGATATACATATTAAACTTACACCATTAAAAATACTGAATTAGTAATTATGTACTATTGTAAATTGACATTTGTGGATGATCCTTTGTATCACTATCAAAACAAAAGAATGTAAACAAAATAAAAATAAACAAAGACAACAAAAGATAAAAATACTTTGAGCGTGCGCAGTTCTTTTGTTTACTACAACTTTAAAACACGGCAGCCATGTTGAATTATCATAACACTACCGACACTCAAGATTTTCTAAACTATTTCTGAAATTATTCAATTTAAACTAAATGTGTTTCTGTAAATGAATACTAAAATGACTCATGAGTTTTCTGTAGACAATAAAATCATTAAGGGGTTTGATAATCAAAAATATATAAACCATGGATTAACGAAAACACGTTTCGTTTCTGTCATTCTTGAGTAAAAATTAAATGAAACGAAAGTGACAAAACAAAGTCAAAACTTAGCTCATTTTTGTTTATTCATAAAGAGGTATTATTAGGAAACATATTTTATTGTTAAATTTCTCGTTTTCATTAGCTTATAATAAATAAACTGAGATTTTGAGAAAAAAAAATACACGGAACTTTTTAATTTATTTATCGATAAAACATTATGGAATCGTGTATTCGTTTTCAGCATAATATTAAGTAAAGACCCTTGAACCATAATTAACATGAAGCATATTATATATAAAAACATGATATTCCTATTTGATATTTTTTTATTTACTACTAATGTAGCAAACCAGCAAATACCGCAACAAACAACAAACAAGCATACAGTCACCGTAACCTATGGACTCTTGTAATAATCAGGTCTAAATTAATTAAACCTCGCGTTGCCGACCCTATTAAAAAAAGTGGAGCTCTTTAAATAATTTATTAATATGTGTTACATATATATGTAACACATATTAATAAATTATTTAAAGTATAAAGTATATTATATATATATAATAAGTTACATTATTTCCATATGGAAATAATGTAACTTATTGTTCATATTCGCAAGTAATTTTACTTTGGATGTACATATATTAATGAACGTAAACTAGTATACCTTTATGGCGTCATGATTGATGACCGTACAGTACACAACGCCGGCGTCTCGCAACATATGACACGCCCAGGTTTGTTATAAATTATGAAAATAACGACATAGTCACATATACGTCTCGGCTATTTTACATTTCAGAATTGTTTTTTTTACTTACTTGGTTTTTTACGTCGCCATCTGTAACAGTCAACAAATGAGAGAGGTAATCGGGGAGGTGAAATTTTTTCTAAATATTGCATGCATCGAATTTTTATTTATCAACAATGTTTATATTAAACTATGTAATAACCATACATTATAATAATATGTCAATCGTAATTACAAAGTTTCATAATAATGCTTACCTACATAATTAGCATAAAAAACTTTGGTTCTTCAAACCTTTGATATTTGAGTTTTATATGTTACAAAACTACATATACATAAAGTATTGACAAGCTGTCCGGGACTGAGATTTTGCGGCATTGCGATGGTGCACCTGCACTTCAGTCAGTTGCGAGCGAGCGACAGAAACAGTGATGTTCAATTGTCAATTTTTAGGGTTCCGTAGTAAACTACAAGGAACCCTTATAGTTTCGACATGTCCGTCTGTCTCTCTGCCTGTCCGCGGCCTAGCGCCTAGACACTTAATGCTACAAAGCTGTAAATCGGTATGTATATACATATTAACAATGTTAACAAAGTGCTGAAGAAAATTTTGAAAATATTTTTTTTTGTGGTGCCTCCTCTACATGTAAAGTGGAAATGAATTTTTTTTTCGCGCCAACGCCTTGTTGTGGGGTATCGTTAGATAGGTCTTTTCAAAACATTGAGGGTGTAGGAATATAATTTTTCGATACAATGATCCGTTTCGGAATTATTTACATTTATCATGTCAATTTTCGTTTTGCACGGTGGTCCCCCCCCTCTATCTCCGAAAGTCTTGATTTTTTTAAAATTTCTTAATTAATGGTAGTAGTCCATATGCTGAACCTTCAATGAAAGCTATAACGGTTAAGTAGGCTCTACTAGTTACCGATTAATAGCCGACTATCTTATAAAATAAAATTTATTTAATGAAAACTTACAAATGTGATGGAATTTGATATTGGACACAACTGAAGGCAAGCAAAGCACAGCAAATACGGAACTCTATATTGTGCGTGGCCCGACACGTACTTGCCCGTTTTTTTTTATTTAATCGCGACAGTTTATAACCATCCTTAAACGATTGTGTAAACGAGATGTCGCCTTACATCATGTACTGCGCTGTCTTCCTTACTCAGCCGTTCTTGTTTTGTTTTAAGCGGTCATGGTATGGCCGCAGATAGTTTCTTGTATTTTTTTCAACAGATCGTTTTTTGTCAATTGGACACCACACTTCCTCCGTCGTTGCTCGCTCGCAACTTATTGAACTCTTGAAGGAGATAGGTATCTAGGATAAAAAAAAGAACTCTTTTCATAGAGAGTTTAAGTTTTTTGTAAAAGACGACCTGTTCTTCAACCTCTATGAGTGTATTATTAAAGAGGACCATCACAATAAAATTATAATATGATGAACTTATTTAGTTTAACATTCAGGAATAGAGCAGAATTTTTGTTCGTACAATTTTCTTACGAAGACTAAGTAAGTGTGTTTTAAAGTATGTTTTTGTTGGGTTGCAATGAGCTTAACTTTCCATTGTACCGTGGTCAGTTCTACTTGGAGTTTCTAAGGAACCACGATAAGTTATCTTTTCATTAAATCTAGTTTTGTTTATATTGTACTAAAAAATATACGTTGAAAATGTTGAAATGTTAACAAAACTATTATACTACCTTGTAATTGAATTTCGAAGTAGTCCACCACCAATTGAGCTGACATTATTTTTTGCATTAGATTCAAAACAATAAATGTTAGTTACCTCTTATGATGAGTTGCACAAACTAGTTTTAAGTTCTTCTTCGTCGATTCCTCATGACAGGGTCGTGACTATTATGCCCTGACTGTTGGATCAATTTCCTTCACGCTTCCCTGCATTGAACCTGCTAAATACTTGATTTGATGGTTCCTTTCGGGTCACGTGTCCGAAATTTTAATGACACATCAAATCATGGTTGCTGAAAAAGAGCTTCAATTAAGTTACTTCTATTTTTGACTGCAATTACATTGCAAAAGGCTATAAGTAACCGTTCTAAATTGATATATAGTATTGTTTTGTGCTCACATTCCAATTCCACCCACCGGCCGTCATATAGTTTAATAACTTGACACGTAATTATAAACGCGATTAATTTCAAATGACAAGTTAAGATTCCTTTGTATGTCCGTACGTAATTTAGTGCTGTCGGGTAAAGGCAACAGACGTGAAAGAATCCCAACTAATATTATAATTATGAAAGTGAGTATCTATGTTACAGCCAAAGTGATTAAATTACTGTTATACATAATGACTGGTAATTATATATAATTACCAAATTGTCTAGACAATCTTATAAATTAATCACTCACTGTTGGTATTCAGACAGACATTGGTGGGTTAGGTTAGGATTACCTTGTGACCATAACACCTCCAAGCGAGCGAAGCGAGTGAGGCGCGAATTTTTCTTACGATTCCGCGCTTTATTACTTTGGCTAACTTGACCCGCTGCTGTTATGAATAAGGTCCGGACAAAGTGATTAATTTACTTGTTTTATTACTTTAACCAAATCGTCGAAGATATTATATATAATTGTGTCATTTATCACTTTGTCTAAATTGAGTAGACATTATAAATAATGGCTGGATAGTATATATAATATCCGGATTTATTACTTTGGCTGTAACATCTATATTAATTTGTTTATTGTATGCTATTCCTTCACGCCTTGAATATGACTCCGATCATTATATAAAGTTATATACATAATATTATTGTCAGGGGTACATCGAAACGACATAGGCTACTTTATCCCTGGAAATTAACAACAGGAAATAGAAAAAAGTTTTTTTCTACTACTGTATGTTCTGTGGTTGGTTCTACATGGCGCTGCAGTCGCCAAATCTTAAAAATTTACTTGTCGGCCAACAGATGGCGCCATAAATCACTCAAACTCTGATCTATACATTCAAAATTTACAGCGAGCGAACTCGCGGGCAAAAGCTAGTAATTTCTTGTAGTTCTAACTAAGACGATTTTCAGAGAGTTAATAGCGTTAGTTTTTTGTAATTGGATGGTAAAAGGGTTCATGGGAGTAAGTCTAGCTCGTATCATCTGAAAGAGTAAGATAAGAGTTTCAAAAAAAACGAACTCGAACCTCTTTGTTTTTCTATTGTGTGCTGATTGTGTGTATAGCTTCTAGTCTTCTACCCATTTGTCAGCTCCATCTAGACCACACATGGAGTTTTGAGGCCATTTTCCACTGTTGATAAACATAGTATTCGTGGACGATTTTTAAATTTTCTACAAGTATAAGATATAAATGGCTTTGTGTGAATAATATTGGGCATCTGATAGTGTCTATAAAATATGAATATAGATGAAAATTGTGAAAATAGCCGAAGGTGTCTCAGCGCGCAGCCCATCGATCAATCGGTAACAAGATTTTATATGAAAATTGATAAACTACCTTTTCGGCTAAGTTGGCAAGCGTGATGTAAACGTAAATTGCATCTAACATTTTATAGAATTAATTTGAGATAATCATCTAAACTTGATAATAAGCTTGAGGTCTCCGCTGAGCATTCTAACACTTAGATATTTTGCTCGGTGGAAGCTATTATTGCCACAATATAGAACTTGGGCGCGCTGGGGCGTTAAGGCAATGCAGAATTAGATTGTGTAGACTGGAATATAGTTATATTACAGGGAATCTCATAACTGCAACATACAAATGAAATTAGTGGCATTGTTTCGTATGCAGTTCAAACATGCTTTTGTTAAATGAGAGATGTTTGACGAAACTGAAATATTCGTGCGTACTTAGCACATAGTTTTTAGAGAAATATAATGATAGTGTTTGAAATAGTTCGTCATACGGTAACATAATTTAACAAGCCTTTAAGCAGCAGTGGAAGTTTTCTGGCTGAGGTGATGATATTAAAATTTTAATATTTTTTATTAAGAAATAAACCGTAGAACACAATAAAAAAAATCATATTGGTTTGGGCAGAAAGAGAGATTTAGAAGAGCTTGTAATAGGCCTATTTTAATAGACCAAAAAAAGAAACTAATATTTTTCATAAATGCGCTACCACATCAGCGGTAGTAGTCGTGTGACATTTATTTGTGTGTGAAAATTACCCTTTACACATGCTGATTAATGTTACTGTTCTTTGCAAGAAGCAAACAAACAAAATTTAAGTTATTATAATATCACAATAGTGTTGCGGTAAGCGCACAGATGCAAACATCGGTATCGCGTGCGGTCGAACGTTGGACACGTTTTGATAAAACGTAGCACAATTTCCGTATGCGCCGCCACTGCACGATTACGGGGCTTGACCAGTAAACCAGGATTTGAAAATATTTACTTTCAAGTTTAAATATAAATAATACGTGCAAATAATATCGATCATACGTATAGGTCACTATAGATATTTTCATAAAACTATGACTATAAGTGAATTTATTTCAGTTACCACTTCATACTGTTTTGTATTAAACTTTATAAAGGTACGTTTTGCGCATAGTAGTATCACCTAGTGCTATATATACACAGGCATCTTCGGAAGACCAGTGCCATGGTGTCAGATGATTTATGCTGAGTAGATGCTTATATTTCTTGTCTTATTTACTTTTTTATATTGCACGTTACTTTTTTATAAAGTCCTTTGTGACAGATTGACCAACATCCAATTCAAACCATTGACCAATGTCTGAAATATTGCAAAGAAGTTCCATTTATGAATGTAAACCTTGGCAGAATATTTCGCAATTCTTACAGGAGATTGCAAAAGCATTGTTCGGTTGCATGTATGCCACTGCATATATGTAACCGAATTTGCACGGCTTTTAGGTACCAAAAGCCGTGCAAATTCGGTTACAAGAGGTAACTTTGAAGCATGAGGTGTAATATTAAACTTTCAAATGTGATATTAAATAACCGAATCCCTTTGAGTCTATGTGCATTCATGAATTTAATAAAATAGTAATAATTACAACTAGAGTAACTCGAATTCCACGAATTTCACAAAGGCATTAATCAAAGTAACACCTTTAGAAAATGAATGGAAAAGCAATAATTGCTCATGACGCGGTACATACGGCCGCTTTGTCTCGCAAGCATTTGAATGTAACGATAAAACACTCAAACCCGTGAATGATTGTAAATTTTCGGGATTTTCTTATCGAATCTGATTTCCAAGCTGAACGTCTGAACATGATATTTTAATGAGATTTTTCATTGTACGTATTCTGAGAAAAGGGAGACGTATATAATAGGCATGTAGTACGTACTAATAAGTCAAATTCCTTCACGAAAGACACTGAGTATGGATGGTATTTTCTAATAAAAACTTCAATAAATGTACAGCGCGACGGGTATTAGCGCCGCGAAATTCCCCTCTGCGTAAATAATAACATAAACATTTTCCAATACGCGCCTCAATAAGGCCCCCTTGCTCACATGAGATGGCACTCCTTATAGGGTAAGCCCGCCAAATACCCCGTATTTCCCATGTAGCATCACTCGAAGACAATTAAATTAATATCAGAATTGCTAACATTTCTAAGCGCTCCCCTTTATATGAGTTTATGAAAGAATCGTGGAATTTAAATTGACTGAATTTGAACTGACAAAGAGTGTTTTATTTTTCAGAAATATAATTAAGTTAATTTTTTGAATTAAGAATCTCTCACATTACTAAGCTAATTCAATTTAAGTTTATGTGATATTACTTGGACCTATTTTAAAATATTTACTAAGTACGTGTTCGTTAATAATAATAACCATACTCTTTTATTAAAAGTATAAAAACAATAGTCTTTTGATGAGTATTCTCTAGAACATATTCGTTTCAATGAAGAGAGCGCCATATCCCAGCTGTGCGTTGATAGACAAAATAAAAAAAATGGTTTAATTTTAATATGATCACCGCCGTCCATGAAGCACAGAGACAAGAGGAATCAGTGAGGAGATATAGGGGTAGTGTTAGGCTTCTATACTTTTCACTCGCCTCGGAGAGAGGGAGCAGTAGTGCTAGCCTAACCCGAAACTAAGAAGTACTTTCCCGGTCGATTTAGCCCATTTCATAAATTCTCTACCACATCAAATAAATACGAACTGTATATTTTCTTTTATAGCAACAATAAAAACATACTTTTTCAACTCTCATCGTATCACATTATAACCCGACAAACTATTATAAGTTATACGTCAAGTTGATCGGAACATACGTACAAAAACATTTATCACTCAACGCTGAACGAAAATAACGTAAGGAAATCTGCACGTCTCAGGAATTCTGAGCCGTGTATGAAATATTATCGGGAAAAGGCAATTCGCTTGCTTTCTATTACAAAACGACAAAGTCTATGTGGAATACTAATATCACACCTTTATTTAGTGTTGTGCAGAGGTGTTTACAAATTCATTTTCATGTGGTTTTTTTTGTCGAATATTTCAAATTATGCCCATTTTTTTAACCAAAATAGATTTGCATTTGACCACAGCTTGCCTGATGATAAGCATCGCTGTGGTCTACCATGTATCACGCTCTCATAGATAGCAATTTGCTCTAAATTTTGACTGTGTAAGGTTATCTATTAAGTAATCTGTGGTAAGACTAAACTACAACCATTCTCGCATAATATATTCTTGATTATTAATTAAGGTTATTACGTATGTTGGTCACACGACGCACTCACGTAGTCATGACTATAGGTGTCTAGTTTGTCACTGCGATAACCTGTCGATGGGCACTGCAAATAGCCGCACGTATTGGGTTGTACACTACGTGAGGCTCTGTAGTGCCGCAGAGTCTAAGCGACGCCCTAGATGTGTAAATCGAATATTTTGTTAACTAGAAAGTACTGTGATGCTATCTATGTACACTAAGAACCGTCGTGATGCCCTGCGAATTCCTTTAATGGGATGGAATTGTAATATATCTTTGATGATTTACGCGACCCCTCCAAGGTGAACCCTCCCTGAATCTCTCCGTCGATAGTACACAGAACCCAGGTGCACTACCGATATTGGGGATCATTGCCCCGCGAGGCGAGAAGCTTCCGTGGCTAGGTCTATTTACCCTTTTGAAAATAAAAGGCTTGACTATTGTTGCTATGTTATTTTCTTGGTTTAGCAACAACACATTGTCTTCGTTCAGCGGAACGGAGGAACTATTCTCGTAATAAAAGCAATAAAAATCTAGTCTTAATATCAAGCACTTTATCGCTCGTTTTATATTATGTATGAGCCAGATAGTGCTTGAGATTAATACTAGATTTTAATTGTTTTTGTCATGCGAACAGGCCCCCAGATTTCTGAACAACCGGTTAGTACTAATTGTTTTGCGAAATTGGTGAAGCTCTTGAAATTAAATTGTATAACATAGCTAATATTTATCGATGCTAGAATAATCTGAAGCCAAACTATTCGGATTTAAATTTTGTAATTTATTCTTCGAGTACTATTGTTTCAGTGCAGCTCTATTAATGTTTATTATAAAGTTATTTCAGAAATGCAGCTTATTAAATATTTACTAGATAAAGTAATAGATCTGATTACCTAGATAGATTTTATTTTCACCGTAAAACCACTTCTACGGTTCCACGGAAAATTGTAATCTTTCGAGTTCAGTTTGAAATGGTAGGGAGTTTTGTAGAAATTTACTTAACCTTTAACTATTAATATTATCATTTGACAACTTATTAAAATAAGGTAGTGGTTTGAGCGCCCCATTTACAAAATTCGTGCATTTTCGATGGAGGAGCCAAGTCAAATATGATAAAAAAATAATAAAAAAACTAATGAAAATCTAAAAATTGATATACCTAATACTGATAATGATACGAGTTAATGATATATTTTTTAACACGGATAACAGCTTCTTGGATGTAATAATCATATAATGTAATAGAAAATAAATGAATAAATAATAATAATGTCACGCTACTGTATGGTACCAGAAAATCATATTTAAATAAATAGGATATTGTAACGATTTATTAAGGGTGACAGTTTTGATTGAGCACATAATCCTCCGCAAATTATTTTCTAAAATAGAGAGGACACTATAGTTTTTTATTCAATAAAACAAAAAAGGCTTCGGCCTTCGGCTTACTGGACCCTGATCGTCATTTTGTCCCCAAGCGCACACTTTAGATTTCCTTCAGCTAAACTGTTTTACTAGTGTAAACAAAAGTCTGTCAAACGTAAAACATGAGCGTGGATTCCTGACGTATTACTATCTGTTTTACAAAGCACAGCGGCCTTGTCTGTATTGTGCGCAGTTACTTTACAGCAATATCTTTTGGAGCGACATTCTTCCTTACTGGTTGGATGTATACGTGCCTACGTATATACGATTTGGGTTCTCTTATTGGGTTCGCGGGTATTGGCCAGATCAGCCTTTATTATCCGTTGACACCGTGTTTGTAACAACGAACTAAATTATTGTTTTTTTTCCCTTTGTGTGTGCTTTTTATCTTACAATTTCACCCTTAACTTGTATTTATATTTCTTTTGTGTTATAAGTTGGTATTGTCATTTGTATTATTAGATTAATGTTTTTCGCAATACAAAGCTATATTATTAAAATGTGCGTAGAGTCATTCAGTCCTGCTCTGCCGTCTGGTAAGCCTATGGACGCTTGCAAAACCGGGAGTATCACTCGCTCGTTGCCGACCCTGTAAAAATATTTTAATGCCCCTTTTGAAGTACCCCATATTGTAGTCAGGAAAGACCTCGGCCTGACACAGTCGATCGATACCAACTGTAGAAAGTATACGAAAATAAAGAAGTATACCGAGAATCACATAAATACATAATTACTTATATGACTTCGTTTTCACCAAACCATACTCATAACAATGAGTAAACATAGATATTCACTTACTCGTACTAATTAGCAAGAATTAGGGGAAGCCTACGATAAGGGTTGGTAGGTAAAAACGGGCATTACTCATTTAATATATTCATGAAGCCCAACATATTATACGATCGTTTTTAGTCTCTCATAAAATAATGTAGCTTCTAAAAAATGTTGAGGTTATTTAAAGAAATGTAATCTTATTATGATCTCCCTTTTACGCTTCGTAAATGTTTTTTAAATAATTCCTCTTTTCCACTAACTACATTATGTATTTCTTTTGCGGTAATTGAATACACTCCTCCCTTATTACGGAACGTTTCATGATATTTTATTATCGAAAGTATCTTCAAGATAGAATGGACACCCGCCTTTAGTATTATTAATAAATCACTTTTCCTTATACCAGGTCATATACATCTGTAGTATGTTGTATTTCATATCGTTATATAAAATTAATAACAATATTCTTTAGCTATAAAATTTACCACTATCTGTACATATAATAAAACTAGACCCCGATATGTCTGTACTTTGAACATATTTGCCAAAAATGGAGAGGGAACAGTTAGAGAAAGGTAATAAAAGCGAAATTTTTTTTTGTTAAAATTATTGTCTGTCTGTCTGTCTGTTTGAACGCGCACATCTTCTAAGTTATTGAACGGATTTTGTCCTGTTTTCACAGGGAGATAGAGCTCGGCTTGGAGCAGAATATAGGCTTTGTTTCATTTAAATCGCATGACAGGAAAAGGAGTAATCTTTATTTGAACATTTCACGCGGACGAAGTCCCAGGTCGTATCGTATCTAATAAAATAGTCTGCATGGAATGTTCATGGAATTCTCAGAGACAAGGTCGACCGGCCGGGGAAATCTCTTAAATTGTGCTCTATGGCAAGCCCACTATCACTATCCAGTCTAAAAGCTTAGTCCTATAAACTCCTGCGCACATAATTTTAACTCACAATCACAATACTCCTAAAGTGAGCCTGTGTCGTATATCATAATCAAGTTAACTAAAATGATACCGAAAATACATACACACAACATAATAATGAGTAAATTCGCGAATGAAACATGAGGCGTGTAATAGTAATTTTAATATCCTGCTGCTTGAAGAATTAAAGAAATAAAGCGTACACACATTACATAACGGTGCTTCAAGAAGCTTACGTATTTATAATAACTAAAAAAATACTTTGAAAGCATTCACTTGAGTAGAAAATACTCGAAAGCAATTAGATTTATTTTCTTTTATCTCACAATAAAACGTATTGTAAGAAATCAGTTCGTGCTTGTAACGAACGTTATTAATTCTATATACCTACGATTTTGTTGGTAGAATCTATATGATATCAATAGAAAAATGTTTTTAAATGTCATACAGAAGACAAACAAGCAAGTGGGCCACCTGATGGAAAGCGGTCACCGCCGCCTATGGACATCAGTAACACCCGTGGCGCTACCAATGCGTTGTGAAAAACGTTGGTGGTCCAAGGAAGTTGGAGGAAAGGAAGGAGGAAGGGAAGGGAAAGAAGGAAGGGGAAAGAGGGGATAGGGATAGGGAAGGAGTTGGGCTTCTGGATCTCTCACTCACCGAACGAAACGCATTGCTGCTTCACGTCGATATTCTGTGAGAGGGTCGCACTTCCCCGGTCGAGCTAGCCCATTTCGTAATAGGTAATAAAATTACGAAATTTTCGTAAAAATGTAATTCAAAATGTTTGGTACAGATGGTCAATTTTCTCATCAATAAACCAACATAAACTGTAAAAATTAATAGCTGATTTCACAAACTATAGCGAAAGCCTACTCTTCGAATTTTGCAACGATTTCATTTCATTCCTAACCCCATTGATTTAATTTTCTTCAAGAATGACGGAAACAAATAGTAAAATAACAAAAATCCAATTTTAATAATTTTATCACTAATGTGAGCTTTTTCATTGTATATGCATGAGTTGTTTCAAAAAGTATATGTGGTCAGTCAACGTGATTATGTATTTTTATTTTTTAAATTTACATGCATGCAACAATATTATGTTACACCTTAAAATATTTGTTGAAAATGAGACACAACAATAGAGAAATACAAATTTTACGCGAAAGGAATGCAGGAATGCTTCTTAGTTACCGTCTAGTAAACAGTTATGTGTTTCAATCCCTTTGCGAAATTCCCGAGATGCCTTTTTGACCTAACTCAAATTAACTCATTATTTTCGAACATAGTTTCGTCTTAAGCATTTGTACTCTAAAATAATATAATGTAACCTCTTTTATGGCATAACTTGAGTAAATATCCAACAGAATCTTTTAATAAGCGCTTATGTAATAAAATAGACCATCAAGTCTCTAAGGCGGTCCTACTGCCGAATATCATCAATTTTCTGGAAAAATATTCTGAAATTCAACAGGATGAGGATCTGGATTCATGGACGGGTAGAACTTTTTTTCAGTAGTTGGACAGTTTAAGGCGGACGGTGATTATAAACATATTCGTAGTTAAGTTAAGCGGTCTAATCAAAGGCAAATATCACAACAGCTTATGTTGTAATAATTAGTCCATTCTTTAGACAATAGAGTCAGAGTTTAAAAAAGCAAACTGCTCATATAAGTGGTAACAAAAGAAGAAATAAGAGATAGTTGAGGTACCGGATCTCTGACTGACACTCATTGAACGAAACGAAACTTATTGGTCGCTGTTCGTGTGTCGACCATTTTGGTAAACAACACGTTTGATAGAATTCGTCCAATTCAACGAAACACATTGCTCCTCGACAATATTCAGTTAGACTTTGGTAGTTCCCAGGTTGAGTTAGCCCTTTTGTTATTTAATACGTCCACTCCAAAGTCTGATTAATAAAAGAGTATCAGAAACTGTAGTCAGTAAATCTTAAAAGAATATTATAAGTAGGTACAAAACTTGAGAAGCTAGCGCAAAATATGAAAAAAAAACCTGAAGTACTTAAGGCAACAATAAAAGTGGTAATAAATAATACGGCAGGTTTCGCGACCTACGAGTTATGAGGCTATCAGATAACAAAACGAGGGTTGCTCCTTCAGGGCGCTGACCTTAGTCCCGCAACCCAAAAGCCTTCTACTTCTCACCTAACTCGGAAACAGTTAATTTTAGTCACACAAGTTTGACAGGTTATATTTGAACTGCAACTTTGACTTTAGCAGTATCTACGTATGTTATTTTACTGTAGGATATGTTAGAAACTATGTTAGTTTCTTATGTATACTCCGTTCCACTATACTTGACACAAAAGCTTTAAAAAATCGTCCGATTTAAAATCTAAATTGAAATTTTATTTGAATCGATATGAAATGAACATGAATCAATCTCAAATCAATAAGTTAATAAAACACACCACATTATATTACCAGAATAAGGTATGACAAACTAATTCAAACACCATCATTGAATCTTACTGGAAATGTTAGAAATTTTCAAAAAATCCTTACTATAATATTATAAATGAGAAAGTGAGTTTGTTTGTTTGTTATTCCTTTACGGCTTGACTAAGCAGCCGATCATTATGAAAATTTGCATCATATTGTTAGGGGTACAGAGCCCAACATAGGCTACTTTTTATCCCATGAAAGTATGTCGTTCCAATGGGAAATTAAATTTTCTACTATAGAGGGCGCTGTATCGGCCAACGGATGGCGCCACAAGTCGCGCTGTGGGTTGTTTTGTTGTCAAACGAGATCTATACAGTCATAAAATTAACGCGAGCGAAGCCGCGGGGAAAAGCTAGTATTACTATACTTGACACAATACATACGCAATAACATTTTCTTTTATTCATTTACCAACACAATCTTTACACAAATATAGCCTATGCCCAAAAACCCCTCACAGGGCTTACCCGTACAGTGGCATAACAACTTTTTAGTTAGAAATCAGTCAATTCAATTAGAAATGTATGTTACAAATTATTTTATTATGTGACCGGAAAGACAACATTATACAGATGTTGATCACATTTCACAGATCAAGTGGCAGTCCAATATTTGGAAAGCGCTTTAACGAGTGATGGACTAGATTTTCAGATAAATGAAATTTCGTATATTGTTGAATTTAATTTATACTCGTTGTACATTGTAATGTAGTATGCATAATATTTAATTTATGGTTTTGTGTTGGGAAATACTAATTGATAATATTTTTATGTGTTCAGTATTCATTCTACAAAATTAAAGGCCAGTTTCGTAAATTCTGTTAAATCTGTAGTAGGTCTGTTAAATAAATTGCTAGACTTGTGAAATTTCTTCAACAATTTTACTAAATAGTTAAAAAAAGTTCCTGTAAAAAAATTTTTTTGCTACTGGTTCAAAAGCCGTTAGCACAAAAACCGCTATTTGCTTTTCTGTAAAATCATTATAATATATCGGTTTCTTGTACCCGGGCAGATATACAGGAAAGCTAATGTAATATAGCTTATAAGTAGGATACAGCTTATAACATTATAATAGAATTGGATATAATCTAATTTTATAAATACACACATAAAATTTGGATAAAAACATCCTACCTAGTGTTTTTGAAATCCAAAGATAATGAAGTGTTCCTCCACTAAATATTTTCCACGACTAGTCATTTACCTTTGTATTAAATTCCAAGAAAATCTGTTAAAAGTAACATCCACACATCAAGCCACACCCATCGATACAGATTTTCATGTTTATAATATAAATCGGAAACTCTTTACGCGTGCAATGAACTGTGAGCTCGCTCTCATAATATTTGCTGTGTAGCAGTTACAGTTGGAGTTACACAAACATCAAAACTGTTAGTTGTTATCTATACATATCTTTTATACATAATAATAAAACAGTAGACCCCGATATGTCTGTACTTTGAACATATTCGGCAATATATATATTTTTTAAATTTATTGTCTGTCTGTCTGTCTGTTTGAACGCGCACATCTTCTAAGTTACTGAACGGATTTTAATCATGTTTTCACAGGGAGATAGAGCTCGGCTTGGAGCAGAATATAGGCTTTGTTTCATTTAAATCGCATGACAGGAAAAGGAGTTATCCTTATCTGAACATTTCACGCGGACGAAGTCGCGGGTAACAGCTCGTTTTATAATATAATAAAACAACGCGCACTGCTCGTTCTGTTTTTTGTATAGTGTAATCTGTTTAATTTGTGTACTCTATGACCGTTTAGTTCTCTGGCTGCAATGTTTTTGTGTTGATTCAGACTTTTAGACAATAGATTATCATGTAATTTATCTTAGACGAGCTGTTACCCGCGACTTCGTCCACGTGAAATGTTCATATAAGGATAACTCCTTTTCCTGATATGCGATTTAAATAAAACAAAGCATAAATTTTGCTCCAAGCCGAGCTCTATCTTCTTGTGAAAACAGCATTAAAATCCGTTCAGTAATTAAAAAGATGTGCGCGTTCAAACAAACAGACAGACAGACAAAAAAAAATTCAAAAATTTTTTTTTTCGCTTTTATTACCTTTCTCTAACTGTTCCCTCTCCATTTTTGCCAAATATGTTCAAAGTACAGATATATCGGGGTCTACTATTATATGTATAGATAGTAAGTATAGTAATAGTATAGTAGATTAATGTGCACGGTTATTATCGTGACAATATGCATTACATACTTGAGACTTACAAAATAAATGCATTATAATCTTTTATCATACTTCATACTAATAATTATAAATGAGAAAGTAAGTTTGTTTGTTTGTTTGCTATTCCTTCATGTCTTGACTAATCAGCCGATCATTATGATTTTTCTTATATATATTGTCAGGGGTACAGAGTTTACAGAGTCCAACATAGGCTTAGAATGGGAAAATATTTTTTCTACTATAGAGGGCGATATTGGGATGGGCTATCGGCCAACAGATGGCGCCACAAGTCGCGCTATGGGTTTTGTTGTCAAACGTGATCTATGTCATAAAATTAACCGAGAGCGAAGCCGCGTGGAAAAGCTAGTCTTTTATAAAAAAAAATTGAGATCCCGATCATGTGACGATATGAATGATGGCAGGTAATGTGTGCTAGGTATTGCATTAAATCAGTTTGTAAGTATTACGAAAAATAATCATCATTATGATTGAAAAACTAATCTAAAATTAAAATATTTATCGTCTTCCACCGCTCTCCGACACGATTCTATTCGAGCAAGGAATTCTCGTTCATCATTTAAAGGTTTCACTCTTTATACCAGTAAAAAAGAGTGTCACTGACAGATCAATAGTTCTTTTTAAAAGTTTACGAAGGGATTTACTACTTAATTAAGTTTGAATGTAAGGAAATCGCCGGTAACGAGCGAAGTTTCATCCACAATGAATGTAATGAATTGAAAACTTTTTAGCAAATCTCTGTCACGGTCTGTGTAAATTTGATATTGTTTTAACAATACATACTTTGCATAATCTGAATAAATTGGTATTCATATAAAAATGTATATACCTTTAGGTACTTTTATAACCTGGAATACTTATGGCGTAAATATTTTTTGATGAGAGGCCTTCATAATGTTTTATATTTAAAAATAGACTAAATACAAAAGTTCAGAGTTTTCGTTAAACAACAAAGTAAAATCATGTTTAACATGTTTAATCCCAGAAATCAGAGAAATCCCAGCAAACTATTTAAACGGAAATGTCAAATAGGAAGTTAACCACGTTTGGCGGCTTCTGTAATTTATATAATCCAAGTTATTTAGTTCGTTTATTAAGTACCGTCGAGATTAACACTGGAGGCTTAACGTAAGACGTGAACTTCCCTCCCCGCTCCACCCACCCTTCTCGTCGGTACTGAACCCGCGTGACGCGGACAGATAAGCTAATTACTTATTGTGATTTAGCAACCGCTTCGCGACGAATTTTTCATCAAATTTTCTGAGAGCAATTGTGAATAATGAGTAGACGTCGTCCACCACAATGGCTGCAATTAAGCGAACAATTTAACTTTTTAATTGCGAATTAAGAAACAGGGAGTGCAAAGGTTGAACATGGCCAGGGTATTAATTGTAAAGAAAGGTTTTCTTACAGTTCCGCGCCGCTGCCTTGAAATATTTCTGGTATTTTTAATGATAATGGAAATCGTTTTATTTGATATAATTACATTTGATTTTGACAAAAATTATCGAGATTAAAGAATGAACGAGAGACACAACATGTTAACTATCCATTTTGTTAAAACTCTATACGAAACATGATTTTATTCTTTGTTCCAAGATTTCGGATCGAAATAAACCGTAGGAGTCTTCGATAAGCTGTAGAATATTGAAAATTTCCTCACGATTCCTCTTGCCCTTATTTTTCACCCTTCTTCCAAAGAATTTGAAAGGACAAACAAGTACAAACTTCGTTATTGATTAGTTTTCACTGCATGCATATTAAAGCATGTGCATTGTTCTTTAGTGTAACATTTGGTTCATTAATATAACCAGAAGAGTTTCAAAAGCATTTAAGCCTCACTACAGCCTAACTGTATATTTGATCATTTTGATTGTGCAATGTCCGAAATTTCATACTTCATTTACATATATTTTTTAATTAGAATGTAAATATAACGACTATTACTTCTTCCGAGAATGCTTGTCTAATAAAATCAGGCTGTCTGGAGTCCGGAGATCCATTTCATTTTGAGTTTCATTCTTTCTTTTAGTGCCCGACGCAAAAATACCTGCCTCGAGACAAAACTTCCTCCGAGCAAAATCTAGACAGAAAGTCGAAACACCGACAAACTTAAACAGAAACATGAGACCCTCTGACTTCACTTGGAAACTGAATATTTATTTACACTGCAATGACGTGTAAACAAACTTGTCGGGAAACTATATGTTGTTATTCATATACGAGAGGCAGTCTTAGCTTTGCGTTAATCGGAATTTGGGAATGAGCATAGACAATGTAAATATGACAATAGGAGTAGAGGCTGGTTGGAACTCATATCGGCGGCGTGCCACCCGCGAGATAACTGAACGCGGCGTCTTTGTGACTCTATGTAAAATTATTAACCAACGGAATGCCGTAAATGGGGTTTCGCTTACAATAGCGAGGGTTAAAGGCGAATCGGCTCCACAACGGCACATTTGATACCATTAAGTTCATCGAATTTCGAACGTAATTAACTTTCACGTTATCAGTTGCAGACTTTCATTAATATGTATTAGGTCTGTAGCTACAAAATGTTTACCTTAGAACATTTTCGTTATCAAAAACCGTTTCTTCTATTGTTGCAAGAACATATATTGTAGGTAGTCAAGTTCGTCGGTTTAATTTTAAGATCCCTAATCAACTGACAGCGTGATGACAACCTGATTTTACGAGATCCAGTGGTATCGATTGGAAGTAGCTAGGGAACGAAGTAACCGCAAAGTAAACACCATTCAATTTTATTACGGAAAACAGAGTTCCTTTGAAAATCCCCGGGCGGCAATCCCGTAAATCTCTATTTGTCGCAACTAAAACAGGTCACGGCGGAAGGCTATTACGTTCCCTAAATGCTGCCGAACTCCCTGTAGAGCGGCTCTAATCCACTCCGAACGGGCTGGTGTCAAACGCAGGCCAGGGTTGTTTGTATTGTTTATTGCGACGCTCGTTCGTACGCCAAAGACGCCGCCGCTGGCACCAGAGCATGTTTCAATTGATAGAGCCGAACGGTCCCCCGAGAACTATTATATTCCTGCCCACGAACGATACTTATCCTCACTTAATGTCTCCTTTACCTCACTGTGAAAACCGAGGATGTTTTTCAATTGCTCACACTTGCAACGTGTTTGGTTATTTGAATAAACTGAAAATATACTGCTTCCATATTTTATTTTAAAGATAAGACACTTGGAATTTCAAAATATGCCATTAGAGTTTATGGATGGATAGCTCATAGCACCATCTTGGTTTTATATCGTTTACGGCATTTCCCGCTTGGCGGAGCCACTGACGACTCATTATAGCAGCCTTTTGCATGAACGATGCATCCATTTGGCACTATGACATCAACATCTGTTTTCTATGAGTTTCATTTTTACATGCATTCCCAATATTTTATGTCTGTAGTCTCTCTTTACCGACAAGACGCGGCTCTTCAATTTAGAAATATATATATTTTACTATTGTTTGAGTTCAGTGACAATATTGATAAGTTTATTATTATTCTCTAATACTTAATTTGAAATGTAAAAAAATATATTTTAAATTGAAAAAAATCCCTGTCATACATCACTATCATAGGCATATCTCGCGGTGATAGAGATGCAAGCAGACATAGGGCACGAAAAATAAACTTTGAACGTGGAAAACAGTAATTTTTTTGCAATAAAGATATTGCATACACGACTTTGTTGAATCAGATAAAGCGTTTTAGCCATTGGTTTTTGCAATAGTTTGACGTTCGGATGTAGATGAACAAAAAACGGACAAAAGTACACAGAGTGGAACAAAACACTTGAAACAATATCGCGACAGAGCGGCAATCATTTCTGTTTTATCTCAGTTTGCGCATGCTGCGGCGGAAACGGGCGTAATAAAAAACTATCGCATATGTGCAGATGTACAGATGTGCATTTATATGTCACATTCTGCAGATGCACCTGACCTGTGTTTAAAACATCGTTATAGGTGCCTTGCGGGAAGTGAATTTCTGGCAAGATATACGAATATTTCATACAATTAGAACATAATTTAGTTTATGTATCTGCGTGAAAAATTTATTAGATGTCATCACGTTGCGTTGTCACATTCGACATAACAAAAATATTTGTATCATTAGTGTCAAATTGATATATATTTTACTATGGAATTTAACACTTGTCTCTGAAGTTTTGTTTTATTCCATTTATTTAAAAAAATGTACACGGTCAGACAGTTTTTTTAATTTTTATTTGCGTTTTTTTTATGAACACGTTACAGAAATACAGAGTGTTGTGAGATACATAACCGTAAAAAATTTATACGCTCTGCCAAAAGTTTTTTACATGGTCTACATTTATGAAAAGGCCTTTAATATATTTCACATGATTTACGCGTCACCGCTGCAATTTATTTTAACACGACAAAATATGACTTGTTACAGATAAGCCTGAAAACCAGTAACAATGGAATATATTGAAAGATAAATAAATACTTGAAACAATGATAAATTGTGGAAGACAATACTATTAGTGTAGAAGAAATGTGAGATGTTACTGGCTGATATTAGTTGTCTTTTGACACAATGACGGAGTCATCGAGGCGTACCAGGAGCGTTTCAATGGAAACTGGAGGTCTCCCGCTGGTGTCCACATTCGCGCTACTTACTATTGTTGCAGGTAAGAGGCTTTTTTTTTAGCATAAATGACATCATCATAACAACCTATAAATCATTCACTGCAAGGATATTAGTCTTCATTCGAATTAGATTAGAGCGTTCTCTGCCACGCTGCTCCAATGCGGATTGACAGAGGCCAGTATTTTCAAGCCGCCTAATGCCACCAACTTGATTTAACGACTGTGATTCATCGACAACAGCCACACCGCCCGATCGGTTTCTGTTGCAAAAATCAGTCCTCAGGACCTACAGCTGAACTTGCCCTCCGAAGCACGGAATAAATAAATGATATAATAATAGTTTTTCAGACTTGCCCTTTTATTAGAAAACAAAGAATTAAATAAATAAAATAAACGTTTATTTTCTCTACACAATCATTAGGCTTAGGTGGTAATTTAACAAGACTTATAACATACGATTATAAGTTAGGGAGAGACTGGAGCCTGAACTAAGCCGAGGCCTGTATCTCAGATTGCAGGGCAACAGGATGGGGATCCACCTCGAAAAAAGAAGGCGTACTACCTATGGTTTTCAATGAAATTATTATGCGGTTTTAAATTAAATTATATGAGATCCCGGAAATCACCCATGGGATACGGTTACGCGGTAAAATCGGAATTAAAGAACAAAAATGTACATAAATTGTATAATAAATGTGTAAATAATCTAGTAACTGGAAGGAACGATTTGAAACTAAATTGAAGAACAAGTAAAAGATACAAATCGAGTCCGTTCTGTCGCCTTTTGTTGTTCGTTGTATCTATCGTTGGCTTACAAAACACGTAGACTTCTTTGTAAACTGTACTATCAAAGAGACTACAGTAAAAACTGATAAACTCCAAATCTATTTTGTTTAATAAAAATAGCAAACAAAAATGAGACAAACATTTAAAAAAATCAATGTAAACGATTTAAAGCCAGACTGAATAGACTACCAATGAGTCAGCGAGCTAAACCCTCGACCACGTCATCACTTTCCATCAAGTAAAACAGTGGTCAATCTCTGATCAGTCCTACATAAAAAAAAATATATACACATTTTTTTTACTTACTCTGGTCACGCTGGAAACGTTTTGGGGAGACCTATGTCCAACAGTCGACTTCTTGTGGCTGAGTGAGAAACTTTTTTTAATACATTACAGAATATTAAATTACTAGCTGTACCCGCGGCTTCGCCCGCGGGAATACTGCCTTTCCCGTGGGAATTCTATAAATTTCCGTCTTTATCCTTGTCAACATCATAAAGGGAACCCACAAACGAAATTACAGCTTTCTAGGTTGAGCGCCTGCGATAATACTCTTACAGTCCTATTTACTGCCTTTCCCGTGGGAATTCTATAAATTGCCATCTTTATCCTTCTCAACATCATAAAGGGAACCTCTATACAAAATTCCAGCTTTCTAGGTTGAGCGCCTGCGATAATACTCTTACAGTCCTATTTACTCCCTTTCCCGTGGGAATTCTATAAATTGCCATCTTTATCCTTGTCAACATCATAAAGGGAACCTCTATACAAAATTCCAGCTTTCTAGGTTGAGCGCCTGCGATAATACTCTTACAGTCCTATTTACTCCCTTTCCCGTGGGAATTTTATAAATTGCCATCTTTATCCTTCTCAACATCATAAAGGGAACCTCTATACAAAATTCCAGCTTTCTAGGTTGAGCGCCTGCGATAAAACACTTACAGTCCTATTACTCCCTTTCCCGTGGTAATTTAAAAAAATCCTTTCTTAGTGACCATCTATGCCCGGAGATTTCGTGATGATCAGTCAGTGATTTTCTCTTTTATTAAGATTAGACTCAGAAAGTTTTATATTAACTTTGCATCCCCGTTTTACCTTTGTATTTAATGGATGATTTTTGGGAAAAATATTTCACTCATGTTTCATGCCTTTCAATAAAGAACCTTCATGCTGGAATTTCATTGTGATTTTCTCTTTTATATCATTAAATTAAAATTATAGAAACTTTCGTCATTATTATTAACATACTAAGAACACTTTTATGTCATACTAGTAAAACCCGCGCAACTTCGTTTGCGTATATCTCGCTTTTCTGTGGGAATTTTAAAAAATTCTTTCTTAGTACATCCTCAGAAGACGTAAGGAACTTACATTCCAAATTTGGAATTTCTACAACCAGCGGTTTGGGCTGTGCGTTGATATATAGTTAAGTCAGTCAGGACTTAAAATATTATTAATCTATATATTTTTATATATAAGTTTCGAATGCAACTTCAAATAAAATATAATCAAAGAGTTAGCTTTTTTGTATCTAACACTGAATCGTTAGTTTAATAAAAACTTAGTTGTTAAAATGTAAACTGAAATGTTAAAGTTTATAGTTGCATACGGTCATAATGTTAACGTAGGATACAGAATTTGGTAACTCGCAAACACGTTGAGCTTTCATAAGCTCAAATTAAACGAGTCGCTTTTATGGTATGCTTTCGGACAGTTAAGTATTCCAAAATACATCCCGCCACTAATGACCAGGTTGATGAAAAGCTTAATATTCTGCCCGAAACCCCTTCACCACTCTTCCAAAGTATTAATTTTCCTCTTTGAATAAACTAATGTGAAATTGCACCGAAATATTTTAACTTTAATAAACCGACGCGACTGCATCAAGATACATCCTTTTAAACATAATATTTTGGTATGATAATCTAAATATTTAAGATACTTTCTACATTACACTTAAAATTGCTTGTCAACATTCAAGTGCACCTATAGTATTTAAATTACTTATGACGTCCTCACTCGAAAATCAATGGCTGATAGAAAGTCAAATGTATAAAGCTTGACGTGCTCTCGACTGTATATGAATTATCTTGGCAAAAGTGAATCTTAGTCCTTGTCGACAAATGTTGAATTGCCGTGAATAATTTGCGGATCCCGCGAATTCACACGTTGGGGAGATACTAGACATTAATACATTGCATCCACAGGCATCGCGCCGCGCGTCTTTAGAGCGAAGCCCCATTAGTGCGTTGCGTTGCGTTGCGTCGCGTCGTCGCAACGGAACAACGCATTGTATGCCACACCTGCGTTGCGTTGACGCTGCGACAACGCAACGCAAGAGGCAATGCATGCCGTGGCAGCTGCGTCTCAGTTCACCCTTCGCAATGGATCACTGACCGTCGTCGCAGCGGAGCTCCGGCAAGGCAGCGCTTCACCCTCCCTCCCGCTTCGTATCTTGTCCGTCGATCCGTTGAAACGTCGCGCGCGACGATGCAACGGTCTAATAGGGCATGTCATAAAAAATATATGGAAAACGACGCAGTGACGACGCTGCGACTACGCAACGCAGCGCAACGCACTAATAGGGCCTCGCTCTTACAGGTTATTCGCAGCGAATTTGCGCCCTTTGTGGACGAGGTTTTATAAGCAAATTTAAACTTCAACAGTCTATGTAAATATTTTATTAAAGCCTGTTTATTGAGTGTTTCCATCCTTATTCATCATGAAATATTTTAATTTTTTTTGAAATATTTTTTAATATTTGTAATATTTTATGGAAAAATACTCGAGGTGAATATTTGGATTGTACGAAATCTTTTGTTTAATTTAAGTTTACCAAAATTATATCCAGTATAAAAAAATAAATATTTCTTTTTGCTTGGTTATATGTTGCATAAAAGCATCAAGTAATTAAAATGATAAAACAAGAAAAAAATAACATTCTAGAGCGAAATAATAGTTTATTTTTCGAACATAGTTTTTTTTTCTTAATTATTATTTTTTGTCCCTTTGTTAATTTCTGACTGTATTGCAAATTCAAGTCATTAATCATACAAGGTAAATCTAGTGCTTCTAGTAACTAGTTTCGTGCACTATGTTCAATGGATTAATGAAGACGGTCTAGTGTGAGCTCACAGCGTAGCGGGTTAAGCTTCTTTGCTAATCCGAAGAGCAGTTTCGGGTTTTATCAAATGAAAAACTCTCTTAAAATAATAAATAAATAATTGATATCACACATGATTTAACATAGTTTACATGAAAATTAAGTTGTATATTGAACCTCCTTTGAAGTCGTTCAAAACAAAAACTATAAAAATATGTTGTATGTTTTTATATTTTTATAGCAGAATTTTTAATCTCGGACTAATTATCATATTTCATTCAATGAAAATTGTAAATTGTAAAAAGTGTTAAGTGCATCGAATAAAAATGAAATATGGAGGAAATTTATGTTTTATATGAATGGTGAAAACTGAAAAGTTTATCAATTTAAAAGAGTTACATACTGTATGGCGCTGAATCAAAAATTTAGTACCGTTTGTATTTTATTAATAAAACGATACTATTTAAAACATATTACTTTTATCGAACATTCAGCCGGTTTTTGAAACGCATTTTAATGTTCATGTCACATTAAGTCCCAAGCTACGGCTATCTTTGTTTTTCTTTTTTAATTTGACAGTGACAGATATAATTTAAAGTATTATTAACTTTAAAAATGCATTTCCGAAACTATCTGATTGTGCAATCACGTAGATATCTAAAAACACAGGGAATACTATTATTCAGTTAAATTGAAAAAGAAAATGTTCGTTCTGCAGAAAGAAGTATTTCTTCTTTTTATCCGCATCCATATTACAAGTAACTGATGATGGTTTCTGAAGTTCTCCATAGAATTGTGCTTTAATTCAATTTGTCTTCTTTCGTACCTAAAAGCGTCTTACTATTACAACCCTAATAAAACCGAAGGGTACAAAACTTAGAGACATATTTACATAGTTTGACTGTCGTGATTGTGACTTCGCCCATAATTTGCTTTACGCTGTTGTTAAAGCTAAATCGGGCTTCGTAGCAAATTGTTGCACTTTACTGTCTGTGGTGTGCAGTTTAGTAATACCGTAATACCGCCCTGGATTCCGTACAGCCGGCTGTACTCTTGACGTAAGAAACCCTAACGGATTCCAACTTTAATTGAAAATGTTTTATGTAACTATTTTTCTTAAAATGTTCATTTGCGAGCATATTGTGTTGGAAAAAACGGCATTAAATTTTCCTTAGTGTTAACACAACGGAAAATTTTAATTTTTATGTTTGAAATTTGAGACACGATTGTTGTGTAAGCCAAGTTAACACACGGTTTACTTGACAAACTACGATTTCAGATTAGTTATTATATTGATGCATTAATAGGCTATTTTGTATAAATAAGACTTAAAAAAACATCGTGTGCGAAGGTGCTATATGACAATGTCTGTCATATAGCATTTAGGTTAGGTTTAAATGTTGTTTAGTATTAGAGTATTCTATTATCTGTGGTATTAGGAACATGTCTAATACTAAACTAACTACTAACTAAACATGTCATGTTCCTACAACAACATTTAAACCTAATACAATGATGCCAACAATCCGACATGGTATTGCTAATCATTAGATTAATTATATGGAAATTAGTAAAGTACGTGCGGTGAATTAAACATAGTTATGTCGGAATGTAATTATAGATTTCAATGAGCGTGAAATACTCAATAATTGGAATGTAATCGGATAGGGACATTCACCGCGTGATACGTTCGAAAACGATATTATTTTGATTTAAAACTTATTCATAACGCGATGCAGGCTAACAGAATGGAAAGTTATTTTACACATTGAGTAAAACTGACTGATTTAATATAAATAATTATTCTTTGTGGTTCCACAAAATAAATAAATAAATAAATATATCCAAGAATATATAAATAAATATATTTATTTAAATATTCTTGGACGAATCGCACAATGCCATCTAGTTCCAAACTAAGCAACTAAGCTTGTACTATGAGTACTAGATTGCTGATAAATATACTTTTTTTGTAAATAAATAATTGTTATACATAGAAAACAACCAGACTAAGACAAACAGACATGTTCAATTGCTCATGCACACAACTGTGCCTTGCTCAGGATTCGAACCCGCGGCTCTTGGGGTAAAGTGATCATTGCTAACCACTCGACCACCGGACCCGTAAACCCCGAAAGTATAACGATTTTTAATTAACTGGTATACGTTTAAAATATTAAGTTGGTCGTGATGTTGAGTGTATCAAAAAATAAAACAATTGTTTTCAGAAAATTCTAATTGATTGAAATAGTCAATGGCATGGACCAGAGTAAAAAAAAAAAAACTAATGTTATAACTTATAACAGTTAGATATCATGTCTATCATGCCTAGTTTACATTATTCCAGTGGTATTCCAGCATTTCTGGATTGTAATAATGTAGACTAGGCATGAATTCAGATGCTAATATAACGAATCAGATGCTAAGTCTATATGAGTTCATAAACACTGTAGCAAGTTGTCTTGGCTTCTAACTTACATCATAAAAAAAACTTGCACAGCGAGACTTGTTATCAAGATAAACGGGGCGACGAGGCGACGACGGCCGCTGAAGTTCGTCGGAGGCTAGTGCCCTCGAGATATTAATTTTCATTTGACGCGGATAAAGCCTTTATAGTTATGAATGTATTTAAATCCTTTCATACCTCTTGTTTGATCACAAAATTTATCTTTTAGTGCAGCTACTCGTTTTTATAGCCAGGCCACGGACACGCTGCGAGCGGCAGTATTAGAGCGGACCAACGCGCGATAAAAACAAAAGTACTTTGAATTAATGATCTAAAAATGATAGTTAATTATGTTTAACCTAATTGCAATAATGATTCGTTCTGCTAATGATATCCACCTTCTCTTTCATGTATGTTTAGTTGACTTCTTGTATTTCTAGACAATGTTGAAATTACGACTCATTGTTTCCTTTAAATTCCCTATACGGTAATATAAAATTAGGTCACGCGAGACAATCGGGACGTCCCTTCCCTACATCGGAGTGTTATTAATTTTCATTTGACACAGTCGACTGACGGTTACGTAATGTACCTACACGCAAGCGTGAAAGTTCACATAGAGAACGCCATAGTCTCATGTAAACGCTACGATTGTCTTTTGTTTGAAGTATTCAGGCTGACGTCAGCGTCTACCGAAATCACTACAGCATCGTGGTGATGTGTATGGGCATGAAGCTGTTGGCTGCTGATGCGTTTATAGAAAATCACAGTCTTCCGTTTCATTAATGCTATTCTATTTTAATATAATACTCGGACTAGTCCACTATATATTCGCAGTGTGTCCTGTGAAAATATTGTCTATATTGTTTAAATGTTTTAAGTAGATTTATGTGCTGTCGAATATGTATAGTTAAATTATTTAAACAAATAATAATTATGCAAGCAAATTAAAATATGAACCGTCAAAAAACCTTTCAGCGATAACCTCGTCTAATGTTCAGTTGTCGAGATTATTCACCACAAATCATGATCCATTCATGGCTCGGATTCAGAGAGATTTTGGCATTCATGTTTATTAATTAGGACCAACATTTGACATTATTGTATGTAGGTACCTATATAGATGTAACGAAATAATTTTTTTTGAGTGATAGAGAATTTATGATATGGGCTAGTTGAACCAGGGAAGTACTGGAACTAACTTCTCATAGAATATCAGAATTAAGCAGCAATGAGTGAGATAAAGTGCCTGCAAAGACTACACTCTGAATAAACGTTTTGAATGCGTTTCATTCGGTGAGGAGAATATCCGGAATATGGACTCCTTGACAATCTTATCTAAATGAATAGGTAACGAAAAGGAGAAGAGTAAGGACAACTCCTTACCTGCGTTTCGTTCGGTAAGAGATCTGGAAGACCAACGTCTTCCAGATCTCTTACCGAACGAAACGCATTACTATGGTCGAGCTAACCCACTACATAACATACTTAGTACCGCACGTGTACGATATGGGGTCCTCCAAGCGGAGCGTGAAGATGCACCTTTCAGGCCGGCATAGTAGAAGCGACGAGACACCATAAAGGATGTCTTGTCGCTCCTCGCTCCTATTCCTGGACCCCAGCGACCTGCGGCCCATCTGGCAGGCGCTGGCGTCACATGCCGTGTCCCAATAAAAAATAAAAAAAATGTTGCTCTACCACAGACCAATGACAATTACAAAATAGTGATACAGTTTTTTTAAATAATTTACCACTACTTAACTATCTGTTTGGTACAAATTTTACCATTTACATAACAAACGAGGCGGGTACTATTACGCTATTGCTGGTAATTAATGCCATTTTCAAATGAAAGCGAACCGACCAGTTTTGCTGGCAAATGTAAGCGTAATTTAATAGGTGCGAGCTCCCCTCTGTGCCAACTGCCTACTGCTCATATCGACCTGTAATAAGCAAACTAATAATTGTATGTAGAATCACGTCTGTGATTTTCGAGAGGGTGAGCAGAATAAAGGGACTGTGGAATTAACCTAGTTATTAATGAAATAAAAACAGAAAATCTTCATTTATTTAACACAAACCGTAAGTCAGTTTATACAAGTGATGTTGAACTCATTGAACCTAGTTATAATTTAAAAAATATCTTGTTTTATTTTATTTGACATATAGATCGATGAACACAATACGTAAGTCAGTTTAGTAGACTAAACCATAGAATATGATTTATTTGCAATAAACAAACAAGATAAGTACTTAATACAATAAACAGAAAATTACAGGCTAGTGTACCTATTTATAAGGCGGCCTTATTGCTGACAGAAAAGCCAAACCTTACCAAAGCAATAAAAAACCCGGCAAGTACGTGTCGGACCACGCACAATGTAGGGTTCCGTATTAGCTACGCATTTCTTACTTGCAGATGAGTACAATGCCATATTCTATGACATTTGTACGTTTTCGTAAAAAAAAAAATACTTCATAAGTTCGTCGGCTATTACTCGGTAATTAGTAGTGCCTACTTAACCGTTATAGTTTTCCTTGTAGGTTCACTGTATGGACTACTACCATGAATTTTTTCAAATTTCTAAACACAAGACTTTCGGAGATAGAGGGGGGGGGACCACCGTGCAAAACGAAAATGTAAATAATTCGCAAACGGTCATTGTATCGGAAAATGATCTTCCCACACCCTCGCCTCCCCCAATGTTTTTAAGACACCTATCTAACGATACCCCACAACATGGGGTCGGTGCGAAAAAAATTTTCACTCTCACATTACGAGAAAAAAATATTTTTCAAAATTTTGTTCTACCACTTTGTTAGCATTGTTAATATGAGTTTACATACCAAATTACAGCTTTCTAGCATTAAGCGTCTAGGCGCTAGACCGCGGACGGACAGACGGACATGGCGAAACTATAAGGGTTCCTTGTAGTTTACTACGGAACCCTAAAAACCTGTACATTAGTTGTCAGACACAGAAAGTTCATTGTTAAATATAGGTCTCATGTCATTACATTACTAAACCTACCTAAAATATTCACAAAACAGTTACATTGAATATGCATACGTAACCAAAATTAGCTTATAAACAATATCTCTGCGGCTTCAAAAGTTATATTCCAAATTTACATTGCGGTTTTCATAGATTTTCACGTTTAATTGAGGCTTATTTACGGTTAGTTAACTATGAAAATGATTATGAGTTGGAATTCAGTACATTAGAATAATATTTCGTGTTGCTATTTAACAAATTTTAGTGTTTTGATTTGTTTTCACGAGTAAGTAAAACTTTCAATTCAATTTAAAGGTAGCATTCAAGGGAAGGATACTACGTTTAAACCGTCTACTAAAATTAACTTATTTATTCGTTACCGTCTTCGCTTTCCTTTCATTTACTTAGATCCTAGTTGGTTAGTAGCATAATTTAATTAAATACGACTGTTAATTACTAATTTATTTATTAGTCTATCAACAATTCATACATTAAAGAACTGTAATGCATCTTATCAATAGCAGGTTAAGTAGATTAAGATATTGTTTAAGATACTGTTGTTTTTATTTGGTATGTTCCGTGAGTATAGATAATTGTTTGCTGAGTACTTTGTGTAATACCTCTTATATCGTAACAAAATCATTAAGTCTGAAACTGGATCTGATAACTTTTATGAAAGCTTTGCGTAAATCAGATTTAAAACTGCATTTTGTAACAAAATACATTAATTCAATTAATTCTGCATATCCCCCCTACTCAATCTTAATTTTATATGGATAATAAGCCAGATTCCATAATACAAGAATTAGATACATTAAATAATATAACCGCTATAGAAACCTCAATTGAAAAACTAAATAATCACTTACCACCTGGCTCTCCTAATCTTTCTATTGTTGCACAAAATATAAGAAGCGTACACAATTATACAAACTTAGATGATCTTGATATTAATCTCTCTATTCTTAAACATGTCATCGATATTATCGTTTTGACAGAATGTCGTACTAATCCTAATAAGCCTATCCCTAGTAAGCGTAATTATCTAAGTTATCATTCAAATTTAAAAGTTAATCAAAACGACGGTGTAGTTGTTTATATAAAAGATAGCATAGATCACACTGCGAGAGAAGTACCGCTTCCTGGCGCTTCTTGTATAGAAATCTCCACTAAGTGCCATAATATTATTGCGATCTACAGATCTCCTTCTGAGAGAAACCCCATAGATTTTATTCAATCACTTGATAATCATATTACCTCTACAAAACTGAAAAATAAAAATATTGTAATTATTGGAGATATAAACATAAACATAATAGAAGGAAATAAAGATAGATATTCAGATGCATACCTTGATACATTAGCATACCATAGTATTTTACCGGGTCACTCATTTGATACTCGAGTCAATAGTTGTATTGATCATATAATGACTAATTTAAATCCCACACGTTTCACATCTACAATTGCAGTACTCGACACAACTATTACTGATCACAAACTGATAAGTATGTTCATATATGATGAATCAAATTCAAAACCCTCTAAATACGTAAAAAAGAAAATTTCAATAGATTTCTCAAATGCTGTTCTAACATTACGAACTAAAATTACGCCAGATATTTTAAATACTAGTGACCCGGAAAAATTAGCTACGGACCTTATTACAATCGTAACAGACTCTTTAAACTTAAATACAAAAACGATAACAGTTTCCAATAGTAAAAGAATTCTAAAGCCATGGATAACACCAGGAATTTTAAAATGCATTAATCATAGAAATAAATTACAGAGACAACTAAAACTAGACAAATCAAATGAAAGTCTTAAAATTACATTTCGTAGGTACAGGAATTACTGCAATAAATTAATTAACAAATTAAAAATCCAATTTGAAAAAGATCTTTTGGAAAAATCTAAAACCAGCTGTAAAGAATTATGGAATTGTATTAAAAATATCACACATTTAAATAAACAGAAAACATCAAACATAGAATTAAAAACCTTAAAAAACAACCCAACTGAGTCAGCGAACTTCATAAATGACCATTTTAACAATGTCGGCAAACGTCTAGCAAAAGAAATAAAAAACACTGATAATAGTATAATTCATGAATATTTTGTGTCTCTAAAATCGCTGCCTAATACTATTGGCATCATTGAACCTGAAACTACAGAAATTGAATCAATTATAAATAATCTTAAAACTGACTCTGCCGCTGGATGGGACAATATCCCCACAATATTCATTATAATGGCAAAAACAGAGCTTATTCCGATTTTAACTCATCTATCTAGACTAATGTTTCTCCATGGTGTTTTCCCTCGGTGTTTGAAACGCGCGATCATACACCCTGTTTTTAAAGCCGGTGATCCAAATGATATTAACAATTATAGGCCCATTTCTGTTTTACCCGCGATATCTAAAATTATGGAGAAATTAATCAATACGCGGCTTATACAGTACCTTGAAAAATATAACCTATTGTCCAACTGTCAATACGGCTTCCGTAAAGGGAAAAACACCGAAGACGCAATTCATGACCTAACTAAGGAAATTATTAAGAACCTTGATGAAAAGAAGAAAACTCTATGTATTTTTCTAGACCTCAAAAAGGCCTTCGATACGGTCTCTGTTCCCGTTCTCTTACGTAAAATAGAAAAAATAGGAGTTAGAGGTAATTTTCATCGATTAATATCCAACTATTTAAGCGAACGTTCTCAAAGAGTCAAACTTGATGGTGATACGTTTAGCAATGACACCCTTACTGAAAATTTCGGCGTTCCACAGGGTAGTGTCTTGGGGCCTACCCTGTTTCTTATGTATATAAATGATCTCACTGATTTAACTTTAGCAAATGGACATATTTACTCCTATGCAGACGACACTGCAATACTTTTTGAAGGAAAAAAGTGGCCTGATGTGTACAAATATGCAGAAGCCGGATTAGGTCGTGTTATTCAATGGCTAAACATAAATTCATTATCTCTGAATATCAATAAAACCAACTATATTCCTTTTTCAATCGGTAACTCTGACGAACCAGGCGAGGATCTAACTGTAACTGCACATATATGTTCTAGCGCTAAAGATTGTGACTGCTTGATAATTGAAAGAGTAAAGCGTACTAAGTACCTTGGTGTTACGCTCGACAACAACCTAACATGGTACCCCCAACTTGCTGTAGTAGCAGCCCGATCGAGAAAACTAATCTGGCTCTTTAAGCATTTACGAAGGATAGCTGACGTACAATTACTCACATATATCTACAAATCTCTTGTTCAATCGATTATTCTGTACTGTATAACAGTCTGGGGCGGTACATTTAAAACAAAATTTATAAGTATAGAACGGGCCCAGAGAGCCGTATTGAAGGTCTTGCTACGAAGGGATAGATTATATAGCACTACAAAATTGTATTCCGAATTAAATGTATTAACTGTCAGGCAGTTGTATATTTTGCAAAGTGTTATAAGAGTGCATAAAAACACCGTTATTGACCCAAACCTCGTTAACAAAAGAATATCACATTCAGTTATCAGATCAAAATTGGTTAGAACAGTTTTTGCAAGTAAGCAGTTTCCAACACAATCGGTCAAAGTATATAATAAATTAAATAGACTAATCCACATATACACAAAGACGACTAATGAATGTAAAAATATAACCCGAAATTGGCTACAAAAACTTACATACAAGCAAACAGAGGACATATTGAGTTGTTAAACAGATTAAAAAGCTAGTTTGTTAAAATATATATATATATATTAATATATTACATAGTTAAATAGATAAAAATTAATAAAAATATTACGTAATTATACCTATTCACAGATGCAAGTGGTTGCATGATAGTTATTGTTTGTACTTTGCTTTACTTTAGTTTTATAACCAATAATTTGTATTAACGATGTACGAAAGAGCGGTTCCTCCTAATACAAGTTTTGATTAACTTAAAAGGAGGACCCAGAAACTTGTAAATTATGGTTTTGTCAAATAAAGAATTTGAATTTGAATTGAATTTGAATTTGAAGATACAGCAACGGATAGAAACCCAGTACTATAAATAGCTCCAGAGAAAATAAAGTCAAACTTCTTAATTGTAATTTACATTGTATAATAATTTATTAATGCAATTAACGTATAAAAAAGAGACTAAAATTTAAAAAAATCTGGGTCGGACATTAAAAATTACCCAATATATACATCACCGCGCATTTTGGTCAGTGGAAATGTGAAAAATTTATTTAATCCAAACGGCGCATTAGTCGAATTGGACGAAAATATTCGCTGCTCCGAAATCCCGCACGATGCCATTAATCGTTTTGATGTCACAGTATGGGACATTTAGTGTGACCCTTTTTATGCGCCGAACCTTCCCCGATTTACGTCCCTAATCGCCGAATGCCGAACGCCGAAAACCGAATCGGTGTTCATCGGTTGGCCGCATTTAAACGGCAGATACTAATCGCCTGTTCATTGTGAAGGACTGTACAAATGATGTTTTACTACATCGTTTGTGTACGTCATTGCTTTCGGCTTTTGCCTGATATTGCGATATAATACACATTATGTTAATATGTTAAAGATCGAAGATGCCTCGCGACAAATGATGCGTGTTTTTTGTCATATATCTGGGAACATTATCCTGCATAAGTTGTGAAAGAAGTTTTTTAAAGTATAGATAAGTGAGAGTCATACGTATCATAATATTAAAAGTTAAATTGGCAAAAAAATTATATCTCTCGTTTCAGATTATAAATTCGATTATCAACATTTGCCAATTAAACTTTTAATATTAAGATTAATAAAATCGAAAATGTTGAATATTTTTGAATAAGAACGTAATCTTGTTAAGCAAACTTCTCTAATAATAAAGAATGTTGCCTTTTCATGTAAAGTGAACACGAAAATTAACATAAACTTTGAACATGGTCCAAATTGAAATAGATTTATTGAAATATAGATGATTAAAAGCATTAAAGTGCTGCAGAAATCGGCGGCGTTAGCAATTTTCTCCACTTTGTTTGTGCAAGCCTGACCCAATTTAAACCAATTTGAAATGCCAATTCGACCTGTATTTCTTGTGATTGTGTTTGGTTACCACTGGAAATAAAGCTGATTCGACCGTTGGCTGTATTGTTCGATAACCCGTCTATAAATCACCTTCAATTGCTTCTGTCCTTTAGTAATTTCTTTAGATTATCTCTACAAGAGATTTACTCTTAAGACTTAACAGAATTAATCAACTGAATTAATGGATTTATTGTAGTGTTTTCTTTTTTTACTTTCTTTTATAAATCTTAAATCTTTTAGTACCAGAACAATACCTACTAATTATGTATTAAATTACACCAAAAAAGTAAATAATGTACTGAGGTAACAATTAGTACCTATCAGTGGCGAAGGGTGAAATTTTACTCAGGGGAAGCCGGAGCAAAAAAAAAAAATATAAAGGTACAGTGTTATCTTACCACAAGGATGGAGAATTCCGAATACCATATTACCATTACCATACATAAAAGCACTGATAGGTATAATATGGAAAACCAAAACAGTGTTTTAAGTTTACAACTACCTACCTGTGAGCCACGAATACTTTTCGTACAAATTACAATGAAAATGTTTAGTAAAGCCATCTTTCCGTTTATAATCTATTTTCATAGAAGGAAAAGCACGGGCGCGCTGTATAATATGTTTTTTATTTTCAAAACTGTATGTTTGAAAATTATTATCTAATAAAAAGTCTGTGAGACAACAACCCACGTCTAAAATTGCAGCCATTACGAATGTAAACAAAACAGACTAAACCAAAATAAACAATTAACTACTTACAACTGAAACCGATAAATTCTATAACTATAACACAATTCACACCGAGCCCTGTCCAACATTTAACCACGAAGTCACTCTAATCTATTTAAATTTAGTAAATTAACAACAAACAAATAAAAAAAAACTAACAACAAAACGAGCGAAAGCACAGGCGAAAGTGAATTGAAAAAATGTCATAATTTTGACAATAACAACGCGACAAAATTATAGTTGTTTTATTATTCAAGCACTAAACACATAATTAACTATATTTTTTACTTCTCAGGTTAATACCTCTGTTTATCTTTGTCGCACTAACGTAATCTGATACATGCCATCCTTGTCGTAACTCAATTTATTATTGTATAATCGTTTGGGTATCATTATTATGTATGAAGCGAAATCATGTTATTAGCAGAGTCGATGCTGTTAGATAATTCACTATTTTTAAAAGGGAAGCCGACAGGAATCGTGTTATTAGGACCCCTCGCCACTGGTACCTATTAAGTATTACCATGCGCACAGTTCAAGGAACATTAAAATAAAACAAAATTTTCAAATATTTTTTTGGATATCTAACAGCGAGCCTGAACAAAAAATAATGGTTAAATATTTATGTCACAGAAAATCTAATTAACATTATCTAATTAACCCTTGGAATTAGAAGAAAAAGATGTAATTAGAGACTTAATGTGTTTAAAGTATTAATTCTGTAACTCACTGCAAGAACTATGGTACTTTCCACTTCATCATCTCAGCTACAAGTCCACTGCTGAACACAGGCCTCCCCGATTTAAACTTTCCACTTAAAGAAATAGTATTCATGCCCACGACGACCGAGGCTACGGGAAAATGTTATATTCATCTGTCTATTCCATCATATAGGGTCATCCCTGGGGTTGTTTGACTGTCAATACGAAGCTTTTAAATCACGGATTAAAGCAGAAAGATATTATTATGTGGCACCACACTCCCAATGAGTAAAGCCGCAGAGTCATAAAAAATAATACGTTTTGTCATTTGGCTTAAAAAAGAGTTTTTGATATTTGCTTTTTATTTAAATACTAGCTTCTGTCCTTGACTAAGCGTAGACTTTCATAACGGATCCAGATTACGGCGAGTTCGAAGCGCAAGATAAACATTAATTTGTGTTATGTATTTATTTACTAAAAATTATACCTAGTTGTTTTGCTGTTTTTTAACTAATATATTTTTGTAATGCAATTGTCAGGGTGCAGCCAGCTTCATCATATTAGGAAAAAATAATAAAAAATGTTAAATATTTTAGAAGACAATTTTTTTTACTGAATATCGTTGTTTAAAACACCAATATACTTCAACCAGGATTATTTGTTTCTATCATAGCGTAATTATATTTTACTAGCTTTTCCCCGCAGCTTCGCTCGCGTTAATGACATAGATCTCGTTTGACAACAAAACAACCCATAGCGCGACTTGTTGACCATCTGTTGGCCGATACAGCGCCCAATATAGTAGAAAAATTATTTTCCCATTGTAACGACATACTTTCATGGGATAAAAAGTAGCCTATGTTGGGCTCTGTACCCCTAACAATATGTATGCAAATTTTCATAATGATCGGCTGCTTAGTCAAGCCGCGAAGGAATAACAAACAAACTCACTTTCTCATTTATAATATTAGTAAGGATAATGGACACGTAACCTGGCAGACTCGAATATTTTTATATGCCTAAAAGGTGACAGATTAGATAGTTAGAGTGTGACTGACACAATTTATTTTCTGTCCCCCTTTCTCATGAATCTCTCGACAATACCAACAGCAGTAATAACGGCCGTTTTCATACTAAAACTGAAGCTACTGTACCGCTCCTTGCGTTAGGTTGCGTGTAATATTCAGTTTTTATAAGACTTAAAGCAAATAATTTGATTTCGGAATGTTTTTATGTTTCAGGCCAGCTTCAGGGATCAGGCTATGGCGAGCACGAGCCGGAGTTCCTGTCTCCTTTAGAGAACCTAACTGTCGCTCAAGGGAGAGATATTCACTTCACGTGCATTGTCAACCATTTGGGGCCATATAAGGTAAAAAAAAATAATTTGTTTCTACGGTTTTATTTAGTTTCTACGGTTCTTCCACCATGGTTATAGTTTGATTAGTATATTAGGACGTAACATTCCTACAGCTATCACCATACGGCCAGGATTGACAATAAGTGAGATCGATGGAAAAACTACAGCAGTCTTGAAATTCGTTACTTTTTTTTATAGAAGAAAGAAGCAGGCAAACAAGCAAGCAGATCTTATTATGAGAAGTGACCACCCCTCCTATGAGAAACAGTAACAGCAGGAACGTGACCCTACATTGCCCGCTTCAAGATAAGAATAGGAGTGGTGTGGAAAATTATGAGGGAATGGATTTAGCTTCCGGAACTGTCACTCACCGAACGAAACGCGTGAACACACCGCAGAGTTTATTTGTAACTGATTGTTTATTTTTTGCACTAGGTGGCGTGGATAAAATCCGACACGAAGACAATTCTTGCAATACATACAAATATGGTGACCCAAAACAAGCGGCTGTCTGTCACGCACAATGGTCACAACACGTGGAAACTATACATCAGCAATGTGGAGCCTAAGGACTCAGGCACCTACATGTGCCAGGTCAATACAGATCCTATGATGAGCCAGGTAAGGACCACTTTCATGTAAATTATCTTTACTTATGACGTTATGAATGTTTTATTAGTATATGTTGTAAACTCAATGTGTAGCGTAAACCTATATTGGCAACTCGGTACTTTAAGCCCTAGGTTTAGTGCCGTAAAGTCATTTATTAAAATTTTCCAGTGTGAATTTATAACGTGTACAAACTTTTACATAACCCTGCAGTTATTGTTTATGTTTGTTTTAGAAATTTCGCTATTGTAGTTGGAAATAATTATTTATAGTAAGTATTAAATACCGCGTTTTATTTCGTAAGTTAACGAATAGAATATTATTACTTATTTTATGAATGTAATGAATTCTGTAATGATTGTAATTATTATTACTTAAATTTCAACACATTTGTGAACTATGGCCACGGCTATTTGACTCTACGACACAACGACGTTAGTTTCAATATCACTGACCATGGACATGCATTTTTTAGTTGTTTCTTCATAATTTTACTTGTCGTATCATCGCGTCGCTCGTGCTATGGTTGATAATCCTATCGTTTAGTGGAAAATCTAATATTAGCAGCAAAGCCAAATTTTAAGAGCACACAGCACAGCGGATAATCCGCTCAAATCGGAGCAGCCCGTCTGGGGAAGGACTTCCACCTTACCGAAGATCGTAATCAAACATTGGTCTCCCGTCTTGGCCATGTTGTGTTTCTACGGTGAGTAAGGTCTCCAGAGCTCCACTTTGACTTTGGCAACGCGCGAGTGATACCCCCCGGTATTGCAAGCGTCTGTAGGGCTACGGTGATGCTTACCATCAGGCGGGCCGTATGCTTGTTTGCCACCTTAGTGGTATAACCATTCTCTGTATTATTCACCGTATCTCGAAAATAAAAAATCCTTTATATTGTTTAATGAGTTGGTTTGATTGGGACTTTCTTCTTAAGTTTTGTAAAAACTTGTGTTACGAAACACCACACAATCTAGCGTGAACTGTCTGTAGTTCACATTTATACGAACAGTACAAAAACCTACATGCCATATTGGCTGTATACGGAGAAACTCTACGGTTATACGGGCCCTATATGTGAAATTTTACGATCACGTTCGGAAATCCTGTAATTAAAGCTATGCTTTACACCAGCCAACGATAACTCTCCCCGTTATTATGTCGTGACATTTAAACTGCGAATGCATTTAATTATAGCCCCAATTGCTTATCAATAAAAGGTAATAATCATTATGGAAATGCCACTGAAATCCTACAACCAAAGATCACTTAGTTTTTAAACATGACGGACAAATAAAATAGCTTCTACCTATACTACAACGTACAAAGTTTATTATGAGCTGATATATTTGAAATGTACTAAAATATAGATAGATAGAATAAGCTTTATTTGCAAAACACACAGTGATACAGTAAACAGTAAAAATTACAAACAAGATCAGTAGTGTATATGTTGCAGTCAAAACTCTTAACCAGTCAAAAGTACTATTGACTAGCAAAATCAGGCAAAAGTACTTTTGACTGAACAGGTTGGTCAAAAGTGGTTTTGACTGAAAATTATTGGTTATTAGTACTTTTGACTGCAAATTTGCGGTTAAAAGTACTTTTGACTGACGCTCTTCGTCAAAAGTAGTTTTAACTGCAAAGCATCAGTCAAAAGCACTATTAACTCGTTAGATGTGATGATGATTGTGATGATGATGATTCACAGGTTTAAACTATCGCTAAAATTCTTTGCAAAAATCGTTCTTTCTTTTCGTAGTCACTCATTTTTGTTCTAAAGCCCTTCCCAGCGAAAGTTTTTTGAAAACATTCAACAAAAATACATACAGAAAACTTTGTTTTTGAAACATGTTTCTCTACACACGCTGTCCATAGCGGCTCGCGGTCGCGTAGCTTGTGTATTGTGTAGCGAGGCGAGAGTTGTCAAAATCACGACAAAAATGGCGGATGATATGACAATACCCTGCCCCTCGACACGCGCGGGGGTATTTTGTGTTCGTGTTTTCCATCGCGCATGGAAAACAAACACATTGTTGATGCAAACAAAAATGTGTTTGAAACAAAGTTTTGTGTAGTCGATTTTGTTGAATGTTGACATGTTTTTGTTGATTGTGTAGGGACTGTAGGGCAAAACACGCTGTGGACCCGGCTTAATATCAGCACGTTCTCCACTAATAATGAGTACCTAATATAAAAGTTTATATGCGTTTGTCGTTATTTTTATCGACCACCTTAACTTTTTAAGAGTTTTGACTGATACAACTAGTCAAAACCACTTTTGACGGAATTACTTAGTCAAAAGTACTTTTAACCAACTCTATTAGGCAAAAGTACTTTTAACTGTTATTTTAGTCAAAAGTATTATTGACTAAAGCATACGGTCAAAAGTACTTTTGACTGATTTTGCTAGTCAATAGTACTTTTGACTGGTTAAGAGTTTTGACTGCAACATATATACAAGGCGGCCTTATTGCTCAAAGCAATCTTTTCAAGGCAACCTTAGGGTAACGAATATATTATATATTTGTATACAACGACCACTAACACCTAAACAAGATGCAATAATTTATTGTCAGTTTAATAAAAGGGAATTTCAGGTTTCTGTTACACTTACATCATTTATTCCCAACAATATTTTTTATTATTTTATTTGGGAGTCTCACAGCATATACAAGTACACATAACAATAACAAAAAGATTGCCAATTAAAAGCCTCCACCCATGCATATGTAAAAAGAGCGCTAAACAATTTAAATATTTCATATTTTGTCTAAGAATAAAAAGTTACTTTATAAACTGCATCTGTTATTATGTCTATGAGGTAGTTGGTCATCTCCAGTATAGCAAGGGTAATATTAAAATTTATGCAATCGATACTGGACGCCAGCTTGCATCAAAACCTTGCAGTTGTAGTCGGTGCCACGTGCCAAACGTTCCGGTAAAGATATTACGTAATTTACATTTCATTTCGTATTTTCGACAACATGAAAAAAATATATTTCAAAAGATCGAACCTAAAATAGTTCTGGAGACCTAAAAAGGCCTTTTAGATGAATAATAAATGGGTTCCTAATAGGATTAACTTTTCAAATCCACAATGTGATTCAATAGCAATTAGTATTTTTCCAATAATTATAATTAATTTACGTAGTTCCACTAGCTCTTGAAATGAGGTTAAATTTACTCACAGTTTTTTCTTCCAACGTCACAAAAACACGACCATTTTACGAAAATTAGAGGAATTTGCTAATATAATCTGCTATGAATTCGGGTAATGAATTCATTTTAGAGGAATTGCTGAATGTGGCCTTTTTAGACCCGCTGCTCCCCCAATTATTCTTGTAAAATAAACAGTGATAAAATCATGTCAATCTCAAACGTCTCAATCATGCAAAACAGTAATTGAGCGAGATAGTGCGTGACTTTGAGATGAGATTAAAACTGTTTTTTGTAACGAGAATAGAGGTACAGGTTTTCCCTCTGGGTTGTATTCCATTCCACTAGGCAGGAAAGGAAGAGGAGCTCGATCGCGTCGCTGTGTGTCGCACTCTAATATGAACACGCAAGTTAAGCGACGTCGAACCTAGCCAGCGTTTGGATGGGTTTCGTTATCTCATGCTTCTCCATGCTTCGGAGGGCACGTTAAGCCTTCGGTCGCGGCTGTTGTTGATGAATGACAGCCGTTAAGCCAAGAAGGTGGCTATAGGGCGGTTTGAAAACACCGGCCTCTGCCTCTGCCATTCCGCATTGGAGCAGCGTGGCAGAGTACGCTCTAATCACCTTCGATTGAAGGGAGACCCGTATCCCAGCAGTGGGATGATTATGGGTTGATATGATGATGATTATGAGGCAGGAAAGCTTCAAATAATTGCCTGATTTAAAATATAAATCAATACGAAATAAACATGAATCGATTACGAATCACATTATGTTACCACAATAAGCTTTACAAAGCTAATTCAAACACAATCGTTGAATTTCACTGGAAATCGTGTGCCAAGTATGGAACGGAATGTAATGATCTGATGGCAGTGGTTTGCTCAACTTAAAAATCAGTGGAATAATAATTTGAGCAATCAAATAGTTTTTTTTTTATTTCATAGGATTATTACATTCAAACGAATAAACAAAACAAACTCTACAGCTATGTTTTATTGGAATAGAAAAAAAATAATTTCTAAAGGCTTCACGTGAAACTAAAATTTTTGAGAAAAATGTTTTCAGAATAAAAATTTGTTCGAGGAAAAGTTACTAATGAAAATGGCGTTGCATTTTTAAATAGCGCTATGAGTTTTGATTCATGCGAGCATTATAATACGTACAAGTTGTGAATAATGTATGAAATAAAACTAAATGAATATTTATTCAAAAGCATAACTTCGCTTATTACTAAACTTACAATTTCACAACGGCACAATGTTATGTTTGAAACAATTTTTTTAAAACATTTTTACTCAACTAAAATTGTTTGCTACTTTCCTTGGTGTCCCGCTATACTAGGTACTTCATAAAGTCACAATATAAATACAGTAGGAGAAGTTCGTAGAAGAGCATCATTTTGTTCTCACACAAGTGCTACCCACAGTACGAGTATAGTTATAGATCTAGTATCCGAGGAGACCGCGGTCACAATTGTTTAAGTTACACTCCACTTGTGTTTTCTTCTTCAAAGTTCAAAATACATGATAAGTAAGTAAATAAAAGTAAGTAATGTCTCATATCATTTTCATCAATTTAAATCACGAACAATTTAATAATCACTAACTCCGCTAAATAAATAATATTCGAGAAATCGAATAAACCAGAATTGTGTAGGGAACGTGTTGGGCTTTTATAACTGCATCGTCTTCTTCACGCCAATATTTTGCACACAAAAAAAAATGAATTTCTTCGGATGAGCCCGTTTACGCCACAATGACCCTACTACTAGAATATACTATGAAAAAGTCAACCTAAACATGTTATTATTTCGGGACGCCTTCGACACGGTAGGCTGCATGGCTTAGATTCTTTTGTAAGGGAATTTAGGCACTACATTTTTGTTGAGTCAGTCTTTGTTGTGCGGAAACGTTTACCCGGGTATAATGCTTCAGGCTCAGTCGATATGGACAGGCTAAACTAACCTGTTATCAACTTTTATGGTTTATTTGGTTTTCTCTTAACAGAGTAATTTTACATACAAAATGTTTTGTATTTTTTAAATAAGTTTTACAGCTTTGTCCTACTGTGCGTTTTCAATGATTTATGCTTAACTATGTGTATTTTAAAGTTGGTTTTAATTTGAAAAGTCATTCAAATTGCTTTAAAATAATTATTTTTTATTAAAACACAAAGCGAAACAGACGATTGCAACTTTATTTGTCAGATTTATCTATCGGTGCTATCGGCTTAATTTCTTTCATTCGAATTTCAATTACTTTCTGATAATTGTTTTTTCTGCGCGAGATTATATTCGGAAAAATATTGAATGATTGAATTTTAACTGATAGAATTGATTAATTTTGTTTTAGTAACATTTATGCACAAAATCTGAAAAATCCGTTTATACCTCATAAGAAAATTACACAATCATGATTCTTGAATAGTGAATTGAACATTTTGCAAACTATCTATCTGTGCAATGATCGTATAATATTAAAACCTAAAAATAAAATAATATCGAGAAAGCAAAATCCCTTACGGTGCAGAGAGAACCGGTCTCATGGCCCGATCCTTACACACCTGCACATTTTTTATACAAATAAAACCTTTAAAGACGTTTCCTAAACTAAATTCCTCCGTATAAGGCACTTTGTAAACTCGTAAATACCGTTCAAAACAGGAGCAGTGACACTTATTAAGTTATTTACCTTGTGGAAGAGGAGCTCAGGTCGGCGGGTCGGTGGAATTTCGTCCACGGAATGCAGACTCTTGCCAAACCATCTACCGCGACATCTTCATGCGATAACTTTCCAAATGTTTCGCGTGACAACTGTTGAAATTTTGCTGTTTTGTCTACGTTCTTTGGCTGTTTTTGTTACCTTTCTATGATAAATTTAAATTTTATTACTGTTACTCAGTTTAGCTTAATGCAATTTTATATTATGGCTCTTTAGCCGATTAGCTTTTGTTACCTTTGCATTGCCTAGTTTTTTTAAAGTGAGGTCGCATATTAAATAGTTGCTTTAACTCCTGTTTAATTATAAGGAAGTCATCGTTGTCATGCCACTCAAACAATTCTTTTACTTGAACTACGGAGCAAAACGTGTATTTTGATACAATGAAGATGTCATTACTATTCTAAACGTTAAAAGAATAAAAGATACCGAAAATATATAACTGAAACCATCTTATAAAATCTCCAACATTTTCTCCCACAAACATTTCGCGAAAGTAAAGGAGGATTGCTCACGTCACTCGGTCTCTAGTATTTGGTTAGGCTCGACATCACAATGGCACACCGAGGAATGCCCTTTTTCTATTTGCATTGTGGGGTTGTAACACCTCTTAAGTGTGAAGGCAAATTTGAGCGAGGTACGAGTGCATCTTAGCGCCCCCTAAGGGTTTTCCGTGGGTATTTGTAAATAAACATAAAGGTCCAAGATCTTTATTGAAAATAAAAAGTTAACTTCCAAGTTATTTGGAAGGAAAATGTTGCTTAGCATTTTTCAGTTGTCCGTTTTAACGTTAATTAATTCTGGTAAACATTTTTTCATAATATACAGCAAAAAATTACTGGCTGTATATTTTTGATACTTTAAATTATTTTTCTTAATAGTAGACACAGCCAGTACTAATTTTGCTTCAAAGTTTTAAATATTAGGAACTTCTTTGTACCACAATTGAATGTTTTCTTTTAATAAATAATGTACGAAGTATCTCACACGCTATTTCTTTTTTCTTTCTTAATTTGACAATTATATCATCAGGTTTAATGTATCATTAACTTTTAAGGTATTTCTGGCTTATATTATGACTTATTATCATTTTTTGAGTGTAGTTATAGTATACGTAAGTGTTACCCAGCAATGTATAAGTTTGATACAACATAATAAAACGAGCTCGAGCTCGGTCGATGCTCAACTTTAAATGAGAAAAGCATTAGCGATTGAGTCCGTCGTTAAATATTTGTGCTTTTAGCACTTTCTTGTGTGATAGTGTAAAGTAGTGCTTAAATCTATAAAGTAGATAGCTTTTTTGTAACTTTTAAAGATAAAAAATTGACTAAGTAAATAGAAATTATTTTATAACTAAAACTGAATTTTATATTGTTTACTGTAAATTTTAATGTTCAATTTTATCGATAGAGTTCTGAGTAATCCTTACCATTATGCTTAGCTTATTCTGAAGTTTAACAAATAATATGATTAAAAAACAAAAGTATTAGAAATAACAAACGACAAAACAATTTACAAATTCTAATGCACCTAATCGTAAGGCATCTACATATAAATTTAACCCGGAAATCGGGCCCGCAAAAACACAAGTAATACAAAACCGCTAGAGCACCAAGGTGGTCAGTAATTCATAAATCATCCAACTCGACAGTTGTTATTTGGCGAAAATAATAAATGCTAATATGAACCCATGAAATTTAATAACAAAAGGTTCACCGCAGCTCATTTTATTCAAGCAAAAATAAATAAACGTTTGGGTAATCATTCATTTGGGATGGTTTGGGGCAATCAAATAAATATTGACCTACTAATTGTTTTTGCGGAATCGTCGGCAACCCTGTTGACAGAGGCTGTGATGGACGAGCATTTTTTGTTAATTCAACCCCTTTTTCTGGGCCGAGTACAGATCGACACATCGGATTAGGCTGACTTATAGTATGTTTTTTTGTAAAAACAAATACGTAAATGTTTTATTATTCATGTACGCGTATTAAACAAATAATTTTCGGTTAACATTTTTTGGAGTGGTAGAGCATAGTTATATGAAAAGGGCTCAAACTTAAGCTCGACCGAGTCAGTACTAGTTCACACACAGAAAATCTTCGTGAAACAGCAATCCAAGTCTGTGACTCACATGCAAGTCCGTGACTCACTTTAAGTATTGCCAATCTCCTCCATAAAAAAGAATAAAAAAAAAACAAATATTTTGTCTGAAGTAATATATGTAAAATCACAGTCTACTACTATTTGCACGATTTGCACTGATATTATACAAAAACAAACATTTGGACAATGGTCTTTTGTCTCATGTTTAGTGAAATGCACGTGTCGTCGAGAAGATTAAAGCAACAATTTGGTAATATCTATCAATAAGCATAACTTTGAGTTCATTATATTTATGTTAATTTTTATTTCGATGTAATATTTGAAAGGCATGGTTTATTATTTAGGCCGATTTACATTTTAAATACTTCGCAAACTTACACAGAGCCAATCTAATAATTGCAAATCAATACAGAAGAGTTTGTAAGTCCTCTGAATTGTGCGAAGTGAAAGTATTTCAAGGAAAGTAGTATAAGCTTCATAGCTGTAATGTTTTTCCAATAATAACACTTTTGGTAATTGAAAAATACTTTTCAGGAAATTAGTCTGTACCAATTATATTGATTATTATTTGTAAGAAAATGTTATGAAGTGAATTCCAACAGTTTATTTTCCATTATTTCCTACGATTTGCTTACTTATGTCATTATTTTAAAGTATTTTTTGGTCGTATAAATTTACAATAAATTAATTACGCTGCCCATAGGTATAATTTTTTTAACTTTAAGTGCACTCCCAAAAGACCTTTTGAGTAATACGATTCGAAAAATCGTATGTGTCAAACTGTGTATAAAGTCATCCAAATCCATTATATATTTTTGCGTGTTGGGTTCCATTCGGATTCTGCCACTCAAAAATTTAAACGTTAAAGCGCGACCCGCGAGTCATACATTCTTGTTTTAGAGGCCGCGGCCGCCATATTTTGGGCAGGCGTATACAGAAAGAGAGAAACATAATTCGTTGCGAAAAGTCACTGAATAAGTAAATGAAAAACCGTGAAAATTTAATGCAGGCCATGTACAGTAAGTACGAGTATACAGTGCACGCTCGGGTATGCCTGTATAATATACGGGCTCGTTTAAATAAGCCTTCAGCCGGCTGTTAGCGCCGAAGGGTATTTTCAATATGGGTAATTTCGCTTGGAACAAATACTTTAGCAGCTTTATTGCATACTGAGGATTAACTCTATATGAACGTTGAAAAACGAGCGAGGCTTCAGTTACATACAAAAACTCGTGGCATTTTATCTTAATTACTTAGAAATCTTTGTGAGAGAAAATCCGAACCCTTATGTTGTCCATCGTCGCGGAACTTTATGAGCGGATTACTTTTATGGGCGGGATTAAAGTACCGTTTGCGAAATGTTTACAGCTGAGAACTCTTACCCATCTGCGCTATAGATCCACAAGTTATATTTTATGATTTTTTTTAGCTTTTATTACGTGTTTATTTTATGAATCACACTCTTCAGCCGCAGCCGCCAATAAAAATATCAGGTCATCATGGCGAAGTCACATTGGGTCATAGATATTGTTTACTTTACTTACTGTTAAAGCTATGAAGTGGTAACTATACCTACCTACTTTGTGCGCTCTATATTGTACCTACTTTTAAGTGGTGGTGGTATGGGTAATGTAAATCTGAAAGGTTAGACAGAAAAACAATTTAATAGTAGGAATAAAGGTTTGTCTACATTTCCTGTATCATTTCTGTCAATATTTTAAAATGAAATCGCAGGTTAGCTTGTTCACGCCCGCCGTAGCAATCATAACTAAGGTTTAATACATTATATCTGTATTTTGTATCAGTCAAAATTCAATTGTTCAAATATCATAATAACTAGTAACTTTTACATAAATAATATGAAGATGGTAGATATCCATCGACGTTCCCTTCAATGCTATGCTGCCGGCCAGCCACATTCCGCATCTCCAGACCTGTCCGTGTGTACGGTAACCTCGTTTAAGCACAAGTATTTCGTTTGAAATCTAGGGCAGTTTCCTAGTTCTGCAACTGTAGCTTTAAATATGGGGTAATATTAATTTAAAAGCAAACGTTTCAATAAACGCTTAGGGTAACAGTGAGCTATGCAAAACATTAATGAAATCCGAGAAGCGAAAGAATCCTCACAATTCTAAAGTTTATAATAATCGCTCGGCTACCTCATGGGATAATATTTAAGGAATTTCATAACGAAAGCTTTGAAATTGAACAGGTACGCAGGCTTTTTAGGCCTCGTGAAGGCCATAACGGGTTAACTTCAAAATTAGGTTATTTATTTGTCTTAATTTATTATTAAAATAAGACTGAATAAAAAACTTGTAATCAAACCTTGTTGAACTAAGTACAAAGTAATAAAGAAGCGGTCAAGTGTCAGTTCGAGTAGGCACCGAAGATTAATATCACCCTATTATTAGATAAGATGTTGTATGTGAATGTGATGCATACTGTGGATCAGGGCTAGTTTCACCACTCCCGAATAGCTTAATCGTCAAATAAACTGACAGATTTTTGATAGTTCTAATATAAGTGTTATTTGGTAAATAGCCTATTCGGGGCTTTATTAGTCAGTGGTGAAACAGATCATTTTATACTCATTCTGGATAAAAATTCTTAAAAAAACGTTCTGTAAGTATGGTCTGTCGTCATAATTTTGGTAGTGGTTACTCGAATAATATTCAAAAACAAATGTTAATCGTTCATGAACGCCACTTAAAAGGGCCAAATAACCCGAGAAATATCTACTTATACTATGAAGCCCACGCTCGTTGCCTCAATGGAATAACGTGTACAGAATACCAGCTCTAAGGAGCTTCATTCTTGGCACCATAAACACATTCTTTGACACATTGTTCGCCTATGTCACCGCCGTCCGTAACATTTAGTTCTGGCGTCTAAGGAATTCCCCGTTGGACCAGAGGAATCTCAATTCCTTTAAAATGTATATCAGGCGCCCACCTCTTATATAATTATTTCGCCTAAATTTAATATCACAAAGCCCGCCGGTTTTGAACTGCTTGGATCCTGTATCTAAATAACGTGGCTTTATTTCCTATACTGGATTTACGACGCTCAAAGGATTATGATATAAAGCCTCGGCAACATTATCTTTCGGTTCACGTTTTGTATAAACATAGTTAGATAGTTTAATAAACTCTTGTACAGGGAGTGAGTGGAAAGTTGCGAGAATTTTGTGTAACTATATTTACGTAACCGCTTCCGAAGTTTCTGGCTGTGTAAAATTGTGCGCCCCGCAAGAGGTTTTGGTTTCTGTGTATTCATGTTGTGTTTTATGATATTATTTACATGTTTGTATTCAGTGGATATACGTGTTTGTCAACGCTTTGCATACATAATGTTATCATAAATTTTGTAAACGTCAATAATTGAGTTGTGATATAAACAGCGCGCTCTTTACGTCCACGACGCCGACCGCATTGAACGCACTATATGTGATGAATATGGCTTTGGTTTGTATAATTCGTATGGCTCTGTATCCACTATCTGTACAGGTCACAGCGGTCGACGAGAACTAGTGAGCGTACTGTTTAGTACTGTTGACGGCATTATTTTCATCAAATAATTACGCATAGAAGTGGCGAGCATTAAAAATAAATAATAACAGCTAACAGTGTGGACACACTTCGTTCTATCTCATCTTCACTTTGTCTTCTAACTTCGGACATAACTTCACGTCACTTCAATCAACTTTGCGAGAACGTAAAGCTAGTGTCAGAAGTAATTCATTATAATGCCAATACTTTATACTATTGATACAATATTCGAAGTGTGAGTAGGATAACGCCCCAAATCTTGTTGGAAGTAAAATAAATAATACATAAAAGAAGGTAAGTGGAACTAGGGAGTCGAATCAACAAGTGAATTATATCTTAGCCGAAAAATCGGCAGGCATTACTCAGCATTCCTTTGTTGTTAGGCGGGCTACAGGTGCGCGTCGAGCCAAAATGTTTACTTTTTCATAAGGGTTTGTATACAGGCATAAATCTAAATAGATATCGTACAGTCTATTAGCCGTGAATTGGCGTTCCGTATCTTATATGAAATAAATAATATTCTAGAACGAATCACACAACTCCATTTTGTCCCAAACTAAGCAACTAAGCTTGTACTACGGGTAGGTACTAGATTGCTGATAAATACATATAAATACTTTTTTTGTAAATAAATACTAATTATACATTAAAAACACCCAGACCAAGGCAAACAGACATTTTCATGCACACAAATGTCTGCCTTGCACAGGATCTGAACCCGAGGCCCTCGAGATAAAATAACCATTGCTTGCCACTCGACCACCGGGCCTGTCAATATGATATTACAGAAAAGCAGAAATAAGAGTTGGATTGAATAAAAATGGGATAATCGTTGATATTCAAATACAATTATGGAAACGAAAGTATAATATACTTCATCTAATCCACAACACCACACTGACAGAATTTCTAGTTTTTATATTTCACTACTATGTGTTTTTATTTTCCGTCGACACCGGTGCTGTGTAGAAAGATTAAACAAAATCGAAAAAGAATGTTTCAGTGCGCTCTTGACAAAATGTTGACATGTGAAATACGCTCGCGTCTTCTATTAAATTTATGTCTATGACGTGTTTGCAGTTCCCTCCAAGTGTCGTGACGTGAAAGCCTCAAAATGCCTTAATATTTTCCTGTAGTGTGTTTTTTATGCAATAACATTGTTATGTTTTTCGTAGAGATATTTTTTGTATCAAATCTATTCCCTTTACTTATTTATCTTTTATTTCCAGGGTTGAGTACAAGGGTCACGCTTGAAATTTATGGCCTTTCTTACAGCCAGTTCATGAAACGCATTTTTAAAGTTATTGATACGTTAAATTGAAGCTGTCAAACTAAAGAAGAAGAAAATAGATAGTTTGGGACTTAATGTGGAATTAAAATTAATATGCGTTTTAGAAACTAGTTAGTAGGCAGAAACGTGACAGTAGAAAATGTAGGTGTTAAAATATTTTATTAGAATGAAATAGATTACTAGAATTTTGATTATAATTTATAAACTATGTCGAACAAATTATAATTGCTCGAATAATTCTTTAATAAAATACTCTTCAAATATCTTTAATTCTTTCCAAGTTTCATTTAGTAAATTTTATGGATGAAAGGCCTACAACAATGATTTTACTAACTCGTATTAGGTTCTTTTTGGTGAGTGTACTAAATTACTTCTACGAAATCTAAATTAAGGTATTGAATACATGATTAAAAAGAAAATTATATTATAAAATGATGAATAGATGAATGATGAAAAACTAGACATGTATATTACCTTCAGTTTCATATTTTGAAATAACTCTCAACATTTATTACCATGCCATTTATAAAAAAAATGTCACAAATACGATCCCTATGAAAAAGTGGACGAGAGAAAAGACCTCGGATAAAATGCTAAAAATGAAGTTGAGTTTCTACGCGTCTAGCTTGTCAGTCAGTTGGCACCTCCGTCAGGACCTAACTCACGAGTTATATAAGGGAAACAAATGACTCAGTTACCTGTTGATGCTAACACGAAGGTTTTACTTGTAGCACGAAGCGGGCGAAACACAAACGTGACTTGCTTAGCCTTCATGATTGCGTATTTTTATTATAATCTTATTCCCTCGTGATCTGAATGAAATTGGCCTTATCCATTTACCCCTGCTGTATAATATTGAATATCTATACTAGCTGTGCTCACGGCTTCGCCCGCGTGGAATTAGATGTGAGTCTTAAAAGAGTATCGACACGTATAAATCGGAGTCGTAGTGACATTCAGTAAAGTTTTGAGGAACTGATTGTTTATCGTCGAGCCACTTTGTCCACGTAAATGAAGATATTTTTTTTTATATCCGATCCGTTTAGAAACAACGAAGATGTGCGCGTACAAACAGACAGGAAAGACAAATAAAAAAAAAATTTTTTTCGCTTTTTACTTTTCCCTATCCATTTTTGCCAAATATGTTCAATGTAAATATAAAAGTATCCTATACGTTCATAAATTAAAACTACGAATTAGACATTAACTTAACCCTAACTCCATTAACCTTATCTTTAATATTACAGTATAACAAAATTGATAAATAGAATCAATTTGCCGTTTATATTGAGTTTTTAAACGGGCAAATAACCTAGGAAAGTGGGGTTCCTTAATAGCTAAAACTGTAGTTGCTAGTCCATTTCCTTCACAGGGTCAGTAGCGAGCGTATAATTTACGATCGGTTTTGAGACCGAACTCGCTTCGCTTTTATGACTTTGTACTGTATGTAATATTATATACAATTTACAAAGTTGTATTTAAAAATCAAACTTATGTTATTAAGTTTAAACTACAAAACGTGTGGTAATAATCGCTTGCTAAAATTCCGGTTAGCCTAAATGTAAAATAAGAACTGTCAAAACTGTACAAAAACAGTTTGTTGTGACAGTTTGGATCGTTGGAACATGTCATTAGATAATGTAGAGTTTTATAATGGTAGAGCATTTATAAAATGTGCTAGCACGACCAAGGACGTACCACCACTTACACAATGTCGACACGAAGCAGATTTCTTTAGCGTATTAGTCTGTGAGTGAGGTCTGGATATACAACTCTTTTCTTATCTCTGTTCTAAGTATTCCCTCCTTCGGTGTAGCATCTACTGGTATTGTTAATACTCATAGCCAGGGTTATTTATTCTAAAGTAGGGTATTGTATTCTTTTTTTTCATCATCTAAAATTGCAGATAAATATATTTTTTTCTGTCATTGTAATTGTATCTTATTAATACCATTTTAAAAGAGCAAGTGCAAAGTTTCTTTCCAGTTCTTCTTAGCACAAATCTGCCGTCTGAACTGGTGGTAAGAAAAAATTGTGACGATTCGAAAGAACTTAAATTAGGCCTATTTGAATAAAAATATTTTGAATTTGAATTGCATTTGAATTTCGGGAATTTATGCACCACTACATCACTATAATTTTGTCAGTACCTATGTATTGTGGTCAATAATGCTAAACAAAATGATGTATATGTATTTACATATACATATACATCATTTTACTATTTTACTGTGTCTTGTTAAAAATGGTAATGGTGTGGTACTCCAAAGTTTATAAAATACTTGAACATTATTTCGTAGCGAAATTGCGTAAAGTGTTTCAAGTTGCGTAAATTTCCATTAAATTAACGTAACTTTGCTCGAACATTTAACATCAGTGATACAAGTTTATCAATATCAATGGTACAATTTTTTGAATATTTTTTAATAAGTGAAGAACAGACACTTAACAAACATCACTTTTCAACTTGAAATTTAAAGTAGGCTAAAAATACGATTGATGATTTTCATGGCGATTTTTCATTACAATGATTTTCATTGCTTGGTTATCCGAAGAACGTAATCATTTTTTAAAAGTCAACTATTGTCGATTTAATGTCAGTAATTTCAAACAAACTCACAAACACTGAATTCAACTAACCCGCAGTTAACATCAAAAGGGAGAGAGAAACACATAACGAAGAGAACTAACAAAAAACATACGTTAGTACATATTTCCATTTTGGACAGCTAGAGATTACACAAAATCCAGGCATACGTTACTTCTTTCACATTCGTCCATACATCTTCCTTATTTAAATATTACTATTGCTTATATCCAAAACAGAAACTACATAATATTTATAACTGTTATTCTTCCCTAAATGCAGGGATGTAAGGTCCAGAAACCTTTAAAAGGTTTCTAGATGTAAATCTTCAATTCACTCGGTTCGCAGGCAGCAAGAATTTGCATAATTCATGTGACGCGAAACTGTCTGTATAAGAATTTACACTGCAGCGAGACTCGGAAATAGGGAGCGCTCTGGTTTATCTTTGACACAAAAATATAACTCATACGTAAATATTTCTGCTCACAAAGTTTGATATTGCGATGGGAATTATAAATGTCGTGAGGAATGCGGCATGTTTGGCGCTCGTTTTTGGTATGCGCACGGGGCATCTGTCAAAGTAGCTGTCTCGTACAATTATTCTTTAGTGCTCACGCGGACAGTTGAAATGTCATACAATGTGCTTATATTGCCAACAACATTTTAATATTTTATTTATTTCTACTCACACAAAGTTACAAAAGGGATTATTACGCCTATAAAAAATAATAAGTGTGTGTGAAAAGCTAGAGTCGGAAATAGATTTCAAAAGAAACATGTAGCCACCAGGTTCCCACGGTTGTAGCTAAACAAAGAAATATAGTAGATTTTACAACAAGTGCACAAAACGAATCATTTCTATCCGACGGCTCGGGCTGATAGTAATGTCGAGGATAAAAATGGTTTTGTGGACGAGTTAGAAACTCTGCTTTTCACTTTTTTTTTTTTTTTTTTTTTTTGAATGGACTAATCAGTTCGGGTGTACTGACACCCTTTACTGAGACACCGGACTGTTGCGGGAGCGTAGGGCTCTCACCGCCAATCTGCTTTTCACTTCGATTGTGAGGAAATAAATTAATAAACGCACGAAAACGCCGCTTTTATTTTAAATCTTACGACATTGATATTAGGCTTGGGCTGCAGACCTATACAGCCTACTATTAAATTAATTTTGTAATAAAATAATTTTCTTAAATTAATAAAATAACCTACCGTACTTTAATTTAAATTTTTATACCTTTTATGACTTAAAAAACACATAAGGTAAGCGGCATTAAATTAAAGTAAATATTATAAAATAACAAATTCTATCTCTGAACTTTTAATTGTGTTTGGCAGTATGTCTCATTTCCTTTGCCTTAATATAGATACATTTAAGAGTAGATACGTTTTTGCCCTTGTGTACAAAATTCGATTTTGTGCAGCCTATATCCTGCGCAAATAAGCACTGAGCATGAGAAGTGAAAAAGATATTTATCTGTGGTATTTATATAGAAGTCACAGTAGGTCTCAGATTACATAATGTGTACTTAAAAAAATATTTTTTATTAGATCAAAAACGTTTATTATTTCGCCTTTTTAGTTAAGTTATCTCTTCATTAGCTTTCTTGTTGAAATTTAAATAAAATGTCTTTATTCTCGAAATAATTAAATTTAATATTTTGTTAACGTAAAATGTCTCCTAAAGTATGCCATACCATAATAGGGCAGCCTAAAGCAACTCAAAAGTCCTTCGTGGGGATTTATACCTGCCCCAAATACCTCACTGTGGGCACTCGAGGAATTCCGTCAAAGTCCGCGACGACAATACGTCTTCATACATCATTTAGGGATAACCCTACATAATTAGATTGAGGAACATCGCCTTATAAACTTTCAGATTCCGATCAAAACATTGAAGTGTGCGGGACATTAACCGATGTGGTCCTTTAATTTATCAATTTGCAATTTAAGCAATAATACAAACTACTTTGTATTTTTTTGTTGACATTATTGTTTATAAAGCTGTGTCAACGGATGCTTGCATAGCTTATAAAGGTGTTTCGACGAATTATGTTAATAAGTTTAGCATAGCTTCAAAATTATTAGTTGTGTGATATTACATGATTATTGTTGAAAATTAAGGTACGACCACAAGGCATTACGCAAGCAACATTATTATCATTCAGAAAGATCTTTATTATACATTTACTTACATTCATTAGCGGGACAGCTAATAAAATAATACCATATTTTTTACTTCGTCAATTTATCCAAATTAATGTTCTCTTACGAAATATTTAAATGAAACAAAATGTTGCTACGCTGAATTATATCTTTACTTTATTAATAGATTACACAGAGTAAATTAGTTTTAGAAGCGGCATTAAGTTTGTTTTCCCGGGAGAACGGGCGTAATGAGTGTTGCCTTTGTGCGCATGGCTGCGTAACCACGGACTTCGTAATGTCTCTAGTTAATATCAGAAGGCTGTATTATATTTTGTTGAAGCAAACAGTGAAATACTCACTTAACATTATAATACTCGGTACTTTAATCTGTATAATTTAATTACTGTAGTTGTGTAATGTTTTAAAATGGTATATTTTGAAAAAAGTCCTAATCCTAACCTAACTAATATTATAAATAAAAAAGTGAGTTTTTTTGTTATTCCTTCACGGCTTAACTAATCATCCGATCATTATGAAAATTTGTATACATATTGTCAGGGGTACAGAGCCCATTTATCCCGTGAAAGTATGTCTATCCAATGGGAAAATAAATTTTCTACTATAGAGGGCGCTGTATCGGCCAACAGATGGCGCCACAAGTCGCGCTATGGGTTGTTTTGTTGTCAAACAAGATCTATGTACTTAAGTTTCGACGGCGTCGAGGGAGCTTTTTAAAAACACAAATTTTAAAATTAAAAGTGTATTTTCTTTAAGAGAGCTTGTTACAGACTAACTTAAAATCTAACATAAGTCTACACAAAGGACTGCAAAATGCTAGTCCGCTAAAATGCCAGACAAAACAAAAGTGGTCCGATAATGCGTGGGCAGTACGAGGAATATGCACTAAGCGTTGATAAGGACCGTACGCGGTGGAGTAGCGCCGTGCATAACTCCTCCCTCACCAAGTTCGAGATCATCCCTAGGATTATCTCGAATATTTTTCTTATATAATTTTTTCCAAAACTTATATCTATAACATAGAGCTATGAAAACTAGAGTCAGAATTATCGCTACATTTCCTATGCTAACACTTTTCACAACACCTTGTAGCTCTACACTATCACTGGTAACTTGTGAGCCACTTTTATGCACTAAATAGTTGAGAAGCTTAACATCGGTCAAATTGATTTCATCCAGGTTGATGGGTTTTGGCAGCTCCGAAGTATCGTTTACCCTTGGTAACTGGATTAGTGGTATTTTATCTCCAAACATTTTCTTTCCTTCTTCAGAATGACCCCTTGAATTTTCACAGAGCAATTATTGTCTATAGTCAAAAGGTAAGTTCCACAGATAGCCTCTTGGGTTATCTCTTCTCCGCAGTGGTTGGTAAGTACAATTTCATTATTTGTATAAATTACCCAACGACCTGGTTGTACTGATTCTATTTTTACATCATTAATGACAACAGGAACAGGGTGGCAACTCGGCGTGCTGGTGGAAAACTGTAAAAGTTCAGCGACACAATCGTCTCTAGATAAAGGAGAGACATTATCTTCGTAGCACAGGAACCGGTCTTCATCAATTTCAGGACATGACTGAGAGAGCGGCGTTACTTTCAACCCCTTCACAAGGACATATGGATATTTTGGAAGGATAATGGAAGTCTGACCTTTATTTTCATCAAAAATAGGCAATGGAATTAATTTATAATAAATGTAAATTTCATTTCTTATCAATGGAATATGCATAATAAACTTTATCTGATTTTGTTTGATATAGGCCTTTATCTCCGTGCAACGTTCTATTTTAACAATATTTTCGGCAGTGGCAGAAAACACTAGCTTATCACTATTTTCTATTTCCTTTAATATTAACAAAAATTCATCAGAATTAACAATAGATTGGTGTAATATTTTAATTTTACTAAAAGCAACTGCGGTTTCTATTTCATTAAGACGTATGTAGATCATTTGGAAATTGTGTAAAAATGTTGTGTAGATATGTAAAACTTCATTAGCTGTTTCATCTAGTTTAGTTTTATTTAAGTAAAGATTTAATTCTCGTACGGTATTTCCGATTTCTATAAAGTTGCTTCTAGTAGAATTTGCAATTTTAGTGAAAGCATCCATCATTTCAGTGACAATGGTCATTTTAGCATTTAAGGAATCCTGTTTTGTTTTAATATTATTAATTGCTTCTTCATATCTCATAGCGTCATCACTATCCAGATTGCCAGTTATAGCTTTTATGAAAGATCCTAAGGGATTAAGCAAACCACGTTTAATTTTAGTTGAAGGAATTAATTGCCTATACTTCTCTATAGCTCTATACATAATATAATCAGTTTGTGACTCTACGTCGATAAAATCTGAATTAAAACTATTAATGCCTATATAACTATGAATATCATCCTTAAGGGCTACGTACCTATTTATATTTAACTCTATTTCTTCATTAATTTTTTCTAAATCTAAAACCTTAATTATAGTCCATTTGTCGTAGCTGACGAATGCTTGACCTTCCTTAACTGGAAGTAGTCCCGGATTCCTGTCAATCCGGTGCAGTAGAAGGGCCTGGCTTCGGATCATTTGGATGACCAGAAGTAACCACCTGTGGAGGGCGCTTAATGTCTTTAATAGGAACCTTAGTTTCACGATTACGTGTAATTATAGGCACAACATTCCTATGAATTGGTCCCGTGACCTGAGCCTTCTGATAGCGAGGTTTGTCCTTGCTACGTCTAGTATTCACCCCTTTTATAAATATTTCGTCTCCTGCCTCAATGTCAAAATGAACTTCACCCGGACGTTTAGCAATAGTAGATTGCTTCTTTTGAACAATCTTATCGGTCAAATATTCGTATAAATATTTAGTTTTTCGAACATGTTCTTTAACTAATTGTTGAGTAAATTGTTTTTCAAAATTTACTGAAAATGGATTATTAGATTCAGTGTGTCCAAATACCACCTCAAAAGGTGTTAGATCGGTAGTGGAGTGGATAGTATTATTATAGGACATAACTGCATAGGTCATAACGGATGTAGCGTCAGTGACCTTGCGCTCGTATTTAGCTATGCGATATATCTCTATAATAGTTGAGTGAAATCTTTCTACTAAGCCCATTGAATTTGGGTTATGTGGTGTCCCTACGTGAAGGTCAATTTTATAGAATGCTAGCATTTCTTTCATTAAAGTATTATTAAATTCCATACCGGGATCTGAACTTATTCTGTTGGGAATTCCATACAGGGAAAAATACTTGATTAAAGCCCTAACTGCTTCCGGGGTAGATTTGTTACTCATTTCTATGGCTTGGCCTAACTTACTGAAAGCATCAATAATTGTAAGGTAAATTTTTCCTTCAATTGTGAAAGTATCGATAAACAATTCTTGAAATGGTCTAATCTGGGTCTGTGATAGCTGCAGTTCTGGTTTTAAAGGTTTACGCTCGTATTTCATTTTTCGGCATATTTCACAAGAATTAATTATACTAGCTACAGTTTTATCCATAGAGTTCCAATAAAACGTACGTCTGAGGTGAGCTAGAGTTTCTTTGACTCCCCTATGGCTAGTCCTACCTGTATGGTACTTAATGACAATATCACGTTGCTCGTTTTCATCATCAACGTTTATTACCCGTTTGGTACACTCGTAAAATTTTACAGTGCCCTTTTTAAATAGTGTCGCGGTTATTTGTGAAAATTGCTTGCGATGTAAATCACTTTCAAAATAAAAGAAATATTTAATTTTAGGTCTGGTGTATTCTTTGAGAAAACGTTTGATAAGATCGGGATTATCTTCAGGTAAGTGTATTTCTAATATTTTTTGCGATTTCCTAGATAAGTTTTTAACTGACATTTCATTTCTGTTCCAGGTGTGTACGAGAATTTGGTTTGGCTTCGTGTCTACAGCTTCCTGCAAGATAAGTATACCTTCTGTGTCTGAGTGCATTGCGGAATGTATTGTATCTATGTCATCACTGTTTTGATTTTCAGATGCGGATGCCGTGCTGCTATCTACTGATGGGATGGAATAAGGAGATCGTCGGCGTGGCCTTACTTCAATTATTGATTTAACCGAATCGTCGGAGGAAATTGATATAGGGGATGGAGAACGTGATCGATTTTTATCAGCTTTCTCGTTTTTACCTAATTCAGCAATTTCTCCCGTTAAGCTTTCTAAATACTGTTGTAATTTTTGTTCATTTTCGTCTAAATTAACTTGAGTTGATAAGTTGTCTTTTTCACCTAAAATGTTAACCTTGATTCGCGACAGTGCATCTGCATTAGTATTTTGCTTACCATTTTTGTATTCAATGTCAAAGTCGAATTCGGAAAGGCGCAATTTCCACCTAGTAATTTTGCTATTTGGTTCGTTTATATTTCTCAACCAAGCTAACGGTCTGTGATCTGTGTATATTTTAAATTTCCTCCCATATAAATACGGTCGAAAATGCTTTGTCGCCCAGATGATTGCAAGCATTTCTTTCTCTATTGTGCTGTATCGTGACTCAGCATCATTCAGAGTTCTGCTCGCAAATGCTACAGGCTTATCACTGCCAATTTGGCCTTGTGACAGGACTGCACCTAACGCGAAATTTGAAGCGTCCGTTGTAAGGACAAACGGTTTGTCGAAATCCGGAAACTGTAAAATTGGAGCATTTGTTAACAATTCCTTGCATCTCTCGAATGCGTCTACATAGTTCTTATCTATTACAATTTTATTTCGCTTTTTTAAACAGGAGGTCAAGGGTTGAGTTATACGAGCAAAGTCCTTTATGAACCGCCTGTAGTAACCTACAAGTCCTAAGAAGCTCTTTATCTCGGTGACAGTTTTTGGTAGTGGATAGTTCAAAACAGCCTTAATTTTTGCGTCATTGGGTTTAAGTCCTTCGTCAGTAATTGTATGTCCCAAATATAGTACCTCCTTACATAAAAATTCCGACTTGTCCAGTTGGACCTTTAAGTTAGTATGCCTAAGTCTGTCAAATATTTTACGTAATTTTGAAATATGTTCTTGTAGGCTTGAAGAGTACACGATAATATCATCTAGATATACCATGCAGTGTATGCCATGTAAGCCTCGCAGGACATTATCCATGGCCCTTTGAAATGTGGCTGGGGCTGTCTTTAAACCGAAGGGCATACGTTTAAATTCGTAGTGCCCTGACTGGGTAGTGAAAGCGGTTTTGGGTATATCAGCTGCGTCGACCTCTATTTGATGGTAGCCAGACGCTAAATCTAACGTGCTGAAGTATGTGGATTTACCTAATTTGTCAAAAAGGTCGGTGATGTTCGGCAAGGGGTATTTGTCATCTACTGTCAGTTCGTTAAGTCGTCGGTAGTCGATGACCATTCTAAATTTGGTCTCCCCTGTAGCGTCCGGTTTTTTCGGTACCAAATGTACCGGTGCACTCCAAGGTGAATATGATTCTTGAATGACGTTATCATTTAACAATTTATCTATTTGTTTTTTAATTTCGTCATTTTGAGAGTGTGGATGTCGATAAGGGCGAATATGGATTGGGTCTTCGTTAACTGTTCTTATTTGGTGCTTTACCTGATTTGAGAAAGAGAGGGGAATTTTGTCACAATAAAATATGTCACGGTATTCATAACATAACCTGTAAATATTATCACGTTCCTCTTCATTGGTATGATCTAATCTTAATTTCGATAAATTTTCTTTTAACATATCATCAATGTTACAGTTTTCATTCATCATATTTAACTCACCTACTTCGTCCTTGAACACAATCACACTAAAAGGTTCGTCAAAAATAATTTTTTGCTGTTTTTCAGTAATATTCTGTATTATGGTTTCCGCAAAGAAATTATCACATTTCACTAAAGCCGTTGGCATGCGTACACCTTCACTGAACTTAGTGAAATTTAATATCGCCTCACCGTTTTGATAATTCGTAGGGACCTTCACCCTTGTTTCAGTTCGCGGTTCTAGAACTACCTGATATGGAGGTTTATAAATTATAGGAATCTGTGCGTTGGGCGTCTGTAAAACCCGATTGCCCATGTCTATGTTAGCTGCTAATTTTGTGAGGAGATCAGAGCCTATGAGACCGTCATATCTACCGTCAACATCATACACATGAAATTTATGAATAAGCGTACTCCTAAATGTTTTTAATAACGGAATACAAATTACTTCATAATGAGTGCTTTGAGCATGGGTGCTAACAACGGTAAAGGGTTCGTACTGCTTAAAGTTGTTAAAAAATTGATTTGCTTTAGCTGGGCTAATAAATGATCTGCTACTTCCGGTGTCTATGAGGAATTTCGAATTAATTTCCGGTAACTCTATGTGAGGTAATTTAAGGATACTATCGCAATAATTAAGGTTAATTATTTCACCTGATCGTCCGAGGCTGTTGTGTGAAAATTTTCCGAAGTTGCGTTTTCATTGTCAATTGTAATTTCAGGATTTTCAGCATAATCATAATTAGTAGAGTCCTCTACATAATCAATATATGGTTCACTAACAGTGTAATTTAAATCAAAATTATCAGGATAATATTCGGAACTCGAAGGCGTTGGCTCACTATAAAAAGGTTGATTAGTAATCATATTTTGTCTTACAGGTGCGGTCCGCATAGAGACGTCTGTGTCTTCATTCAGTCTGGGCGGCGCTTGTTGGTTTTGGATGCCAAATTTAAATTGGTTGGGGTTAGACTGTTGTTGAGGGATCCCAAATCTAAAACCATTGTGCTGGAAGGGTGCACGGGGTTGTTGCATAGGATTAGGGTTGAAATTACGCTGAAGTGTATTCTGGTTTTGGGGTGGACCGCCAAATCGGTAACCTTGGAACGGCATGACTCTATTTGGTACAAAGTTTGGTTTAAAATTTACCTGTCCCTGATTTTGAGGAATACCAAATTTATAATTCTGCTGATTAGGTGTAAAATTAAAGGGACCATTAGCAAAAGGCCTTGAAAAAGTTTGCGTAGTTGGGCGTACAAACGGCCTTGGCTTAGTGTTCTTAGCTTTATATTGTTCTAAAAAGTTGACTTCCTCAGTTACTACACTTAGCGCATTTTCTAAACTAACACACTGTCTTAACCGCACTATACGTATCATATCCTCCGGTAAATTATATAAGAACACGTTTAACGCTGTATTATTGTAAATGATCATTTTTGCCGCTTTAATTCCTTCATCTTGTAATATGTTTACTTTTGCAAACAAAGAACTTTTAACATTCTGAACGCGGTGGCAAAACTGAATATATGATTCGCCATGTTTAATTTTTAAGCTTTCAAGCTCAATAGCAATGCACTCTTCAGAGCGCGGGTCGCCAAAATGTTGACAAAGGACTTCCTTAAGTTGTTCCCAATTCACTAAATTTGGATGTTCACTTAGTAGAGTCGCAGCTCTATCAATAAGCCTACTAGTTATGGAATGGAATAAATACATATTTTGATGGAAGTTTCCTTCCCTATAGAAAGCTCTATGGACATATTCACACTTAGATATAAACAAATTCAACAATTTTTCATCTCCATCATATTTGGGAATTATATTTAAAATTTCTCTAGGTATCATAGTTAGGTGTTCCATTTTTATTTATATTCTATTTATATATTTATTTAAATTTTTGTTTATATTTTATTTATATAAAATTAACAAGACTCGATTTTCGTAGTGATGTTACTAACTAATACTATATAAAATAACTAATTAATTACGAATACTACGACACTTGTATCATACAAAATCAGATAGACGTAATTTAATTAGGTCGACTATTTGGGGTCGGAAAATGTGGAAAAAACATGGAATATATGAAAAACAGGAGTGAAGAGGTCTACTCACGCTCTGCTCGATCCCATGTCTTCCTGTGAGTCTGCTCTGCTGCTCGAAGCTCTCTCCCGATGTAACACTGAGTTTATAGTGTAATCGCGTCTTCTATAAGTTATTTATTTGGTTCGAGGATACCCGAATCCGCGCTGAACCGAACTTGACGTAAAAATCGATTTTTGGATTTTACAAGCGTTAGCTCGGCAGCAGGATAATGACGGATATCCTACCGGCTGCGCCACTTAAGTTTCGACGGCGTCGAGGGAGCTTTTTAAAAACACAAATTTTAAAATTAAAAGTGTATTTTCTTTAAGAGAGCTTGTTACAGACTAACTTAAAATCTAACATAAGTCTACACAAAGGACTGCAAAATGCTAGTCCGCTAAAATGCCAGACAAAACAAAAGTGGTCCGATAATGCGTGGGCAGTACGAGGAATATGCACTAAGCGTTGATAAGGACCGTACGCGGTGGAGTAGCGCCGTGCATAACTATGTCATAAATATTTCATTTCATTTCATTTCAATGGTTACCATGCCAGACCGTCACCCTGGAGGTCTCGAGTTCGAATCCCGGTCAGGTCATGATGAAAAACTTTTTCTGATTGGCCTGGGTCTTGTATGTTTATCTATATTTGATATAAAATATAGTATCGTTGAGTTAGTATTCCAAATACAAGTTTCGAACTTACTTTGGGGCTAGCTCAATCTGTGTGATTTGTCTCTATATATTTATTTATTTTATTTATTGAGTTTAATATTGGACAAATTAGTGGGATGATTACTTTTTGAAATTATTAATATAATTAATTTAGCCACTAAGCTCTCGAGAAAAAAAGCTTGGTGATCGAAGCCACGCAAACACGCTTTGTTTTTAATTAAATAAATATTGTACTTTTTTTTCTCAGATGGGCTACTTATCAGTGGTAATACCGCCGTATATTGCTGACGATGATGGCTCCGAAGCCAGTGCGCCTGAAGGCGGTTCAGTGGAACTCCGGTGTACTGCCACGGGGGTACCAGACCCTATCATATCATGGAGGAGGACTGAGGGACGGAACATTGTGTTTCGAGATATCGAAGGAAAAGAATTGAAAGGTGAGTAAAAATGCAGCTGGTCCCAGTCTTAAGCGGTTTGCAGTGCAGACCAAGACTAAGCTAAGTTAGTTTTGAGTTAGTTTAGCATACATTACTCGTTGTGGTCTGCATCCAAGTTTGAAAAATCATATAAGCTAACTAAAACTGAAAATCATATAGACTAAGATGAACTAAGTTAGCAATTAGTTAAGAAGTTACCTTAGCTCTTGGTCTGCAACCTGCTTTAACTTGTCTTAGCTTACAACAAAAACATTGTAAACATTCATACTCAAAACAAACTTTCAAATTGTTCAACATATAAATGTTTGTCTTATTCGGGTATCGAACCCGCGGCGTCTGGTGCAGGAAGTCGGTCAACTAAGCCACTGGGCTGTCTGAAAACGTAAAGTATTCTACTCTAGACATTAACATATAAATTGACTTTTTCACAATAACTTACATGAATAAAAAATAACATTAATATTTCACGCCAAAAAGGATTTAAAACGACATAAAATAAAATACCTCATAATAAAACTGAAGTAATACAACAAAGAGAAACCTCACGAAGGAGAACTTTACGTTTCCGAAACAACTTGTATTTTTTTATTGTTATTTCATGTGAAAAATCTTTGTTGAATATCAAAAATAAAATATGATATGTATTAAACGCTGTATTATACGTTCATATAATGCAATTACATTATACGCTTTGTTTGCGACATCTCGTACCTACACAAAGCATTGTCGGCGCGTTTCTTTTGATTGAAAATTTTATTTCGGTCATTCCAAAAACGTTTGCAATGAAAGCATATAAAAAGCAGGACATAAAACGTCAATTTTCCTTTTGAATTTTATTCGTATTGGTGAGATACGACTAAGTGGTAAAAAAGAAACAAGACTAATTTTGCATTCAAAGCCCGCTCGGAGCGGGAGCAGGTGCTCGGGCGGTTAAAACATTGGAGTTTTATGGGATTTAATAAGATATCGCTCTAAGATATTGGAAAGAAATTCCAAATGGTAAATAAATGTACAATGATCTAATTGAATGATAGCAATGATTAAATTGATATAAAGCTCATGATTTAATGTTATTTACTTTTGATTTAAAAAAACGACGCCTGTGTATAGGGGAGTTATCACTCCCGTTACCTCATGAGAATTTCGAAAAATTCCGGTTTATTGACTTAAAGATGACTAACATCCAGTGGCGTAATTTTAATCTTAATTCCACATTAAGACTCCAACTATCTCTTTCTTCCTTCTTTAGTTTGTAAGTGACAGCATTAATTTATTGTATCATTAACTTTAAAATGTATTTGAAAAACTCTACATCAGATAAGATATTTTATGTAAATGAGTTTGATGCTTGAATTTTTATAGAGTTTATCAATAATGTAAAGAGGGTGGTATTTAACAGGCACTTAATTTAACAGGTAGGTACTCTAGTTCTAATATAGAAATAATTAAATTCAAACGCCTTTATATGCTCGTCGCAATTTAGTATAAACTCCGAGATAAAAACATCCCCATTATTACGACGCGATACGGTACTTGTCACAATTGTCACTCCGCCGGTATCAAGGGCCAATGAGCAGTTCGGCGCCTATTTTATTCCACTTTTCACCCGAATGCATTGTCAACATTTTTACATTACAAAAGTAAGCGACCCGGGGCCATCACTGAGATTCATTTCCGTGGAAAAAACGTGTTCAAAGAACTCAATTACTACTTAAACAAAATATTGCAGCAATCCGGGTTTCGGAGAGGAAATTAAACGAACGGCTTAGTGAAAATCGGCCTGACAAAAGGCTGTTATCTCTTATAGTTATAATGACCCACCCTTTGCAGGTCCAGGCGGTAGGTGAAGAGACAGGAGTTTAAAGCAATTATAGGACTAGTCGTTTCAACACATACACAATGTTGTCCTTTTAATCGTGTGTAATCCCACATTGTAATTTATACCTTAATGCAAATGTATTAAGCCTGAAATTGCTAGTCCCGGGTGCCTATTTAAAACCTTTTCGGCTTGGTGTTTTACGAATTTGACCCGTTTTATTTAAGCCATTAAGCGTAAACAAAAGACTGGTCGCCTTCTGTAGCGGAGGGAGGTTGTAATAGTTAACAGAGCGGTGGAGCCGGCGGCTTGGCTTTCTATTAATTGGACATGTTATACACGCTTCACTAAACAGCCCAGATTCTGTTACTCAATATTGTACCTTTCTTCTTTTCCTTTGTATCGAAAAAGAAAATATTTCTCTTATCAACTTAGTAACAGGCAGCTGAATATTGGACTGGCATTTCGCGAATCAAGACAAGGATTTTGCGATTAATTATATGATTGTTTATTTTTATATTGTATTGTTTTTAACATTACAAAGTTGCGTTTTATGTAGACCAAGTATTTTCTTCATTTTGTCGACACCTCTTGATGATAATAATACCTTGTATAATTGTGATTATGATAGTGTATTTCTACACAATTTAGCTTAATTACCTAAACCAATGTTATACCGTAATAATAATCCATTTTACACATAAATATTATGTACATTTCATGGAAATTGGTTATTTCAACATTTCAAACAGTAGTAAAACTAAAGTTTCATAGCTTCAGAAACTGCTTAATTTATTAATCCTTGTCGTACATCTTATATTTTGTTATACTGTACGTAATGTTTGTTACTATAATGGTAATTATTTTTTGAAGTGAAGCGGCTGAAAAAGCTAAAGCTTGTAAATACAGGGGCCTAGGCTCCGAATATGATTTTGTCCCATTCGGGGTCGAGACCCTTGGGGCTATAAGACTTTTTATGGAAATTACAAAAAGGATAGTCGACATCACAGGAGACCGAAGAGCTGGCAGCTACCTCGGACAAAGAATTAGTCTAGCTATTCAAAGGGGGAACGCTGCCAGTATCTTCGGAACCTTGCCTAAAGGGACTCCTTTTAATAATATTTTTTAGTTATTTTATTATATTTTTTTAAGGTTTTTAGTTTTAGGTTCATTATAATTTGAATATAATAATATGTTTAGTTTAGTTAGTTTCAGTTTTAGAAGTAATTATAAACAATTTTTTTTTTATTTTTTTATAAATACCAGTCAGATTAATTTTCTTGTCATCACTACATAGTATAAAACAAAGTCGCTTTTTCTGTCCCTATGTCCCTATGTCCCCATGTCCCTATGTCCGTTTGTATGCTTAAATCTTTAAAACTACGCAACGGATTTTGATGCGGTTTTTTTAATTGATAGAGTGATTCAATGGGAAGGTTTTAAAGTATCATACATTCCAAAATTCCCACGGGAAAGCGGGATACACGCAAACGAAGTTGCGCGGGTTTCGCTAGTATAATATATTATGCTACAATATTTGTTTTTCTTTATAAATCAAATAAATCCTACTAATATTATAAAGGCCAAAGTTATGTGTATGTTTGTTACTTCTTCATGCTCAAATGGCTAGGCCAATATTTATGATATTTGGTATGTAGGTAGCTGATACCTTGTTTTTTTTAAATGATCCTATTAGCTAAAGGCATACTGATTCCATTGGCTAAGACACCGGGCTTTTGCGGAAGCGTAGGGCTCTCACCGCAAGCTGATACCTAGTTTTTTTTTTTTTTTCATTATTAATTTGATATGTTCAGGTTCGGTTGATACAAAGGGTGCTGTTTATTCCGAAAAGTATGCGATTCCCGTAGGATTTCATCAAAAGTCTGATATAGTGGACGCTACTGTGCATAAATAAATACACGCAAACGAAGTTGCGCGAGCTTCATTAGTACTTAATTTATCTCCATAGAAAACATCCAGCCAGATCAAGACAAACATACATGTCCAGTCCGGTCCTGTCGTCACATATTTTCCTTGCGCGAGATTCGAACCCAAGACCCTCGGGATAAAGTAGCCATTGCTAGCCACTCGACCACCGGGCCATGCCTCCGTATTTTATACGTCAACATATTTTATCTCGAACTATATAAAATGAGAAAGGCAATAAACATTTTCTCTATAATATTTTCTTGTTTATTTCTTGTAGAGAAAATTAAGCCATTTTATTTTTAGTTGTCCTAAATTAGCCGGGAACAAGGTTTTCGTTAATTAAAGAAAAAAATTAAATGAAAAAATACTTTTGGGAAAAACCTTCGTTTTAGGGTCGTAGCACACATATTAACTCGGAAAAGGATCGTCACCGTAGCAACTTCAGTCGTTCAATTGTATTCGTATTATTTGTTTGAAACGCCCTGTTTCCCTCTATGATATAGAGAAGGACAGAAAGTTTTTTTTTATTTCTTACGGTATGGGACTCCAACGAAGTTGCGCGAGAATCGCTAGCTATTAAATATAACTGGATCAGCGAAATTAGTTAATTATAAACTTATTATAAGCGCGTTTACTGCGGAAAGTTGAGCAAGATTAAATCGGAAAACAATTAGTCCGCGAGCAATAATAACGGAATGGCTGAATGGCGTCTCGAGTAACAAGTTGCCAACATGTCGCAACCCGACTTTATAACCCGTGAATAAAACACAATTTCATACAAAGCGAGCATTTGATATTATAACCGATTAGGGTTGACAGATTAAAAAAAATAAAATCGTTGCTTATCTGTTTTATATTTTTAATATTTTCAATTTTAAATGCAATGAATTTAAAAAATATATATTTATAATCATCTTTTATATAACTTATAAGTGTTCAAAAATTAAATTTATAAAATGTAGATAATTCAAGAATTAACCACTTAAATTATGAACACCATAATGTAATTGTGCAACAGCTCATCATACAAAATAATAAAAAACACAAAAGAAAGAATAAGTTTTAAAATTCGTTTCTGCATTGGGCTGTCCCCGGTCGAGTTAGCCCATTTCGTAAATGCTGGACCACTCCAAACGTATTGTACAAAAAAATGTTAGCAATCCTTTCTCATTTAGTAATCGACCTCGTTTCTCCGTCTCCTCTTAATATACGTACCGGTACATTAAGAAACAGTTTCATTATAAGTTGTTGTATGTCTGATAATTTTACAGTTTATGTCGTTTCATCATTTGCCAATAAAGTTTCGAATAGGTTATTTGTCAAATCCGCAAACTGCAAAATAACTTTTTTTTTCTTTTTTTTTACTTAAATTTAGGTTTGCGTTTGACCACAGCTTGCCTGATGGTAAGCATCGCTGTCGTCTACGATGTAACACGCACACCTAAAAGAAACCTATTTACCCGAGATATAAAGACCCCTGGATTGTATTTTTCAGGAAACATCGATTCTGATAAAGAGTTCTAAGTTCTAAGAGTAAATGAACAGTCAGAGGCAATAGACCTTTACAACACTTAATGTTCTTGCTAAAAAATTACTCCATTAAACGTTCAATAAAAATTCTAGGCAACCCTATGGCCGCTACGTACTAGCAGTATTTTATGTCCGCGCCCGAGATTTAGAGGCGGGGGTCGTATGCTATAATAAAGTAATAAATTATTACCATTTAAATTTAATTTGACAGCGCTAAATGGTAGATTGCTAGAAACAATGTTTTGATTAAAGCTACTAGGTGATTAGTGTTGCCAGTGTGCTAATAAAGGAGGTAGAGTTAAGCGGTTAGTGCTCTCGCGTGGCCCATATCAACGGTATTACAGCTTAAAATTTACCCCAGTAACGCAATTTTGCATTCATGAATATATGTATTTTGTAATTAAGTATCATGAACGGTGACGAAATTTTAAGTATTCATGGAAATAATTATGGTTTAAATTATGTACTGCTTTCGTCATTCACATACTACATAGTGAGGTAGGTTAGGTATATAATTTAATTTTCAAATAATATTTCGTAAGTAGGTATAGTTTCACAGCTGTTAAAAAAAATATATATGAATTAATATTTTTTTCTCATGTCATCATCTACAAAAATAATTTCACTTTGGAGAAACACTTCTTCAAAGTTGACTCGACGTCATCGGTGTTTTAAAAACATTGGCGCCATGTGGCGGGCTCGGGCGTGAATGTGGCAACAGTGTAACGAAATGAGAAACATACTTTGTGACTCAATTTGTCAAGATCTTAAAAACTTATTAAAATGATCTAAGTGAAGAAAATAAAAGAGTATCTTAGTAAACTTTCAAGTAATTGAATATGTTTGTATAGTCCAATTAGTGATTACATTGTGCCTATCATTGTCACTTACTATGTAAACGTTGTTTGGTAGTTCTGGTAATAACACAAGCAGCTTAGCCTAGCTTACTTTGAGACCACTAGTCGCTGTGTGAATTGTGCTACGAAAATTCGTAGCAGTGCTTTCTCGTATCATGACGTTTCTTGTAGCATACCTTTTAATGGCGTAGACTTTAACGTAGCACTTTTTGTAGCAAATGCAGGATCTTTGAGAACAATTTATAAATTTAGCAACGAAACATACAATTAACGACTTTCGGCCAAATACAATGTTAATATATACAACTTTGTTTTTATCACAGTGGTCGAGAATTACGTAGGCTCTACGTTGTCCATGAAGAGTCTACAGCGTACAGACATGGGCACATATTTATGCATAGCAGCCAACGGTGTGCCACCAACGAAGAGCCGTCGGTACGAGGTATCTGTACTCTGTGAGTATCTTAGAATTTAATTAATTTGTTGGACGTGATATGTTCTATTTATGTACTTATTATATGTACCATATGAAGCAATGGTTTCTTTTAGCCGCGCCTTTTGGAAAGTATACGTTTTCGCTTTTTCAATAGTTAGTAGTGAAGTATTTTCTTGAAAGAGTTATACACCTGTAGCACGCAGTTAGTCGTTTAGGATTGTAGTTAAAAAAACTCCCTTTTGGATTTAGATAATCTTAGGACTATACATACCTAAAATTGGAAATACTAGGGAAAATACACAGTTATTTGTATGAAAGAGACTTTTAAAAACTGGGCTTGTTTGACTTTTTTAATATAGAATTATCGAAAACAATTCGATAATTTTTATGTGTTTTGTAAGTTAAACAATTAATAAACTTTTCACTTATAACAGGGCTGTCTAATTACTGAAAAGTAATCTGATTAAATAATTGTATTCAACGAAGCACAGTCAATTTTGCTTACGTAAACGACGCTTTCCAGTAATTTATAAGTAATTTCATAATTAAGAGAGTTTAACATTCAAAGATATTTTTTAAATTTAATATTATAATAATAACTTAATAACTAATATTATAAATGAGAAAGTGAGTTTGTTTATTTGTGTGTTATTCCTTCACGGCTTGACTAAGCAGCCGATCATTATGAAAATTTGTATACATATTATCAGGGGTACAGAGCCCAACATAGGCTACTTTTTATCCCGTGAAAGCATGTCATTCCAATGGGAGAATATTTTTTCTACTATAGAGGGCGCTGTGTCGGCCAACAGATAGCGCCACAACTCGCGCTATGGGTTGTTTTGTTGTCAAACGAGATCTATGTCATAAAATTAACGCGAGCGAAGCCGCGGGGAAATGCTAGTATTATAATAATTAAAATTGATTATTATAAAAATCGTTTACTGTACTTGCTAGGCGAGTTAACTTTATACTTTAAAGAAGCGTGGGCTCTAAAATTTAAAGAAGTTGAGTGAAATCAAGAGTGCGGATGGGTTCTTTTATCTTCTATCTAGAAAATGTAGAGACCGCATTACAATTGATTGCCTTACGAGTTAGATTACGATACGTCTTTACTAAAGATATATTCAGGGCCACTAAAAACGGGAACCCGTATGCACATCATGAATTTTCTGCAAATATTTGGACCTTCTTCACTTGTCACTGCGTAATCAAAATGGAGGCAGTCATACGTCGAGTTGGAGCTAAAGCGAATTTAGCGAATCTAATACCTACTTAAATCTCAGGACGAATTTATTCAGAAGTAAATTTCGTGAGGCGTCGGAAACAAAGTACCTATCCAACTTCGATCCTTAACAGAACTTTTGGACAAGGCTTGTGTTAAGTTAATTGAGTTGACTTAATTTATAGTTAACCTTTTTGCTTGGAATGTCGCTCGTAAAGTTGGGAAGTAATCAAACGGTGGCTTCGCCGCAGATTGTGTACTTAAACGCATACATTGTTTATCGTAAACCGGATTTGGGTTTCTCATTAGTGAAGATGCAATTTATTTTAACTGACTCAATCTGTCCCTGTACTATAACAAAATTTTGTGTATACCAGTTTAAAAACATAATTCAAACAATCGATTGACACATCGATAACTCATCTTAGGATAGATAATAATATTTATAAGAATTTTACCGAAATATTATTCTAATCAAGTGACCGATCACGTAAAACCCAAATCAATAATTATAATATCACTAGAGGAGAAGACCAGAGGCACAGCGTTGAGGCTATTTATTTTTAGGATATTATTATAAAGAGATAATACCTACTAAAGAATAGACGCTCTATAAAATAAAAAAACTACAAAATTAAATGAAATATCCATTTCATTTTATATTTTATTTTGTCATTCGACGTCATTTAACTGGTTTTCATAATAGGGGATTATGTTAACTGACTAAATATTTAAAAAATATATTTGCAATGTATAAAAACTTTTACCTACTTATAGTACTGTCAGTAATAAATTATCGTTGTTGTGAAAGCAATCTTGTCAATGTGAGCTTAGGTGACTGTGTATATATAAATTCTATGTCTAACATTAAGACTGCCTATAAAAATAATATCTTGCCTAAAAATATGTATAGCCATAGTCAGCCACAAGCAGTTGCACTGCTTAATATAGTGTTATCCCCGATAGATCTCCAGTATGACCTCACGAATATGGTAATGCGTGTAAATCAAATAAGATTATTATTTTGTTTAATAAACTAAAGAAATATTTCAAAGTGTATGCGTATAATATTAAACCTGTATCCAGTGACAATCAAATTGTATCGACAAGGATTTTTTTTTCTCTATATATCTGCAATCGGCTGTCAAGCCATAATCAGATGGGTTCCAGTGTAATCAGTTGGTTGATGTCATGTCATTAAATGTCATGTAATTATTGTGTATATATATGTGTATATATATTTCTCCTTTATGTAATATGGATTAATGTTTATATATGTTTCTTTGTTTTATTTCTTTCCCTTTTTGTTCTTTGGTCTATACTCAAAATGTGCCATCTTTTTAGTCAAGACTAAAACCTTGATGATAACGAAGATGTGGCAAGCCACATCTTCGTTATCATCAAGGTTTTTGCCAATTCTTTTGTATGATTATTTCGATGATCGACAAGGAAATATGCATTTTTTTTATTTGGTTTGCACAGTTGAGCCGATTGTACGAGTGGACAGCCCAGTTGTACTGCGGTCCGCTGACATGCAAGTCACTCTTCTATGTTACGTTGAGGCGTCACCTAAATCACTTAACACCTGGCAGCGGGGCAAGTCGCACACAGGCAAGTGCTTAGTAACTTTAATTAGTTTCTTCGACACCCGTGGCTCGAAGTGTAATTAAATTATTAATTTATACGAAGTAATTTATGACGAGCCGTTAGTAAATTAGGATTTGCATTATAATGCTGTACCTGGCAGGTAATTTTAAATTATTAAAATTTAGTTGTTCAGTTCGTTTGTTTATTCTATTTAAAAAATTAATGGAAACCAATTTCATAAATTTAAATATTTGATATACTGAAATATTTAGAATAGAAATTAATTTACAAACATAATCCTTAATATTTTTTCATTGTGACATTGTTAAGTAAAAACTTCTTTTACATTTAAAATTACATAAAAAGACAAAAAATCGTCATATTTTCGTATGTTAATAAGTTGTGTAACCGCAATTATAATATTATTTATTTTTCCTTGTAAAGGTGGGAAGCTGCTGAACAGTTCCAAGTACATAATATCAGAGCACATTATAAATGAATACTCGTTGAGAATGAACTTGACCATCAATCGACTTAAGAAGAGCGACTTTGGAGACTATTCGTGCTCCGCGGTCAATGGTTATGGCCGAGCTGAAGGCACTATTACATTGAAAGGTGAGGATTTATTTAGCGAGGAATGTTTGTTTTGAATTAATTTTCTTTATATCAGATAGAGTAGACATACAAGTCGCGTAGTATATATTAATGTCAAAGGATTCAATGAGCCCATGTTGACTTTCGAAAGTTTACGTATTGCCCTCAAATCTATTCCAGACTTTTTTCTTCTTATAAGGTTACGTTTCATAAAACAATTTATGGAGTCCAATTGTTTTTATTCATATATTTGGTTTTTCAGTATTATTTAGGTTAGATACTTAAAAATCAACTTCGTTAATGCCTTTTTTAACAATTTATCATCCATCTTCAACAGAAACACCGCAACGGACAACGACGACTACGACAACAACAACAACTACTACTACGACGACGCCACGGCCAACAACGACAATGCCGACGACGACACGATCACTGAAACGACATCCCAAGAAGCAACACGAGCGTAACCAGAACGCTTTGGAAGCCGACATACGTCAAGCGGAGTTGAATAATGCATTCAATTTTTACAACACGGCATTTGCTCCCAATAACAACAACACTCACAATGAGTACGCCCAGCGGACCGAACGACAAAAGGTTCGCCCTTCAGGCCCTCCACCACGACACTACGTTGTATACAACAACGCTCCACTTCTAACCGCCTCTTTCGTTATCATTGCAAGTCTAAAACTCGTTGTATAAAATATTATTAGTTTTTATTACAATATTTTTTTAAATAGCACTATTATGTAGTGATAAAAAATATGGCTGTTGAATTTTGTAAGGATAATGTACGTATTTTGAGGTTGTTGTAAGTATACATTCCGATGTTAAAGTTGTGATGGGAGTAACATTATCAGCATGGACTTGTAAATCATGACAATAAAATTAACTTGAGGACATTAGTCCATTTAGAACAGTTTTTATTGTATTTTAAATATATTATTATGCTGCGGTCACAAATAATTATAATATTTGAAAAAATAGATGTACATCAGTTTAGAAAGGACGAAGTGTAAATAAAAATAAACGTGTAATGCTCGAATTGAAACAATCACTTTCTAGAAGTTACAAACCGGTCATTTGATGAAAAAAGGTTAAATCTGATTGTGAATAATAATGGTTTATGAACGTACACGAATTTTCGTGTGTAATCTATGACTTGGGCCCAAGAAAAATGACGGTTCCGTGGCTTGAACGGGCTCTGCTAAAGAGTATCTGTAATTTGAATAACAATCGACCCGAAGCCATTACCGTAACCTAGCATTCTATTTTTAAAGAACCGATGAAAATCTTGGGAAATTATAAAGGTTCGATGTGAATATATCAATTCCATAAATCATACAAAATAAAGTCGCATGTATTTACCATCCGCAGGATATTAAATAAAATATATCAGCAACGTCATATCATCGCCATATGTAAATGATTAATAATAAGGCTTAAATGTTGAATTCATTTGACAACTGTCAAAAAGTTTTTTGGAATACTAACATCTATTAACCAAAATATACCTAAAAATATCGTGGCCTTGAAATGTGAGGTTTCACTGAAATTTAAACTAATTTTACGATTATTCGAAAATATTTTTTTGATATTATAAATTATAACCTTGTATATTATATAAAAAATGATATATACATTGTAATATTAAGAATATTAGTGTTAATTTCTGTATGACAATACTGTAAAGACAATAGCTTGTAGACAATAAGGTGTAATAGAGACCAACATAAGTATCATTAGACCGATTTTACGTAACTTGCATGTATAGGCGTAGACTTTTATTTGGATGAATGACTGATTTACACAAAATAATCATTTTAAATTTTGCTCAATAATGTTAACAACGAAAGTCTTTCATCAGGCGAACACGTAAAGAAATAACCGGAAAATGTAATCTTAATAAATAGTTTCATCATCTTTTTTTAACGTACATTGAAAACAAATTAATAACTTGTTAATGTGAAACAATAATATTGAACTTAATATGTATAAATATTGAGTAAATTATTTGTTTTTATGGTAAAAAAATCTGTTTCATTTCTGTACACGACAGATAAATATTTTTTATTCAGAATAAAAATGTGCTAGTCTAATAAATTTGATATTTGTAATAATAAATTTGTCTTCCGAATAGTATATTAAAAATAATGTATTCGGCTCATTCATGTTTATATTATATGAGTTTCAAAGGTCGTAGTTTGGGAAGTTCCTTTTGGACTTCATGTAAAATGTAGCCTATGTAAGTACGAGAAAGAATTTATAGTAGAAATAGTGTTACAAGAAAAATATGAATTTTGATAAGATCATTCTACTGTATAAAAATATTCTGCTCATGTATTCTGTCACTTCGTATTCATAATTATGTAACTATTCAATAAATCATATTGAACAACTAACCTACAACTGTAACCAAAGATGGGCGCAAAAATATAATATATATACATTCAAGCTTAATACTTGCTCAACATTCTGGCACTATGAATTTTTTTGGCGCCCGACGAGTGTCTAGTTGGCGCCCAACGTGGTACACTTTTGACGCCCAATTTTATAACAATTTAGGGCTTTTGTAATAAAAAGATGCCCTATTTATAAATATTTAACGTACGATAGTAAACCTATTGTATTTCTACACAAGAATTTTGTTAATAATCTAAATCTAAAAAAAGGAAAAAAATACTGTTTTCATGCATTTGTCGTTTACATAGGAATACGATTAGTTAATATAGAAATCCAACTAAACTCAACAACAAGATGTTGTGTTATAATAATGACAATAATAAATTTGACAATCATAATTGTATTTGTACATATTTAATGTCATGTTAAGCTCATCTTTTAGCATGAATGCAACTCTATATTTATCAATGTTACATATAAGATGTTGATATCATTTTATGACATTTTAAAATAAAAATGTAATCAAAAACTGAAGTTGTTTTAATGTATCCTCACTTGGTTTAACCTGAAACTTCATGTGACACTTGAAGTCCAGATTACTGACCTTGCATGTTTTCCATTTATTCTAATTCAATCCCAACGATTGCCAAGACGCGACGGCAACTTGGCAATCGTTGGGATTGCAAATGAATACTTCATTCCAAACGTCCTATATTAAATTAGCAGCATGCCCATTCCCATCACCACAACATAATAGATCAAGTCTAATCCTATTTTTTTGTAGAACTGGAACTTCATTATATAAGAATCTATTTTTAAAAGTTTCCTACTTTACTTAATTTTAAAATGGAACCATTCAGAAACCAAATCATAAAAGTAAAACTCACGCAGGCTTCGTAAAATAGACCCCCTAGCGCCGACTGGTGGCACAATTGTAAACTAACGTATGACACTTTGTTGTATAGTGGGCGAACGTGAACAAGTTTTCTTTGTAACATTTTAGTTTTTTATTTATTAATTTGAAAAAGAACTAAATTTATTTATTAAAGATTATAATATTACCTATAGTCTGTCACAGCAGGGTTATTTTTTACAAATTAAAAACTTTTAAGTCGTGTCAAGCAGTGTCAAGTAGTGTCAAGTCGTCGGGACAAGCCCACCACACATTTCTACCGTTGTGTCTTTTATATATACACTGGGCGTCAAAAATAAGTAGTACAGTTTTAAAATTGCAATTACTCTTAAACTATAGAAGTTAGAGTTTTGAAATAAAAGTCATTTTATAGCAAATTTAACAAAGTTTTCTAAAAATAATACTTTATTTAGCATTAGTAAAGTTTTACACTGAAAATTAGGAAAAAACTAAAAAGCTAACCATTTTGAAGGAACTATCAAGAACTTAATTTTTACGTTTTGGGCCTTGTTCCCACTTTAGTAACTTGTGTTGCCGCCTCGGGCTCTGATGACAGCTTGGAGCCGGTTTGGCATGCTGAACACTAAGTTTCGGAAGCGGTGTTGGGGAATATTCACCCATTCTTCTATCAGGGCCTGTTTTAGAGCCCTGAGGGTGGCGGGGGGTGGTCTGCGTCTTCTGACTAGCCTCCCAAGCTCATCCCAGGCGTGTTCAATCGGGTTAAGATCTGGGCTTCTTGATGGCCAAGCCATCAAGCTGATGCCAACCTCCTGAATGTACTCTTGTACGAGATGAGCGGTGTGTGGCCGGGCGTTATCATGCATTAGTATAGCTACATCACCCATATTTTCTAAATATGGCCCTGCATACTCGTTAAGGATCTCTAATGCATATCTTTCACCACTAGCTCTGTGCGACCCTCTGAAGAGATGCCAGCCCATACGTGTACAGAGCCCCCGCCGTATTGAACTCTTTCCGAGATGCAACCTTGAATGTATCGCTCACCAGGTCGCCTGTATACTCTCCGCCTTCCATCGGAAGTGAATAAAGAAAACCGAGACTCATCTGTGAACAAAACTCTTGTCCATTCTTCTTCGCCCCATTGTACGTGTTGACGCGCGTAGCGTAGTCTTACTACTCGATGCCCTGTCTCAAGTTTGGGGCCATTTGCTGGCCTGTACGACTTCAGGTTGGCTTCAGCAAGTCTTCTCCTCACTGTACTCTCACTAACGTAGTCTCTTCGGGTCTGAAGAAGCTGTTGCTGGACCTCAACTGCATTAAGGTGACGATTTCTTAACACAGTAGAGACAATTAAGCGGTCTTCTCGGGTACTAGTGCACCTGGGTCTGCCATTACTTGGTCTCCTTAGATGGTTTCCAGTCTCTTCGTATCTTCGCTTTACTTGCTGGATCGTTCTTAGAGTTACACCCACCGTTCTTGCAGTACGACGCATACTGATGCCTACTTCGAGAAAAGTTATGATTCTTGCACATTCTTCTGGTGAAAGAGGCATGATTAGTAAAGTTTACTCGCTGAAGACACATTTGCTTTTGAATTGCAATTGATTTATCAGCAATAAAGAAAACAATAAAAAACAAAAGTACAAGCCAACAGTTTAAAAAAATAGTGTTTTTATTTATTAAGTTTTTTTTCAGTCAATCTTTAAAAAATGATATTATGCATGAAGTTTTTATTAAATGAAATGAAATTGTCTTTTAACTTTTTTTTATTTCAAAGGTCTAGCTTCTGCAGTTTGGGAGATATTGCAATTTTAAAACTGTACTACTTATTTTTGACGCCCAGTGTAGATCCAGGTTCAACAACGGCGACCTCAGATTGACAATAAGCAATGAAGCTAATGAGTTTTGAATACCTATCGGTTTCAGCACGACAGGGTTGGTAGGTACGAGATTTAAATCTTGTGATATAAAAAATTTCTAAAAATCTATATCGCCACATAATTGCAAACACAATAGTTTCATAACTATCGATCTACACCTCACTGGATTCACTTTAAAAAGATATCTATTATGAGCGCTGTCACAAGGTTAGTGCGCCGCCGCCGTGCGCTTATGGCGCTGTCTATGTAAATATTACCTACTAAGATCAATTATTATTTTTATTCTTAAAAAATTACGATACTAAATTAGAATCACGGGTGTAAACGTTAAAAAATGATTATCTAGTCCAACCTAGAACTGCTATAAAATCATTATCTCATCCAATCTAGAACTGCTACAAAATGACACTTAAATTTTTTGTTGCTTACCTTGTTTCATCCGAAGGAAATGTATAAAAATGTCGGTTACGGTTCCGACCGGTTTCGAGACACCCGTAAACTGAACAATATTTCACCATTTACATAGATTTTTCAGTCTAAACCCATAAACTATGAAAATTTTGACATTTGACATTTTGACACGCCATGTAACAATGCCTTTCAAGTAGGTATCCCACTCGTTGTGGGCGAATGCTGCGGGAGGGGAGGGGTCGCCCGTTTTGGTGCGGGGCGGGGAGTGGCCATTCTGTACGTTAGTACTATTATGAATTCTGTATTACTACTAGGACCTAACGCTGTGAGCTGTTGTTTAATACTTTTTAAATCGGATATTAGATTATAACGTCAGTCTGTAAGGATTTTTATTTTATTTGTTTCTGACTAAAACAGTATAAGATCTTAAAAAAATCTTAACACTGATATTTTAAAGCTGAAAAATTATGTATTTTTGAATGTTTATTACGAATAAAAACAAAAGCTATCGGATCGATTTTAAATTCTTTCACTATTACCTATTCAAAAGGACTAGTGGGAAGAAAGGTGCTAATTCTATTGTACATTTAACTAGACAAAACTTATTTTGACAGAACCAAAGGTGTTGTCCTTCCTTGGTTTACAATTAGTGACAAGGATAGCAACACTTCTAGTCCTGTCAAAATTAGTTTAGTCTAGTTAAATGTACAACAAAATTAGCACCACTATCTACTACTCAGTAACATATGTTATTTTGCTCCCGAATCCAATCCAGCGAGCAGCTAGTAAATTTATAAAGGCCTATTCAGACATAAGCAATATTTGTTACCATTTGCGGCAGAGAAAACCTAGGTAATGTCCTACCAACTGTTCCGATTTGGCCGCGGAACTTGATACTAAATACCTGAGCAAAAACCACTACGCACAGTGACAGCAAATACCGCTCACCTTAAAGAGATCGGCAGATATCATCTAATCAGCTAATAATCGGCGAGCCTTTCATATACCTACACATAACACGATTACGATGACAATCTCCCAACTTCATTATAAAGATGTCAGTCGCTAACTTAATTATAATTTTCATTGTTATCCATTGTACGTAACGCGGAACGTATAGAGTGCGTCACGTCTGAACAAGTTCAGCAGATTTATTTGAAAGTAATTTTCAGTGAGCATCTGGCGCTGCGGTATGAGATATTCGGTTGATCAATATTCTGGAAGTCGCCGCGAAGAACTCAGAAATATGTCAGTCTCTCACTCAATCCGACTGCAACTTATTTGTAAGCGGGCTGTGTTATAAAACGTAGCTATGGTTTATCGAGTTTCATAAGTTATCTCATTTATATTATACCGTCTGGGGTGGTCTATAATGATTTGCTGCGAAAGTAGAAAATATATTAGTTCTTTAGTTTGCTCTTGAGGATTGCCAAAGATGGTATTGGATGTGTATTGCAAATAAAGTATATTCTATCTTATAATCTTTCTATGGTTTTCATTATTATTAAGTTTTTAGTTTTAAATTACAATTACATTTTTATAATGATTTTGGCTATTTTTGTACGTTTATTTGCAATATCTATTTCCTATATCTACAATTATTTTTATATTTTAACCTTTTTGGCTAATACAAACAAAGAGTAAAAGTCGTTATTGAAGGATCAATATTGCCCCAATAACAGTATAGAGATCCGAACATAAATTCAATTTTTTCATATTTTATTTATTCCGCAAGCTAAACTGGAGCTCATCCACAATTTGTCAAACATTGCCGCGGGATATATCGCTGCTTCTGTAAATTCTTCGAAAAAAGTACACCAATATATCAATCAAGCGTTGTCAATGTTCTTTCTTTTAGAAAAATTACTGTTCCGTTTTTACCCCTCAAATGACGGAAAAATGAAGACTTTCTGTACGGCATAAATTGTCAAACAAAATATGAATTTGAATATAGTTTTTATGGATATCGAGCATGAATATATTCTAGAATTTATAACAATTTAATAGTATAAAATATTTTGTAGTCATACGTTATTTATTACATATTAGTCAGAAAGTAATATAGTTGCTGAATTCACAAAAGCGAAATTTATACAACCAAAAAACCTTTTGGCGTTTAATGAAATACAAATGCTTAGTAATTTGATTTAATTTTTAAAATATCTATCTCACTTGTGAATATAAAATGAATCATCATCATCATTATCATCTCAGCCACAAGAAGTCCACTGCTGGACATAGACATAAAATGATTACTTAATTTAAATGTAACTTATTACTGGTGTAATGAAATATTTACTTAAATTCTATATAGTTTGGTTAACCTAAGCCAAGATCAAGAATTACACGGGTTTCTTATCAAATTATCCAACACAGGCTTCCCTTAAAATACAGCCTTAATAGTTTCCAAGACTCACCACACCATGCACATATGAAAATTTATCGCTTTTCGTATTAATTAAAGGTCGTAACTCGGGGGCAAAGTTTCTTCCACGATTAATTGTGCTACCATACAAATGTCGTAACTATATTTTGGGTCTAGATTAGCTATTTTATAGCGTTACAGAACTACATACATTTATAGCCTTTAATCTTAGAGAGCGTACGCAGAATCCAAATATACAGATCTTAGACTACAAGGTCATTATTCTCGTACTAAAATGTGGTTAAAATTCAGTCACTACTACATCTCGATTTGTGTGTGTGATTGTCATACGGCAAGCAAAACAAGCAATGCGTACGGAACATCTTGTTCACGGAACATTTTGTTTAATTCGGACTAATGTTCTATATTTGCTATGATGTTTTATGTTTCAGATTGCTGCCTCTCACGTAGTTAAGAAGGAAAGTCCTTTCAATAGTTCCTATTCCGTCTAATATATTATTTAGTACATTCGTTGCGAGTTCCAAGAGAGCTCTAGTTTTCAGGATATAAATCTGAAGTCGCTGTTGTTGATACTAGGTTTACAGGAGATACAGGGGTGGGAATGTGTAATGGGCTTGTCCACATATCCATACTAATATTATAAATGTGAAAGTGTGTTTGTTTGTCCTCCCTACACGTCGAAAGTAATGAACAGATTGTTATTATTTTTTTATTGGGGATAGTTTAAAGCTGGAGAGTGATATAGGCTACTTTTTCCCCACGGGATAAAGAGATTCCCATGAGAAAAATTATTTACTTTTTCGCTTGACCACGCGGGCGGAGCCGCGGGTAACAGCTAGCACGTAATATTTTTGTATTCAATATAGAGATAGTTAGAGTACCTATTTAATTTTTGTTACTGGAATAGACCACAATTTATGAGTATAAACTACTTAAACGTCCGAATGTACATATTGTAACTACTAGCTGCATACTCAATTAATTATGATGCCTAAAATGAACTAATGAGTCGGAAATTTGTGGTTTTCATTTATTTGCCTATTATCAAGTCACGTATTTTATTACTTATTATTTCCATGTTTATACTATTCGTATTATAAGAGAACAAGGTGTTTAGCTAAACGTTAATTTATTTTACTTATAAACATGTAATTTACTATGGCATAATGTTAAATCTGTTATATGAAAGGTTTTGAGTGGTAGAACCTAGCTGCTACTACTACTACTGCCAGAAAAACTGCCGTTTAAAACCTATCAAAATGTAACATATAAATCAATTAATTTCACAGACTAACCTAATGTCCTAATTGATATTTAATAACAAGTCGTGAAAATTACGTATATGATATTTATTTTTTTGTTGGAAATCGTTGATAGAAATTACTATTGATTGGCCCAAAATAAAAATGATTAAGTTCTCTTACAAGATAATATCTCAGCAGGGCATGTGAAATAAGTGTTATCAAGTAGGCAGTGCGCGTGGCCGCAGACATGAAATATAAGGCACTTACCGTACCTCGTAATATTGCGTTCTCTTGCAATATGAAAATTTATTGCAATGTACGTGTGTACGTAGGAATAGGTGAATAACTCACAAAAATGAGTAAAGCTTTAATAGCCACTGCGGTGATATTTTAAGTTGCTACATTTTCCTTTTTAGAATTTTTAACCTTTTGCTTACCTTTATTTTGTTGTAGAATTTTTTTTTTTAAATTCGTTTCACATAAAAAATTGTTACTATTTTTTGACACAACAATAAAGAACAAAATAACATTTCTATAATATATAAAAATGAGTGAATAAGCTTCGTCAGCATGTAACTAGAACGACATTGCTAGTGTTCTGCGAATACCTTATCATATACATACATAATAAAATCTTAGAGAATAAAATAAACAAAGATATAAATTATAAAACGTAAATAATGGTCAAATAACGCAAGCATGTCGTTGTAGTAAAAAAAAAAAATCTCATAAAACACCCTATTTTATAACCTTTGAAATAGTGACACCCATTGCCCTAATTTCATTTCAAAATTATGAATACCCGGACTTTATAAATGAGACAGTATATTCATTTTATGAACCAAAAATTAATCTCCACTGATTGAGTGCGAACATTCCTTAAATAATGAATTGTGGTAAAGCATTAACTGAAGTGCACGCCATTTAAGCTTTTACGGTTATCATTATATAAATATCGATGGAAATTTAGATTACATATAAAATGGAGTAATATTTAGGGATTTGTTTTCGAATAACATTTGTTTTACCAGTGGTTATTTTGGTTTGTTTCCGAAATTATGAACTTTTTCGACGATAAATTCCATCTAACTAAAGCAGGTAAGCGTACCACCTGATGGGATGTGGTGATCGTCGCCTATAAACACGTTATCTGCTTGTACGTCTACAATAACAAAGGGACAGGAGCGCAGCGCTACTAATGCGTTGCCCGCTTATTATGTGAGACGGTCTTTCCCCCCGTCGAACTAGTCCAACTCATAAATGCTCTACTAGTAGAAAAATACATAAAATATGACAGAAAGTACTTGTGAATGAAATAAAGTGATTTTATGAATAATTTCTTTTCATTTTTAGAGTCTTTTATGTTTCTATGTGCAATAACAGAAACCCTTACAAAAATCCTAATTCTGAGTGATTTTACCTATAAAATTAAGGGTTCTTTTATGAAATTACCAATTTCAAAGGTCGGGCTTCCATATACTCGTATGGCGCGCGTACGCCTTACAACCATATTTAGAATCCAGTCGCATCCCAGCAACACGCAACGTCAGCGCTTGGGTCTACTAAAACTCGCTTTTATAGCGCTCTGTTGAAATAAAACGTATTATAGTAAGCCCCGCACTAATTGACATTTGTTATGAGACAGTTAATTAGCTCCATAAAGCCCGAGTTTCGCACTGAAGAGGTTCAGAACTGAATTACTTGGAGGCAAACTTTGACGAGGGAAATGAGTTGCTTTACCAGTTCCGTGCTTGAGATATTTGTAAATGTAATCTTATTGAAAACGAAATTATAAGTATTTTATATAAAATCGAACCAGGTTTAACTTGTATGACCTTGTCAAATGTATGAAAACATCAACGAAAGTATGCCGTAATATCAAAAATGACCAAAAATCACACGTTGACTTTTTAATTTTTACTCATGAGTTAGTCCATCAGATAGACAAAATGGTCTATCTGATACAACTGAAATCATAAAGTAATATATTTTTGAGATTTAAAACAGTTTTACTAAAAGCAGTAAGTATCTCAATACTTACTGCTTTTTGATTTTAACACTGCAGTAAACGATATAGCTAGTGCTAGGTAGTCTGGGAACTCCGATCTCTATTTACAGTTCTAAAACAATTTTCCAATTCTCAATGCTGGATAAAAATAAAAATAAACTTTCCTGCTGCTTTACAATACTACTGTTTTGAAAATAGATTGAGTAGGTATGTTGAATAAAAGGTATTGCCTTTTATTCAACATTGAGTAGGTATGTTGAATAAAAGGCAATACCTTTTATCTATTTTCAAGTGGCACAGGTTTCCCAATTTTCACCCTAACATTCGGTTTCGAACGTTTGATATACGGGAAACTATAAATTTTATATTTTTGATCAAAATTTATTCGTACCATTATAATATTTATTTCTCAAAAGAACTTTACAATGAGGGTGTTGATTCATTAGCGCTCCGAACGTGTAATTTTGTCACTTATCAAATAACACTGTGCATTATTGAACGCACAACATTTAGCTAAACTGCTGCTCAAGAAATATTCCGTTACAAAAACAATGTATGTAGTAAACTGACGAAATCATAATTTAAAACAGTTTTACAAATGTTAAAAACTTGACGGTAACTCAATATTCTATTAGTGATTAACTTTAATCGAACTCAAGCCATTAATTTTTTCTGCTTTAATTTGACAATCGGGTATCATCATTATTAACTTTAAAATGTTTATTTGCCGCTTTTAGAACCGAAAAATACTTTAAGTCTGTGTATATATTTTTTTCCAAAGGGAACGATGAAATTGTGTCGTGTAGTGGCCTACATTGCGATTTTGTTAACGCGTAAGCAATGTTGAATCAAACTGTCATATCGCCACATGGCTGTCATCAGAGAACTTTTTTGGTGCCGATATGCAACGATTTATGAACACAGATACAATGAATGTGGACCTACATGGACCTACGAATATGTTTTTAGTATTGAGAGAAAAAAATATATTGAACTTCGCGGATGATGAAAATAAAAGTTGCCTGAGTTTTTCTCTGTTTCAAATTATTATAGGCTATTTTCTTGACCAAAAATCCATCTAATGGACCGTGGTTACCGCTTAGAGACATTAGTAATACCAGAGGCGCTGCCAATGTGTTTATTACTACAAGGGTCGGAATAGGGGGAGATAGGAAAAGCGAGAGGAGTTGGGTTTGCGGAGATCTCACTCACCGAACGAAACGCATTGCTGCTTTACTCCGATATTAGGTAAATGGGTGGTAGTTCCCCGGTCGAACTTATTCATTTTATATGCACTATACCACTCCAAATTATAAGACTTTCTTTGGTCTTGTAACAACTTTTTCACTTTACCTTCAGCGTCATGAACGCAAAGATCAAAATCTATTGTAGAGATCATATTAGAGATAGCTTGATATGTTATCAATTGTATATTCTGATATAAGAGTTTAATATTTTATACCATACATGTTAGAAAATACGGTTAAAACCATTGAGTTTGAATGAAACTTTTACTCAATTAAGAACAGCAATGTATGAACCCACTCAACATTGTTTTAAATAGGTTGATATACACAACGCGAGTGGCAAACCTGACAGAAACAATTTAAAACTTAAAAAAAACATACCGTAACCGTAGTCTCCCCGGGAAATATCGCCAGGGAAATCGTTCCACAACTTCTAATTCAATAGTTGGTTTTCCAATTTCGATCTAAATGAAGTTACATACAAAATGTATTCTTCAAAAAATAGAAGAAGTGAGAGAAGCTTAGTCGCTCAGTTGATAGCTGCTCTGGTGATAGAGGAGAGTTCAACCCCTTCACTATATGCTTACTCACTGACTTTATTTTAGGATTATACCTTCATTTGACAGGTCCGGCGGTCGAGTGCCTAGCAATGGTCACTTTATCCCAAGGGTTGTGGGTTCAAATCCTGCGCAAGGCAAACATGTCTGTTAGCCTTGGTCTGGATGTTTCTATGTAAGAACATATTTACAAAAAAAAAATTTAAGTATATTTATCAGCAATCTAGTACCCACAGTACAAGCATAGTAGCTTAGTTTAGGACTAGATGGCGTTTTACGCATCGTCCAAGAATATTACATTTTATTTACGATTTGTTTATTATGTAGCTCGTTCACCCACGAGGCAAATCATAAGTGACTCTAACACGTATCATACTTGTTGCTCGAGTAACTTTCATACACGCAGTAATAATATATTTTTTTATTTGGAATAAAAGGTTTTATTGATATTAACCTAAATAAATATGAATTTATTTTATTAAGACATAACACACATAATTTGACACAATAACAGATGGAGTCAGAGCCAAGGGAAGCGCTAGTTAGTTGTATATAATGAAGTAACAGTCACTTAATTAATTTGAAATTATACCAATCCAATATTATTAAGGATCTACGTCTGATATAATAGGAAACTTTTTGTCTTAATGTTTAGTCCACAAGAACGGGCAAAATGTACTGTGTTCTATTTTCCTGCTAAAATGGGACATCCATTAGTCCTTACTTAACAGGAAACTTAGGGAGAATACAGACAATTGTTGTAAAGAATAAATTTTAATAATTCAAAAACTATGTCTTTGAGATTCTAAATAAAGCGTGGCGGAGTATGATTTAATAGTTGAAAGCGTACCAATATCATAGCAGTAAGATGGTAATTTTTATGATTATCTGTTTTCTACAATATCTTAAATAGACTTCATCATTCCGTCGGTTCAATAATGATAAAAAACGAGACAAAAATACAACAAACAATATAAAAGCGATTATGTTGAAGCTACGCAAACTGAAACATAACGTTATTGTATTGTAAATACAGTTGGAGGACGTTAGAGAAAATCAGATCGGCTGGCAGTAATACAGTGAGTTAGATAATGCTCCCTCTGGGGAGGAATCCGAAGGCTCGAGATAAGGCTGCCCGCGACCTCGGATTTGTCTCTCGCATGTTATGTCTGTTATATTAATATTATTACAGTCCACTTCAGACCTACGTCTCTTCACACCGTGACACTTTGAACGACAAAGTCATTTGTATTCAGTCGCGGGGCGTCTTGAATTTGGAGAGTATAATCGATGCCAATATCCAGCTCGTATTTCTCTCAATATAAAATTGCGGTATGATAATAAAGGCAGCCGGTCACATGAATCACAGGGCTCTCCCAGGCGAGTCTTTGTATTCAGTTTGGCGGATGACGATAACCTTAATGTAAGCGCCGTCACGGCTGGTGGTCCGAAGAAGGATCGCTTTTGTCGTGGTCCCTTCCGCGCGCTCCATTCTTTTCTCTTTATACATTTTCTCACTTGAGTAATTCGTGGACAATAAACATTTATTGTCCTCGTTTATTTGACAGACGATGAAGAAATATCGAATGAGTGAGTTCGTTATATTCGCCCTGCGGCGAGCCCTCACTTGTTTATAACGAGCGTCTACAAAGAGACATTGACGGTTTCCTCCAAAACGTTAAGGATAAGAAAACGATTCGACCACCTTAGAATTCGAACATGAATTTACGAAATGTGTAAAAGCTGAATTCTCGAGAGAGAGCTCGCTACCAACGGAAGACATCCGCATTCATTTTTGTGCGTTTCATTTTCATACAAAGAATGGATTTTATGACTTCCTCTTTTAATAATTAACTTTTGACGTGGTTTATTTTGACTCGAGGAGACTACAATTTTGAATTATTACTGTAATTCAAGTCTTCTGACGTATTATAAAGTTTTTAAAATAAAGATCATATCAGTTTTTTATTTTATTTCTGAACATTGTTATCAATTTAAATCTTTTTATATAATTATGCTAACTAAAACTTTAATAAAATAAGTATTACCCCAAGAAAGGCTTCGTCATAATTGTAACAAGGAAAGGCACGTCAAAACGCTGCTGCAATGGCTTCCAGCATTTGTATTCTGTTTGGGAGACTACGATAACTTTAATCCGGGTAAAGTGTCACCTTGAGTGGCTTACGGAGAAAGAACCTTTGTCTGGAGTGGGGTACTTCGACCTTCTTATTTTTTCCGTCAGGTTTTGTCCCATTGTCACGGGGTAATGTAAAATTGGACCGCTTAAAAGGCAAGCTTCGACGGATTGAGGCTAGACCGCGGCGATCGGCGTCTCACAGTTCACTTGATGGATTGTGATCGAAAGCCTCATTGATCATATAACACGTACTTTCATTTGGTCATTTAACGTCGCAATAGATTGCTCCGGCTCTGAGATTTTTGTTATGTTTTTGTTATGCAAAATGTACCTACGTTGATATATGTTGTCATTTCATTTATTATTTTTGTTGATGTGGAATTTATGATACTGCTTCAACCATTACTGAACTTTTGTAGTGCCCTTTATTTAAATTTCCCTGTCCAGACCGGTTGCTTCTAGAAACTTCCAGATGTGCTGGGCAGAGAGCTGTTGTATCTCTGGAAGCAGAATATGCTTTCCTATGTAAATACTTCTTTTATACACGAGTGGTCCGCAAAAGCAGAGTATGTGCATGGCACTTTCTTCTTCTTCTCGGCAGAATCTGCACATCGAGGACTGGCTCATGTTCAGGTAAGTGCAGTGTCCTGTTAGTATTCTTGTCACAGCACTAGTTTTCTGTCTTTTGAGCTCGATGAGTTCTTTGCAGAAATTGTCATTTCATTTACACTGCCATGTCATGCCAAAGAAGGCTTGACCCTGCAGTTATATGTAATACGTAGTGTAAATCAATACTGAATAATGTATGAAAAAGTAGATCCTTACATGGTGGTAGATAGAAAACATAAACGTTCATAATAAAATAAATGTTTGTTGAGTGTATATCGTGTTTGAATAAATAAGGAATAGGCCAGTTTAAATATTGACTTAAATTACTTTTAGATTTAAAACAATCAATATACCTACTAATGTATTGAAGAACCCCTGAACGAAAGTAGGATTTTTGTAAAGAAATAATATTAAACTTATTATAATGGACAACCCATTAAAGGTCAACTCACATCATCATTAGCGCCATCCTGATCCTTTTCCGGGGTTTCAAAATCGTTATAACAGTGGCCCCCGGCGAAATGTACCTAAATTCGCATTAGAAAATGACAAACCATTGAATATTCATTATTCGGACGTAAATTCTAAAGCCAAAGCTTCAACAAAAGGTGAAGAAATGATACGGTCCCTTTGTAAAAGTTGCAATGTACGTGACAAATCTTCTAGTTTCGAGTTGGGATTGAAAACTGCGATAGAGTCCGACCCGACGTGCCTCGAATCCGTTATTAGTTTCCCATTTAGAAATAGGTGCAGAGACTTTATAAGTATTATAATATATATTAAGAATCTCTTAGTAGTCACGTTCTGTAAACTTCATCTTAGGTCTGGTTGCCACGCAACGACGCAACCAGATAACAAGTACCTTCTGAATTAACACGATTAAATCGCTAGTCGGGCGTGAACTAATCGAAAATCAGCTAAATGAACACAGTCGGAATCATAATCGGCTCTGTTCCAATAAATTGCCTATAATTGCTAAGTTATATATATGTATTTGCTTTGTATTGCAAAGCTGCTCATTATAGTTGTAATGATACCTATATGATCGTCATTTTTACTGTTCCCACTTACGTGTGGAATTCGGTACGTCCCACTATCCCCACTGTCATGATGACGTCCATGGAGAAGGTGGGAATACTGTTTTAATATATTGTGACCCCATTATCTCCATTAGTCATTTTGCGAATGCTTTATGGCTCAAAATGTCTAATGGGGATACTGGGAAAAAATCCACAATAGAGATTCATAATGGGATAGTGAGATGTACCGCTGGAATCAGCATTGTGTGTATAGAACAGCAAACAAAATGTTATTCTTTTTCAACCCTCTGTAAAAAGTTCGGTTTTGAATTAATTATATGTCCATAACATAAATGTTATATTCGCATCAATTAATCTAAATATAACTAAACCGAATAAAGTTCAAAGTGGTCACACATTTCAAACAACAAAGCGAATCGTCAACACGTAAATTGAATGGATTCAATGAAGCCGAAAGCGATTGTTTAGTGTTATTTAACTGTAAAGATACGTCACTACTTTGAATTAGAACTTGGGTAACAAATGAAAAGGTTTTTACGCTACTGATGCGGGGTCCGCCAAACCCAGAAACCTTTGAAAAAAATGTAAGCTGATTTACCGTTTGGCCTGGGCTCTCTCGTGACCGCTCGACCGGCAAATAAAGGCGACCAGACAAATTCTCACAAATTGACTCAACGTTTTTCACAGTATTCCATATTTTTTGACTAACGCTCCGGCTGTTTGCTGAAACATCATTTTTGTATTCCAACATTTATTAGCTGAGGGATAATTAACGCGATTTTGGTTAACCTATTCAATCAAATATTTGATATTATATTTTAAGGTTTAATTATAATAAAGCTAGGTTATTCGCGCAGCTTCTTTCATGTAAGTTTTTAAATTAATGTCTCATACCTATTGATTGAAGTGCGTTCCCCTTTCCCACTCCCCTCTCACCATCGCCCACCTCCTACCCTCTCCATTTTTTTGCTGACATAAGTTTAAGCGCGACGTGGTAAAAGCATCCTTAAACAACAAATCATTAAACAATAATATACATATAATTACCAAACCACACAATATTCATTAAATGAAAATTAAAACTTAATCCATCAAAAACACATAAGGGGCAAACAATGACGGAATCAAATAAAAGAGTCTTCATAAAAAGGCTTCATTACCGAGCTTGGAGGCATTAAGTAGCTACAACGACCAAATAAAGCTAAGATTACAAGTTAACCTCATGTTAGTCGGAAACCCCAATGATAAAGCATCTCAGGAAAATCGAGCTCGGGTAGGGTACACTAATCCCTCTTTAGCAAAAACGCTTCGGTCCAAAAAGTGATGGCCGGCTCCAAAGGATAGATCTTCATTACCCAACCGTGTTGTCACTTAAGCCAAAGGGTCTCAGGATTACTTACTACTTAATAAAACTTAAAAAACCTCTTGTGTAATAACTCATGTGGATTGGGATCAAGCAAACATGGATTATCATTGAGATAGGAAGTCTCATCTTTTTAGCGAAATGGGGAAGTTTATAAAATAAAACCAATGTTTCTATTACAACATCTGTGTATGTGCTTTACACCTTACCTACCTGCCTGCACTAGAGGCATATTACCTCTAGTGATGCCCCTAGTGCGGGCAGGTAAAGTATGTCTTATGTCGTTGTATCTAATTTTAAGTAAAACTGTAATGATCTTTATGAGAAATAAAAATTCTTTAAACCTAAAATAAATTTAAAATCACTAGCCTATATACCGTCAAGGTAAATCAAATTTATGACACCTGAATTTAATCAAATAAATTAGAAAGTAAATTAATGATTGATAACTATACGTGACTGTACAATGTCAAATTTACTCTATGTAAATCTTAGAGTATATGATAAGCAAGCAAATTAAACTCAACTTAGAACTATTATGATATACCTACGTCCCAAACTTTTCGATTCGATTCTACGTGAAGAGTTACGACTTTTGTATATATTTTCGTGTATAGTGGATATGTGTACCAATAGGATCTTGACAAAGTGATGGCGATGTTGTCTGGGGAAAACTAAAAGAGAAAGGTGACTGATAAATGGCAACGATACATCAGGATATTTCCATTTTATGTTTGAAAATATTTCCTGATATTTCTAATGCTCGTCGTCCGCAGATTTCGCTTCGGTCCTTTTTGGTTTTGGTCAGTTACAGAAATTAAAAAATATATGTTCTGCATTCTGTATTTTGTTGTAAGTATATTTGTAACGGAAAAACGGCTAGATAGATTTGCTTAAAATTTAGTACCACCTATTACCTGTTATTTTTAATTTTTATTTCTCTACCCTAAGGTCGTCTGGAAGAGATGCTTTAGCGTTAAGACCGCTGTTGTACTTTACCTACCTGTTTGTACTTTTAATTTATTGTTATTTTTTTGGTGCAATATAGAATATTGTATTGTACTACACGAGTATTATATGTAACCTGGATTAATACATAGGATAGTACGGGAACGGGTACAACCGGATTTCGCGCGTAAAACCTCAGGCATGCTAGTATGTATACATAGGTACCCAATTTTATAAAGTGTTGCAGTTCATGGGTAGGTAAATACCTTTGTCATTGAAAATTTATATTCCTCTTGGGTTTGCGGTCGATATCAAGGCATCGAGCGCAATAATATTACAAAGGCAAAACGTATTTTTAAACCACTTCAAGCATTTCAATTTATTAATCATATGTGCTATCACAGTTACAGTTTAAATCATACTTAGACTGTGATATTATTTCCAAATGTGCGACGGAGTCCACCACTAAAGCCTAGTCATTTTTCAAAATACAAATTTTATCCAACCCGTGCTTCCTAAATTAGGTTAGCTGGGATCAATGTTTTCAGGACACTTGATAGTCATGTCACTTGGGTTATGTATGGAGAACTGGCATAAGGCCGCTTCAAACCAAAGGTAAAACCAAACATTTGGTTAAGATTTTCTATTAAAACATAAATTATTCATTTGCACTACCTACATACACATTTATGAAAAAAGTGATCAACAATTTTATGAGGTTGAATGTATCTTGTTATGCATAATGTTAGATCTCCGTTGAATTAAGCATTTGATGGACACGAACCTTATCGTTAAGGTTGACAGTGTTTATCCTGAGTCGTGTCCATTCGACCCTTGCATATCGTTTCATGGCAAAATATCCGGTAAAAGATAAGGATAACATGTTTTCTTTTACCCCACCAGCTGGCTAACTCTTAAATAAAATCGCAATTTTAATTTCCATTCTGTTTAATTTCATTTTAATGGCAAATCCTTCGTAATCTTGAAACTTTACTAATCATTTGGTTATTTTATTTAGTTCATTATTTTAGTTAGTGTAATCTGTCATGTGTACCTTAATGTAAAGATCTGATTCCGATCGAGTGGGATTGTTTCCTAGAGTCACAAGACAACAAGGCCGCCTTGTTATACATACCTTATTAATGTTTCAAAATTATTTACCAATGCAAACAAAGACTTAACAAAACTAAAGAAACTGAATTTTATTATTATTTTGAATTTGCACATTTGTGCTTCAATTTTATTACATTGCAACTCAATCCACATTTTTATGTATCCACCATGTTTGATACATTAAAATGAATGTTGACATCTTTCATAGTAATAAAATTAAAAAAGGTATCACATTTACTACTGTAATAAAATCGTGTATAGTAAATCAAGTGATGATAGCATTTTTATAGTTACATTTAAACGAAGAGGTTGTTTGGGACACCTCTGGTTGTCCTCAAGTGACATTGGATTTCAATTTAAATTAATATTTACATGTTATTGCATTTTATTCCACAGTCAATTATATTTCGTTATATGGCTGCGTCTTTGTATCATTAAAATTCGTTTGTTAGATGCTTTATTATATTTTCAGATTTAAAATATATTTGAAATGTAAATAAACTGAAACTAATGAAGTAACCGCACACTGTTTCATATGGAACATTATTAAAAAATAACTCAAGTCATGTCATAATGACTTAATTAATTTTTTCGTAATACGCATCTTCAAAGTATCTATACAAATAATACTAGTGAAACCCGAGCAACTTCATTCATTCAACTTCATACTTCTTCATGTATTTATTTATGTACGACAGCGCCATCTATATCAGACATTTGACCAAATCCTACGAGAATCGGGATAAAAAGTACCCTATGTATTAATCCAAGGTATCAGCTACCTACATACTAAATATCGAAAAATTGGCCCAGCCATTTGGGTGTGAAGAAAAACAAACATACACAACTTTATAATATTAGTTGAAAGTAGGATAATATTAGTTTTATTGAATTCAGAATATCTTTTTTTTCTGTTAGATTTGTAGAGCTTGACATTGTTTTATATCTATAAAAACCGATGTTTATTTTACTTTGCTTAATGATTTGAGCGTTACACATATAAATATTGTATAATCTTACTAGCTTTTGCACGCGGCTTCGCTCGCGGTTAATTTTATGGTTAAGATCACGTATAGCGCGACTTGTGGCGCCATCTGTTGGCCTGCAGTTACAAATTGCAGCGCCATCTATAGTAGAAAAAGTATTTCCCATTGGAATGACATACTTTCACGAGATAAAAAGTAGCCTATGTTGGGCTCTGTACCCCTGACAATATGTGTACAAATTTTCATAATGATCGGATGATTAGTTAAGCCGTGAAGGAATAACAAACAAACAAACTCACTTTCTCATTTATAATATTAGTTAGGATCTTAGTAGTAGTATCTTATTGCAGCGTAAGTTTATGATAATAATTTCCCGATGTTAAAATAGTACCTTTATCGTTTTATTTGGAGCCTCCAAAAAAACATCACCACATTTTCCAGAGGCTTATTAGATAATATTAAAGCTAATAAAAATAGTATTTCTCGTAGCGAATTATTTGTACAAGAACATAAACGAATTTACTCAAAGATATTACTGAGAAAATATAGAAATGCCGAAGAAAATACAAATAAAAGGGAGTGGCGGTTCGCGAAAGCTGCTGTGGGTTCGCTCGACTGATCAAAACTGCGAGATCTGTCAAACGCAGATTGCTTTCGAAAAGGAGTTAGACAGGCGGGCAATATCCGTTACTAACCCGAAATATTATAATGATATATGGAAAGGAGATGGAAATTACGGGGAGATTGCATTTAATTAAATCTTTGATCTGATTTAACGGTTTTGAACAACAACCAACTTGGCATACCTACAAATAAGTTTGTGTTTTGAGCAGAGCCGTAAATCAGATTCAAGTTTTCTAAATAGTGCGTGAAAGTGATTTACTCGATTTTTTTATTTGTCAATATTATTCATATTGTACTACGTAATTACAAAGTTTCGTAACGACTCTTACATTTTTTTCACCTAGCCTAAAGGTCTTGTGTCTCACTGCTGGGCAAAGAGGCCTCCCCTCCCTTCCTCCACTTGTCACGGTCCAAAGCTACTTTCGGTATTCTGATTCTTACATTATTTTATTTTTTCTTAATTTTCTTAGCCAGTTAAACTTTATGCAAATATTTGCATTTTTACGTCAAATATACGATTTTTCATCTTTCTCCTTTACACAATATTATGTTACATCGTTACATCTATAGATGTAACAAACTAGTTCACAATTTTTTTCACTGAAAATCTCGTGCCAATTTAGAATGAACGGCTTTTACAGGCTCCTTCTTCTTCTTTGTCGTATCCTCATGACCGAGGGACGTGATCATGTTACCCCTGCCACCAGCTCTTGCCATGCGCGCCTATCCTGTGCCATCTGTATCGAAAATCTCGTGCCACGTTAGAATGACCGGCATATACAGGCAAGGTACATATTACTTAATAAAATATGCAAAAAATGTTCTAACCATTATTTCACTTTAACATGGTCCGTTTTCCTTCCTCTCGTAATGAACGTAACAACTCGTAAAATTTACACGGTGAGGTCCAAAATATCAAATATTTTCCATGGAATTTCTCTTTGTGTGTTCCTTCGCGGTGGCTTATCCTACCAACTAAATTAAATTTTAAATTATGTAAAAAAATCTGAAATAAAAATGTGATGATTTTAAGAAACACCGGTAAACTCAGCGTACAATACGATAAAATTATATTTTATTGTATTGTACGCTGAGTTTAAAGGATTTTTAGTGTCAAAATTTACTGTTTGCTATACGATTTTTTGATACAATTTTAATATAATAGATAAACAGGACAAGCCTACCATTTTAAAAGCACTATAGATATTTACGGCATAGCTAATATATGTATAATATTACATTTTAATAATACGAGTAGTACGCAGTTTTGTAGTCACAAACAAAATTAAATAAAATAACGTTCGAATTTGAATAGCTACATACCGTTCCGTAGTCATTGTCAGCCTTTGTCGGGCCCCTTTGGCATGTAATTGAATAAGACGATTGCCAACACCCAGTCGCGGAAAAAAGAATTTAATAACACCATATAACAGCCAACATATTTCCAACGTATTCTAACAAACGACACATCGCCGGATCTGGTAAATTCCTACAGCTATATTTTCCGTTGCCCTCAATAGTTTTTTATTTAAATAAAACTCCAATAATTTCAACGCTTACTGCTCAGTGCGTCGACACAGGGGAATTCATTGCGCGACCCGTGAACTAACTCGAAATACTGAATGGGAACTATTTTCATCATACATGTTAAACTCCCAGCGGTGCTGTGTAATACAGAAATTGTTTTTGCATTTAAAGTTGTAGCACGAAAATCACTATTCTTATTTGTGGCCACCATTATGCATTGACTGAATGTCCTATTTCTTAAGCGCCTTCATTCACGAGCCAATGGTTTCCTCCGCTCGTAAGTACCCCATAAATCGTGTAATATTACTGCTTCAGTATCGTATATTCAGATGGGACCAAAATAGCACTTCTCAAAATCTGCTTATGTCTATTTGCGCTTTTACATTGTGCGTGACAGTTCAGAGTGAAAAATTAAGAGGTGTTGGGGCGAGAAAATAAAAATGTAGATACAAAATGTTTACAAACAAGGGCGATAAAAAACGCAAACAAATTCATTTAAAATAATAAAAATGTTAACAGACATTTACGAGCGGCGAGGTGGAGCTAATTCGATTTAAAGGACAGTTAAATCTATAGTCCGGACAGCGGAGCTTTTTTAGCTTAGATTTAAATTGATTGCAGTGTGATTGTTTGTTCTTCTGCAGTCTATCATACAATCAGGACAACGATATACGCCATTTTTTATATCGTAGCCTCCGGTTATTTCACAGCCAATATTTTATAATTGGAGAAGTTTACATCGCTATAAATTCTCTGCCGAAAGAGTTCCACGCGCATAAAAAAACTTTGCCGTCTTAAATATGACTAAGGCTAATTTTCAGTGACCTTATTAAGTTGATACCACAAAAGCTAATTTTAACTTTACTAAAGTGACGACCAATAAATACTGTGTAAATTTAGATTAAATAGTGATTTCTATCACGATATCAGCCAGTTTCTGAAACGCATTTTAAAGTACAATTAAACTTAGTATAACTAGTATATAAGTTATTCACTGTTGTGTCAATGTCTTTCTTGATGAGAATTAAATGAAGTGTGAAAGTAACAAAACATTGTATAACTTATATACTCGTTCTACTACGTGTATTTGTAACACAGTTAGTCCAAGCTATCTCTTGTTTAGTTTCTTGTTTCTTCTTTAGTTTGACATGGACAGCTATGATAGTGTCATTAACTTTAAAAAACGTTTTGAGCAATTCACCGTATATATCTGACGAACCTAATAAAAAATTTGAGTATCCTTATACAATTATTTATAACTTTCATAAATGCCTTAAGTAAAAGCGTGTTGGGTCAAAATGTAGGCAATAAATCCAGTAAAATGACAGCAAAGCGATAACGGTCGATGGCGGTCGTATGTATTTGATAATGGGCGCTTGACACCTGCCGCCCGACTATTATTTAATACTAAATGCTTTTACCAAAATATACACTGATAAAATTTTATCTTAATGATTAAAGTATAAAGAATTTTCACATAGATTTTTTGTAAATCAAAGTGCACATAGGTATGTTACTAAACGTGCCCCAATCACAATGTCAATTAATTTATTATAAAGTAGATTTGACAAAATTTTCCATACCTACGTTGAATTTGATTGAATATAAATATGAAATTTCTGCCTAAGGTAGATTTTATGTTATATCGATGCCTTGAGTTAAGTTATAACTATCGATACAATTGGCTCATTCAAAAGATAGAATGCACATCCTTCAAAGTGTCCCGATCGAAGAGCCTATTCGAATCTCTTTATTTTGAAACATGGGTACTATCAAGCTGCGCCGATTTTTCACGAGCGAACGATAGGATCGTATAAAACAGTCACGTATTTTTTAGTGTCCGTGGCTTCGAGAGGGCCTGCTCTTTAACAATATCATAACCAGCCTGCTGAGAGCTCCGAAAGGTCGGCCTAGTTGCTTATTGAATTTCTCCGTGAAAAGGGTTCGGCGATTCTAAATTCGTAGTTTCCGCCCGTTCCGATATAGGTACGCGGTCTTTGTAATCGACTTTCTCGATGTCTATCTATTGTATCAAAATAAAAGTTGGCTCTTGTCGTTTCGATTGGCTTGGATGTGTGTTCCAACAAGATATTTAACATTTTATAATAATTCTTTCTTCACGTACACTTTATTATGAATTTATATGGTTATTTAAGGGGTTAAACTAGGATGAACTGTTAAACTATTTTAATTTCGTCAATCAACCCTCATCTTTATCTCATGAATACACAGTTTAAAATATATCGCAGAAAAGGAGAGTTAAAGGTAGCTTGATGTGTCACAGAACATACATTTTACTCATCAATACGTATAAAAATGCTTTGTACTGAATGACTGACGGACCAACGCAAAGCCTAAACAGCTAATCGTAGACTGAAACTTTGCGAAAAAAAAAGAGGTATGTGTTTCGATGATGTAGGCATTCCAGAAAGAATTTTTCGAAATTCCCACGAGATAGCGGGATACACGCAAACAAAGTTGCTCGGTTTCCAGTAGAATACAAAAAAGAATTTGAATAGTACAATAATATTTCACCAATGTTTATGCTAGTAGCAGTGGCGGCTGGTGGGTCATGGCACTGGTGGTGCACTTTATCAGCCCACCGAGTACAATTCGAAATTGCAACAAAACAACATTTTGTCTTTACAAAGCCCAAAACAAAATAATGTATTGAGACGCTCACATCCACACAGCCATTTCTTTCTGTTATACATTTCACTTTTAAAACTTCGCGTAAATGATTTATTTTTCGATTTACACTCTTGTTTCAAGTTAAGAAATGGCCTGGACGGTCCAGCTGATTTTAAATCGATCTTTTGTTGAAAAGTTTTATTATTGCTTTTAATAAAGTCAATGTTAAAGTTAATGCTCATTTTAACAGCTATTTAGTCACACAACTGTCCCACACACAAAACGATAAGTTAGTTTATTATAATTTATAATTCTATCACAAATCACAATGTAAACAATAACAAAAACAAACGCGCGACGCGGTCGGTTTTCGTTCGCCGGCACTCGGTAAACTCCGGCTCGTGCGTGCGGCGCACGCGAGCTGTCTAATTTTGCCATACATTTTCTATTGCACTATCTCTGTCTCACGCGCCAGGCGTTTTAGCTCGTATTTCATAGACGTTGTATGAGTATTTGCCGTGCGCGTGGCCTAGCGCACGGCCTAGCGCACGGCGAATTAATTGTCTTTACAAGCGAAAATAAGACTTAATACTTTAGCCAAGAGTTGAAATTGTTTTGTAACAATTTCGTTAATATTGAATAGATAGTCAATCGGATTATAAAGAATTTTTTTTTCTGAACCTATTAAAATCTGGTAGTTCAGTGCACGAGCGCACTTAAGGTACAGCCGCCCCTGGCTAGTAGTTGTAGTACTTCTTTTGAAAATCCCTTTTAACATGTTTTTTTTATGCCACAAAGTTGGCAAACAAGCATACGGCCCGCCTGATGGTAAGCATCACCGTAGCCTATAGACGCTTACAATACCGTGGGTATCACTCACGCGTTGCCGACCCTCCCAACGTGGAGCTCTGGAGGCCTAACTCAACAAGCAAGAACACAACATGGGCGAGATCAATGCTATTTGGCTACGATCTTCTGTGAGGTAGAGGTCCTTTCCCAGACAGGCTGCTTCGATTTGAGCGGATTATCCGCTGTGCCCTGCCTCTCTTAAAAAATGTTTAATTAATTAAATTAAACTAAAGTTACAACAAAGAAAAATGTAACTGATATGAACACTTGATTAGATAAACAACTCAAAATAATAGGCACAGTTGAAAAGATTCAATAAACGATTAGCACTATAAACGGTTCGAGTAAATAAAATACTCGACACGAAGAAATTTTCTACAAGTTTGTACTGTAGGTACGGAAGTAATTGATTTTAATTCCAGTTGCAGTACGATGAAACGCAGTGTAGCGTTAATGAAAAATAATTTTCCCATTTGAAGTTGTAAGTAAAGGAGCTGTGTGGCCGGGCCGTCCGCAGTGCCGGAGAAATAGTGTCCATTAAAACCCTCTACTCCTAACGGTTTTTAAACATCTTAAATAGTTCTAAGAGCACTTGAATGGTTCTTTAATGTTAAATAATTTATTTTATACAGATTTTCTTAATTTCAAGTTACTGTAAATTCGTGTATTTTTTTATTAATGCCAGTTAGCTGTTTTCAGGACCTGGCTTCGATTAACAACCGTTATCTAATGACAACAGTCGGGAGCGCTAAACGTATTTACGAACTTAAGAACGGAGTTTAGTTCTAACACACAAAAACGCCATGGTGCTCCACATATTAAAGTAAAATTTTTACTTTTTTATATGAACAGACAACAATATGAGGCAACTATCAGAAGCACAAGTTTTCTACAAATTTCAATTATGTAATACCTACTCATTTCAATCAAAATGTTTTTACCCTATTGATTTATGTACTTATCTAAAAACGCACGTTAAGACATCAGGCAATAGATTGATGAGTCAAGTTGACGTCGTTAGGTCTACTGGCCGGCCCCGTCCCGGGATAATTGGGCCGAATGTTTTCGTCCGGGCAGTCTAATGACTGGCATTTCTGTTTACCAACGAGACAAGCCGCCTTTTATTGAGCCCTTTGCGTTTAGCCCCCAGAACATTTTGGCGAACGGTTTTATACTCTTTAAAGTTCTGCCGCTTCTGTGCATTTTATTCGTTTTTTATTTCTGTACGGAGATAGAGCTGGGCTGTCTGTTTTAATGTCCATTTTAAATGATCTATGTTTAAATAAATATAAAGCTTGTGTTTTAATGAAGTTAAAAGTCTACAATAACTTCCAAGTTATATTTTGATTTAGATAAACATCAGTTTGAAAATTAAATCTTTTAGAACAATAATAGATTTAGTCAAACAATCTGTAGAACTCGCTTTTCACAAATTTAATAATGACAAAAATAATTGAAATGCCTTTTTAGCAGGAAGAATCCGATGGTGTCATTGATAAACGTGAATAGATACTCAAGTTAAGCAATTATATCTTAGCTATTCCTCTTAGTTAAATGTCAAATTCCGTACTATGCAGAGTATCAAGGTGTCGATCATACCGACTAAGTCACCATCAGATTCCTCAAAATACTGACCTTCGCCAACTCGTAAGCAGCTATAAAAATCCCTTCGATTGAAGCCTCCCTAAAATTTTGAATAAAAAATATCTAGATATAAAATGCTTTATTCTGTACTAGCGAAACCCGCGCAACTTCGTTTGCGTGTATCCCGCTTTCCCGTGGGAATTTTGGAATGTATGATACTTTAAAACCTTCCCCTTGAATCACTCTATCAATTAAAAAAAACCGCATCAAAATCCGTTGCGTAGTTTTAAAGATTTAAGCATACAAAGGGACATAGGGACATAGGGACATAGGGACAGAAAAAGCGACTTTGTTTTATACTATGTAGTGATGACTGACTGACGGGTCAGCGCACGTATACGTATATATAGACCTGAAACTTGGAGTGTAAATAAATAAATATATGTATAGGGACAATCACACAGATTGAGCTAGCCCCAAAGTAAGTTCGAAACTTGTGTTATGGGATACTAACTCAACGGTACTATATTATAAAACATACATATATAGAGAAACATCCAAGACCCGAGGCCAATCAGAAAAAGTTCGTTTTACATCACGACCCGACCGGGAATCGAACCTGGGACCTCCTGGGTGGCGGTGTGGCGTGGCCATTACGATTTTCCGAAATTCACACGGAAAGGCGGTATTACACACGAAGTTGCACGGGTTTTGCTAATTTAATAAATTAAATATAAAATTCGATTGATATTTTCATTATTAATGAGCATGTTTACCAGTAATGATAAATAATAAATCATTCAACAAATGACAGCTTTATACATATGTATGTTTCAGGGTCATGTAACGCAGGATATCGATATTTTCGCCGTACATCAGTGCGTCACTTCGGTCAGAGCGATAGATTGATCACCGCGCTGAATGACGTCCTCATTCCATTCCAACCCAATGTGCTGTGGACGGACACTTCGTTTTATTTTAATATGTATCCATTGGCTTTGAATAAGAACTATTTAATGGTAACAGTACGGCAGCCTTTGATTGACTGTGCCTATTTATATTTTCATACCAAATCCTTATAACAACTTATTTTCTTATTTGAAAGAAATATCAATTCTCGAAGGCCGAAACTCAAATTATAAAAATATTACCACTTGAAAATTTTTGTAGAATAATACTTACCTACATATTACACGTGAAGTGTAACCATATTCTTCACCAAACCAAACAAATGCATGTACATTGTACATCAATAATAGCTCGCGCAATAGATTTCATCCATTGTTCCAATAGTAAAGTTATGAAGTTGTGAAACATATGCGAACATTACGATACAATACATAGACAACAAAAGATAAACAAATGCAACTCAATATCTATGGAAGCAACAGGCTTGCTATCGATTTTGTTTCTAATAAATCTCTCTGGGGAACACGAACCCACAAAGTATAACTTTTCATTTTGTAACTCCCCCTTCTACGTTTGGTCGGCCGCTTCTTTAAACAATTTTCTTTAGCTATTATCCTAATGAGTCAGGATTCGGATAATGCTTTTTCCGACAGTAATCGTCGGCGAAAATAAACGACATCGGTTTTTATTTAAGATTGGAATAACGCGACTTACCATCTGTTTGTTTTTGTTTTATCCCGCGGCGACACCTTCCCTATTCATCTGGATTTGTAGATTATTTTTGATGTTTATTGTTTGGTTTACAAATTGCATGTGACAAAAGACAAGGCTCGGCTTCTCGGGATAAAGGTTGAAAAAAATAAATGTTACTGGGTACCAACATTTAGGTTACATCTTACAATCTCAGCAAAAAATATGCATTTTTTTAAACTGGCTAGGAAGTATTTTGACATTGTTTTACTTGCTACGTAATAGACAAACATTATTCCGCTTGACCGTTTTCTACTCTCTTGTCGCGGACTAGCGATAATCGCTTTCTCAATCAGTTAACGAATTCGATTAAACCGAATACGGTCAACGCATTCGGCTACCCATGAGATGAATAGTCACTAAAACGATAATGCCAGAGAAAAGGGCAATAGGGCAAATCCTTTCCGTTTTTAAATATATAATCTTTCATTTTCATTCAAAATCCTCGTAACAATCCAATCAACAATGTTTTTATTTTAAAAAAAACACTAATAGTTCAAAGTCAAAGTGATAGGGCAATTCACTTTGAAGAGCACTGAATTCAAGGCATGCAGTCTATGTTATAGATTTGATTTTGATGGTTTTCGTGAAAAATTCCCCTCGCCCGCGGTCGGCTCGTATGACATACTAAATCCTATTCTAGTGCAGTCGTCGGCTGCAGCAAAACTGTCGGGTGCTTTTTAAAAAGAATTATCGTTTCATGACAGCATTGCCGGCACAGACGAATGTAACAAAATGCCGCAAATCACAATGGCCGCGTTTGTTTTCACCAGGGTTGCCAGGATTTATTGGTCGGTGTGCAAACGGTCGTGACTGTATGCCATTTCGACGATATTTATTCATTCTTTACAGGGGAATTCATAGATAATATTATGCATACTGCAATGCGCGCGTTGGACGCGTAAATGGGAAAGGTAAAAAAATATTTTAGTTAAAAAGCGTTGCAATGGGATTACATATTAATTTGTACGATAAAACAGTGACAGAAAAAAAACATTATTATCATCAGATGATGACTGAGATCAGTCATAAGAATCATAACGATTCCAGTACGAGGTAGGAAGCGGTCTGCATCCATCGGCTTCCGGCTAAAAGCAACTCGCTTATCTCTAAAATAAATACCTCAATTTCAAAACAAAGTGTGATCGACAGTGAGATGTAAATTACTACGTATGTTCAATGGTAATCGATAATTAAAGTAAGACTTTCTTTTACCATTTTTTCCCACTGGTAATTTTGCTTTACTACCGAAATGGTGGTAATTTGTAGAGTAACTTAATATAATATTTTAATATAATGAAAATATATAAATTGATATTCTATCAATCAAAAGGCACCCTCAGAAAATAATAGCTCAAATCATTTATATCCAATTATATTTTAAACATACTGAACAGTCATATATTACATGTCGTAAAGTTTCAGTATTAGAGACGCGCCTGTGAAGGCCTACTCTCTGAAATTCAGAGAGAAGACCTTCGTCTTCTCTCTGAATGTGTGACTTAGTGAAGACTAAATGAAATGAAATCGTTTATTCAGATTTCATTTTAAATTTTAGTAGGTACCTAGGTATGCGTACAGTCAGGTGCACGTTGACCTTTACATTGCAGTGTTACTAGATCCTGCGCTGATTTGAATGATATACATTGACGACCTCCGTGGCATAATGGTTACCATGCCGGCCCGCCACCCAGGAGGGTTCGAATCCCTGATAAAACACTTTTTTTGGATGTTTATCTAATAGTAGAAGACGGTAGTGCGATGATTGTGCACTTTGGTATAGAAGCATGAAATTTCTACCATGGATAGAGTGTCCCACGGTGATCGTTTTAAGATGTGGAGGGAAGTCAGATTCTTCCTCTGTGAGTGGGGGGAGGGGGGCAAAGGGGGTGAATTCCACGTCTTGATGATTATTTTTTTACTGATCCGTTAATGTTACTAGGGCTTGTATGGTGTCGTTTTCATATAAACCGAATACAAGGAATTCATTTTTAACAATAAAAATGTATGGTCCCATACAAAAAAATTAAAAATACTGCCAAAAAGTAAAAAGTTCCGCTACGTTTTTTTTTTAAGCACGTTATTTTTACTTTCAAATCTTAATTATTATGATATTAAAAAAATACTGTGTTATAGCTTATTTAATGTAGTTTACAAATATATATAATTGTAGTATACTTTTCATACAAAAACTATTTAAAAAAAAAGAAGAACGTGCAAATTCCAGAATATGCGCGCGGTGATTCAGTGAGATGTAGGTACGCGTAGCGACAAATTTTCATAATGTACTATGGTCATTTGTTATAAATATTTATAGCAATGCTACTAGCCATTATGCGACGTAGTTTTAATGTAATCAAATGTAAGAAATGTGTTTTTATTGCTTCCACGGAAAAAAACATTTAATAATTTTGACATAGAGAAGGTTACTAATAAAACGTCAGAAATAAAAGTAAAATGATGTTTAACCAGCAGTCACCAGTACAAAAGCAAAGTGCTGTACATTTGAGTGCAGCTTTGTTACATTTGCATCTTCCAGTACACCCTTTTTTAACGCTGCACCTAATTAACTCAGCACATAAAGTTGCTACTTCAAGTAGCGTTGTCCAGACTGGCTACCATTCGTTCGAATCTTTAATCCAACCCCAGTTAGATGGTTCAGGAATATCTGGAACTTTTGTTAAAGATTGCATCCAAATGTAAGCCTGATAAGAAGCGCGTTTTATATATTGCTAGAGTGCCTTTTTTGTGGGGGGTATGTTCTCTATGGCTCGGGATTTTTGGGTAAAGAGTTTTCTGGCTTCATTTATAGTCAGCATTTCACTAATGCGGTCATACATTAAAACCACAAATCTGCAATGAGTCGTCGCTTATTTGTTGTGGCATTGTTGTCATTTCTTCAAAGGCGCTGTTTACTTCTGGAAAAGATCGCCATGTTTCCCATGCTGTTTTTTCCCTCTACCAACAAAAGTGAACTCCGTATCACACCCTGTGAACGCATGAAAGACGGGAACGTACTCACATTGTGACAAACTCATTGACGCTACCAGGTCGTGTAGCGGAACCTTGAGCCAACACCAAATGCAACCTGTAGTTCAGATAAATATATCTTTCTGAAGAATGCCACAGCCAGTACTAATACATCTGTGTCTACGGTGCGTATTGTCACTCTGCTAAATCCTTTCTTTACTGCACCAGCTAAATGCAAAAACATTCGGGTGTCAGCTTCGTCGTGAAAACATGGGGCTATGTCACGTATATCTGAGATATTGATAAAACAGAGAACTTCGATTCAATGTGTCGCGTATATTTCTTTTTCTCCTGCCTGTAAAGAACAAGTTGTTGTGATAAAAATAAAAACAATTCGGTCTTGTTCTCATTCACTGAAAGGAAACTCTTCCAGTTCTTAGGCATCGCATGCGTGGGAAGCCACTCTTTTCCTTGTGCCTTTTTCTCGTAAAGCAGCTTTAAAGCTCAACTCAAACAACTTGCGCCGATAGCTAGATAGATAGATGTTTTCACGATGAAGCTGACTGAATGTTTTTACATTTAGCTGATGCAGTAAAGAAAGGATTTAGCAGAGTGACAATACGCACCGTCTGTAGACACTACTGGCTGTGGCATTCTTCAGAAAGTTATCTTTATCTGAACTATGGGTTGCATTTGGCGTTGCCTCCAGTTTCCGCAAGACCTGGTAGCGTCAATGAGTTTGTCACAATGTGAGTACGTTCCCGTCTTTCATGCGTTCGCAGTAGGGTGTGATACGGAGTTCTTTGCTGGTAGAGGGAAAAAACAGCATGGGAAATATGGCGATCTTTTCCAGAAGTAAACAGCGCCTTTGAAGAAATGATGACAATGCCACAACAAATAAGCGACGACTCATTGAAAGATTTGTGGTTTTAATGTATGACCACAATAGTGAAATGCTGACTGTAAATGAAGCCAGAAAAAAACTCTTTACCCAAAAATCCTGAGCCATAGAGGACAAAAGCGGCACTTCAGCAATATATAAAACGCGCTTCCTATCAGGCTTACATTTGGATGCAATCTTTAACAAAAGTTCCAGATATTCCTGAACCATCTAACTGGGGTTGGATTAAAAATTCGAACGAATGGCAGCCAGTCTGGACAACACTATCCCCACTATCACTATGTTAATTACGTGCAGTGCAGCGTTAAAAAAGGGTGTACTGGAAGATGCAAATTAACAAAGCTGCACTCAAATGTACAGCACTTTGCTTTTGTACTGGTGACTGCTGGTTAAACGTCATTTTACTTTTATTTCTGATGTTTTATTAGTAACCTTCTCTAAGTCAAAATTATTAAATGTTTTTCTCCGTGGAAGCAATAAAAACGCATTTCTTTCATTTGTTTACATTAAAACTATGTCGCAAAATGGCTAGTAGCATTGCTATAAAATATTAATAACAAATGACTATAGTACATTATGAAAATTTGTCGCTACGCGTACCTACATCTCACCTAATCACCGCGCGCATCTTCTGGAATTTGCACGTTCTTCTTTTTTTTTTAATAGTTTTTGTATGAAAAGTATACTACAATTATATATATTTGTAAACTACATTAAATAAGCTTTATCACAGTATTTTTTAATATCATAATAATTAAGATTTGAAAGTAAAAATAACGTGCTAACAAAAAAAAAGTAGAGGCACTTTTCACTTTTTGGCAGTATTTTTAATTTTTTTGTATGGGACCATACATTTTTATTGTTAAAAATGAATTCCTTGTATTCGGTTTATATGAAAACGACACCATACAAGCCCTAGTAACATTAACGGATCAGTAAAAAAATAATCATCAAGACGTGGAATTCACACCCTTTGCCCCCCTCCCCCCACTCACAGAGGAAGAATCTGACTTCCCTCCACATCTTAAAACGATCATTGTGAGACACTCTATCCATGGTAGAAATTTCATGCTTCTATACCAAAGTGCACAATAAGGCTCAAATATGGCACAACCGTCTTCTACTATAAATATGTATTTGTCATAAAATATTGTATCGTTGAGTTAGTATCCCATAACACAAGTTTCGAACTAATTTCCTTTGGAGCTAGCTCAGTCTGTATGATTTGTCCACATATATATAGTTATACATTATATAGATGTAAGATCTATGTGAACTCATATTTATAGGTTATTTGTTTTAACACAATATTTATTGCCGCTACATTGTTATGTAAATGAGTACAATAAAATTTACACTGTGATTTTAGCGGAAAATGTTTTTCACCGTAGTGACCATAATAATGAATGGGGTCATGGAAATACAGACAAATTATTGTATGTGGTAAGAATGATACATCAAGGGTTAACTAAAACCTGATTTGTCACTGTCATTCTTGAAGAGAATTAAATTAAGTTCTAAAGTGACAAAACAAAGTTAAACCTTAACTGATTTTTTTTTTATATTACTAGGGTTTTTTTTATAATTAATAATCAATGTTATGGCGTTGATTTAGTATTGGAATACTTTATACACCACGACCTATGTTTAGGACCATCGTTCATGGAAGTTGAGACTAGCAAAGAGAAGCGGATGCTAAATAATAGGATTTTTTTCTAACATCCCATTCAAAATACTAATCTCGTCTCTACTTTAGTTGATAATTTAGGAATAGCGATTTAATGTCTATTAACTTATCGTCTAAAATTGTAATAGATAATAATAACACTCGGCATTAGAGCGCGTAGACTTACTCAAAAACACACAAGCTATCGTGCGTTTCCTACTTGTAAAGTTCTTCTTATTTATGTAAGCTTCTTTTCCACAAGTAAAATGTTACATAACAGTATTTTCATATTGTTTATAACAGATTTTAGGTCTTTCCTTGTTAGATCATTCTAAATTCTAATCCATTATCAGCACTTACCGTAACATGCGTTCATGTAGATAGCAGGTCACGTTGCTCAACTCCATTCGGGCGTATAAGGATGGCGGGTGCCTATGACATTATTAAAACTCAAGCGCATCTGAACTGACGCTAAAAAACTACGTGACTGCGTTGCACAATCGAAGTTCCCTCTGAAAAATCGCCCAACCCAAATTCCAAGCGAATCCTGAACGAATAAAGAAAAAAATAACGGTGGTGCCCGCGCGGGCCACTTTGCCGGGTGTCCCGAATAAATTATGTTGATGAAACTTTTAGTTGGAGTGTTATGCGGTGAGCACGCCCGCTACTTGGCATCTACTTGAAATCATTTGAAAAAGCTAAAAGATTACACAAGTGTAAACTTTTTTGTGGACTACTAGGTTTTCACGTGACTTTCTCTAAGTTAAAATCGCTTTAAAACTTGGCGACAACACCAAGTTTCAAAACTCTATAGCATATTTTGTGTTGAATTTCGCTGGCAGAATGTGAAAATAGTTAGTGATAGGTTTGTTCGGACCATATCCTATACAAACCTTTGTTAGAAAAGTAACACTGTTATGTACAGCCAAGTACGTGGAAAGTATAAGCTATTTTATGCGATAAAATTATTGAATGCTTTTAAATCTTGGGATTAACTAGACGATCTCGACCGTCGCGGAATGGAAGCCGCATTAATTCAAGTGCAACACGAAAAATGCATTAGACGTCCATTCATCATTGTCCTGCAATATCTCACTTGCCTGACTCGATGGCTGGAAAAAATTTCTGTTCTAATCTTGAATTTTTCTTTATTTTTATGTCTTTCAGTTGTGGTTTTGAATTTATTGCAATAAGTATTGAGAATGTTTAAAAGGTTATATTTAACGCATTATGTGTAATCAATATCTATAGAATTTACAATTGGATTTCAGAATTAGTTTTAAAAAATCTTACAAATCATTTTTTTATTCATATTTTTGAAATTCAAAGCCATATAGCATTATAGCATATAGCATTTTAACCTAACGATTTACTGAGTATTAAAATATACTTCAGAATGTATTTTATACTCAAAAACATATTTATCTATAATTACACAGAACACAATTCTGCGTAAGTAAATCTTTGATCACAAAGGCTTCATTTAAAAGGTCTCTGAAAAGAAATACATCAAATAAATTCTCGAAGGGTTTCTTAAGGACATTTATTTAAATATTATTATAATTTCAGTTATTCGTAAATTACACATTTATTGTCAAAGTCAACGTAACATGTTAGCACAAGTATTTTTAGACAATTACTCTGGTGTTCAAAAAGGTTGTATTTTTATTGTTTTTTTTTTAATTTTATTTTTTAACATCGTAATAGTGATACAACTTTTATAAACACCATCGTAGGAAACAATAAATAAGTAGATACTATTTGAAATTGTTAACTATTAAAGAGCTACTTAAAACTAAACTTAATTTTAGTCAGTTAAATATTTTTAAATGTAATAATTTTAAACTATTGTACATTATTATAAAGATATTACGAGTACAGTTTAAATTCTGATACTTTATGAAACCACGCAAGTCATTTTAAACATTATTAACTATTCCAGATTTTACATACAATTTTTATCATTAATTAAATTAATTTACACAATAACATTTTTACAAAAATATCACAACGTCATTATTTGCCAATTAATAAGAATCTAAATTAATAAAAAATAAATTAAACATTATTTTTAGGAAACGACAAATACTATTTTTACAACCGTCATAACTGTACAATCTATATTATAATAAAATTCCCAACTATTTAATGAATTTATTTCTATAGATAACACACATTGTCTGTCATTAATAAAATTGGTTAGTCCCGTACATTGAAAAAAAAAATTACTGATTGATTTGATTTTGGATTCGATAAAGCAATATTAACTTACCAATTTGACAATAATACAAGATCTGACGGCCTATTCTCGTAAGAAATATTCAATTCTCAAGCCAAAACGAGCGTGATAGTAGGAGTTAGTTAGGATTGAGACTAAACTAGTCGCCACCAAGCCCCTGATGTTTAACGAAGTTCGAAACTGACACTTATTACTTAGAGCACAACGAAATGGATTCTCAATTGTTTTATAAGCTGTGAGTCGCATTGTTGGCGTGTAATTTAGATTATATTTATTTTTAATACGAGAATAGCTCGTCGTTTGTTCAGACTTTAAAACAATTGACAGTCAAAACATACCTCACCACACTAAAAAGTATTGATATATCGCAGTGCTGTGAGTAAAACAGCATACAATTGAGGCGGCAGGTGTTTTGTTAGGAAGTATTGGTGTGCGTGTGAAGCTGCTGGTCTAGCTCTGTAGCTTGGAAGGTTGCGTGCTCTTTGCCAAGCTGCTCCTGACACCATAGGCTCTTCAGCTCCAAAGCCATTCACGCTTAACTCTAACCCTGTTGGAAAATTAAATTAAATTTATACAGAGATTCACGGGTACTTTCCATAGTCAAATACATCTTTAATATTAAAAATGTCTTATTATCTATACTTAATATTATAAAGAGGAAATATTTATATTTTTGTTTGTAACGAATAAACTCAAGAACTACTAGACTGATCAAAAATTGTTTCGCCGTTGGGAAGGTACATTAACCCCCGGGTAACATAGGCTATATTTATATATATATACATATTTATATAGGGATCCTTAGTAAAAACCGCTCCGCTAGTATAAAATACATTATATTAAATATAAAATGAATAAAATACATTTATGCAGTCAATGGAAACATTTGCTTTCACTTCAATTAATATTTTCACAATTAACTATGAAGAGTGACGTTAATTAACGTGGAAAGCCTCTATACTAACGTATTACAGGTACGTATCTTTTAAATGGAAAATATTTTTTCAGTTTCTCGATCTCATTCAACATTTATTTAATGAAAATTGATCAAAATGTTTTGTTCACATTTTGCTCATTAGTCGATTAGGGCTCTACTCTAAATAGATGTCAATTAAAATGTTTGAAATGATTTATTAAGTACTTATTTTATTATGGTAGTTCTGTGTGAATAACGACTTCATCGGTCTCCTCAAATAAGCTAATAACTGATTAAAAATAAGCATCTTTTATGTTTGACAAATTAAAAAAAAACTTGATTACATTTCCTCAATTTTCGTTTAAATGATCTATTTTGACGGCAAACACTCCAGAACAATCTCTCATTTACGCTGGCCTTTACTGGGATGACAATGTAATTACTAACTTATGATAGGAAGAAACCTATTTCGTCACAGACCCTTGTCAGTTCAATACCTAACCATCGAATTATTTTAATACTAATTAACCGTGAACACATTCAGTTCTGTAAATTTTAATGTACTTAATATAACTAACGAGTAACATTGTAACTAACGAGTGGAAGAAAAAATTACAAAATGACAAAAAAGGCCGTAATCGGTTTTCTTTCGCCATTTCTTTTTACCGGTGGCCATTTTGCTTGTGTCCGAAATGTTGGTAGTTTATAACGTAGTTTATTTTCTTTATTTAAACAAGTTGTAAATGACAAGAAAAAGTGCCTGTGAAGGTCTAATTTCTGAAATAAACGATATCATTTCATTTCATTTCTGTGTTAAACAAATATATATTCTTGGACGAATCACACAACGTCATCTAGTCCCAAACTAAGCTATCGGTACTGATAAAAATACTTAAATACTTTTTTTGTAAGTAAATACTTATTATATGTATATAGATTATAACATCCAGACCATGGCAAAGTGACATGTTCTGTTCATGCACACAAATGTTTGCATTGCGCAGGATTCGAACTCGAGGCCCTTGGGATAAAGTGACCGTTGCTAGCCACTCAACCACCAGGCCTGTCATTTAATCAAAACAATATTATGTTTGTTTGGGTGAATGTTTGCCCCAGTTGAATGTTTCTATGTAATATGTATGTATGTCGACGCTGGAAAACAACATTGTCGCAAGTCGAGTTAATGCGTATATGAGTTGCATTGCATGCTATTTATATTTAATTTCTTTAACTGATCTTTTCTAGCATTTCCTTGCAGTAATCATGTTAGATTACTAACTACACGTCGATATTTTTAAAGAAAGTAACAATGTTTTTTGTGTGTCGAATACTTTAAAAAAAAATACTTAACGCTTTCGTGAATTTCTGCACTCCCAATGTAACAATGGTTGACTGGTAGAGAATGCATTTAGCATTAAGTCCGCCTAATGTATCAGTATTTTGTGTATTTTCAATAAAGATAATTAAAAAAATTACTCACTGTGTAAACTGACTTGGCTTTCCATTTTGCCCAGCGCGTTGACTGACGCACAGACGTATGTCCCATAATCTCCCGACGCAAGAGACTTTATTGTTAAGTTAATCCATCGAGAGTACTCGTTCACTATTTTCTCGTCTATACGTAATTTTGGGTTCTCCATCAGCTTGTCACTCACTAATGCTGAAAAAATATAAATCTATTGAGTCTAGAATCCTAAATGTAGAGTCTGGTGATAGCACCAGACTACGTTTTGGATTCTAGACTGAAATTGCCATAGGGCAATCAACGAACTTTATGCCACACTTGACAGAATACTTGTCAATATGCAGGCATTCAACCCGCTACTTGCATTACTTAGCTTTAAAAGCGGTATGCTTTTGTCTTAATTTTTTTAAAGCAATATTTATATTACAACTTAAAATTTTCAAAAGAAGTTAATGTAAAATTTACAAGTTATCATAAATAATATTTAGTTTATTACATTTCCCATCTTCCCGGTACCAGGAGTTCATAGCTCTAGGGGAAGCCTCGATGTAACACTGTAGCTCCACATCACTGCCTAAAGGTGCTCCAACTAACTGACTGGTCACCCTCACTTGTGGTATAACTATAAAAGAATTACATTAGTCAATGTCATGAACCATTTTACGGTCAGTTCACTCCAAGACGTGACGCGACGAACCGACCAATGCTTAAAGAACCGTTGTTTTGCACTGCGGAACTTATATGCAGTTCACACGTGAATCGCATCACGTCTCGGTGTATGCAGGCAGACATAAAATCTAAAAATACTTCGATATATATAAATAAAACTACACACAATTCTTGTAAAGTAATGCCTAAAATATCGACATATCTATGACGGTTCTATACTATCGACACAGCTGCCACTTTTCAAAACTATTATTTATATAAAATATATTCAACATTTTTGTAGTTTTTGTGCACAAAAAGTTTACTAAATAATCTGAAAAATGTTATATAAAAATTAATAGGTACCAATTTTATATTCAATTTAATTTTGTATTCAAAGATCAATAAATATCAAATTGAATGTCTTCGTGGTACTGAAATAATTTATTTTTCAATTTATATCACAGTGTGTGAGAGAATAGCGAATGTTCACAGCAAATGCAATTTCCTATATCCCTAACCCTCAAGCCTCGGCTTGTAGTTTTTGATTTTAAATTTGCTTTAGAATATACTGTCACTTTATTTGCACATTCGATATGGAGTTTCGAAATTTTACAGTGGAAAAATAAAACTGAGAGAGTATTAATTATTTTTTAAAAGAGATTATATGAAACACAAACATCTTGGTGTGGCGAGCCGGCAGGGACTCTACCTTCGGCACCAGAAGAGCTAGTTATATCTCTGCACGGACTAAAAATGTATTTTTAGTCCGTGCAGGGATTTGGTGCGGTATATTTATAGTTGTTATACTTTTTGTTTTACCTTGAATTAATGATTTTAAGAAAACTGACGGCATCTGTGTTTGTCTCGACTCTGTGTGTTTTCTATGTATGATAAGTATATGTTTACAATGTATCTTTTGTCTGATAGGTATAACACAAGGTGGTTAAGTCTAGCATACTTCGGGACCAGGTGGCGCTGCTGTGTGATTTGCGTACTTACAATTTTATTTAGTTATAAATCACTTAATAAGACAGACATCAATGTTCATAACTTTAATTTGTCCTATGCTCGGATTAAAACCTCTTTCTCAAATCAAATCAATCAAATTAAAATATTTTTATTCAAATAGGCATATTACAAGCACTTTCGAATCGTCACTTTTTTTCCCTACTACCAGTTCAGACTGCAGATTTGTGCTAAGAAGAGCCGGCAAGAAACTTAGCACTTGCTCTTTTAAAATGGTAATGACATAAGTCACAATTACGATAAATAAAAGTAAACATTGAAACAAGAATAAAAAGTAAAATAAAACTGCATTTTTTTTACATAATAAAGAAAAATTTGTAATAACAAAAAGGCGTATCAATATACTGGTATACATATATACATTTTAAGGTGTAAAAAAAGGGGTAAACAGTGTGTATATAACATATATACATATATATGCGCAATATATTAAGTACCTAGCAATAGGTAGACTTTAGTTTACACACACACAACAGTATTAGGTACCAACTGAACAACTGCCTGTAATTCATGGATTACTCACAATGAACTTCTACATAATACCGCCGACTGACGGAAGGCGGCACACCGTTGCTCGCGATGCAGAAATAAGCACCCATGTCAGATCTCTGTACGTGAGACAACTCCAATGTTTCTCCTTTGAATGTGTCCACCACTGAAACAATTAATTTAAATTAATTTATTTGTCTAGTTGCAATAATTTAATGACATTATCTAAAAATTAAAGAAAAATAAAAGGGATTTGAAACTCACAGCGAGTTGCACAGAAACATTTTGAAAAAACCAGATTAAGTCACAAGCTATCTTTTTCTCTTCTTTAGCTTGACAATGACAGCTTCAGATTTAATGTGAAATTAGCTTTAAAATGTATTCCTGCAACCCACCGTAACATGGCGAATGGGGTTTTAAGTAATACGTTTGTGCTACTTAAAATGCAATATATAAACTTGTTCTGATTGGCTGACTGACTGACGGATCACTGTGCGTTGATCGTAGAAACCTGAAACTTGCAGGGTGCATTCTTTGTATGACGTAGGCATCTATAAGAAAGGATTTTTCGTATCCAGTGGAAATGTGTCCCACGACCACGACGTTGTCCAACAAATGCAAACCGTGCAAGCGTGTGCAGCACTAAAATTCCGCCCTTATAAAGAACTAGTGAAACCCGTGCAACTTCGTTTGCGTGTATTTATTTATGCACAGCAGAGCCATCTATATTAGACTTTTGAAATCCTACGGAAAACGCGTACTATTTGGGATAAAATTTACCCCATGTGTTAATCCAAGGTATCAGCTACCTATATACCAAATATCATAAATTTTGGCGTAGCCATTTGAGCGTGAAGAAGTTACAAACATACACATAACTTTCGCCTTTATAATATTAGTAGGATATACAATTTTCATCTCCATTTAAACTTGACTAAACAGACCGTAAGTTATGTACTACATTACTCTTTAACACAATGACTAGAACTCCCGACATTCACACATTTCAAGTACCTTTTTACTTGTTTTCGCTTCGAGCGAATTTCAAATACGAATAAAATTTGGTTCCACTAATCGAAAACTATGTTCTGAATATTCCATTCAATTAGTGAGTTTACAGACTAAAATCGAATTGCACTGTATTGTTTACAATTGTGTTCAGATGAAAAATATTTTTAGAATAATAATAAAAACATTGATAAATAAACGAGAAAAACCGTTTACTGAATCAATCTTAAAAATTAAACAAAGTACGCCCCTGTAGCAGGTACCTAAAATGGCAATAGAAACACAATGAGAGACGTAACCTAAAATTTTAATATTATTTAAAATTTAGATACCTTCCCAGTTATATTGTAAAGCTATTGTATAAAAAAAAGTCTGATAAATCTTATATTGGTTTATTTAAAAAATAATTAAGGTTCCAGACAGACACAAAATGCCATCTATTAATAGGTTTTAAATGTGCAATCAAAGGTTAATGTTTTCACACACGGAAATAAAAAGCTTGAGAATATTTTATGTGGTGAAATTGTTTTTAGACAACACGCAAAACCACTTACGCTCCTTCTTTTTTTAGCTATGGGCTATGTTAAGCCAGCATTCGAGAAACAACCACGATTTGGCAACCCTATTCATATTTAACTTGTGAGACTCTTGAGCATCATTGTCTTCTACCTCTCGTGAAAATCGAAAAACCTTTGAATCAAAAGCAGTGGAAACTAACATTAAATTAAGACGAGATTTTCAAAAAACCTTAGTAAAATAATAGTAAAAAAATATAAATATATAAGGACAATTCATACAGATTGAGCTAGCCCCAAAGTAAGTTCGAAACGTGTGTTGGGGATACTAACCCAACGATACTATATTTTATAACAAATACATATATGTATAGATAAACATTCAAGACCCGAGGCCAATCAGAAAACGTTCGTTTTTCATCATGACCCGACCGGGGATCGAACCCGGAACCTCCTGGGTGGCGGTCTGGCGTGATAGCCATTACGCCACGGAGGTCGTCAGCGTAAAAAAATATATAATTTGCAACCATTTTGTAACTGATTCTATAATTTTACTATATTAACATTTCAAATTAATATAACCGCTATTTTCAGAATAACTAGGCGTGATAGGAAACCATTTTACATTATTTGTACAACATATAAAAACATACAAGCCTCTCTCTTTCACATTGCTGTGCCTGAAATGGTTCATGTGTATTTTTGTGCTGTATAATTATATGTATTTGCAATTAATGAATAAATAAATACTAACAATAATTTTTTATACGCGGGATACTCACAGGTGTAGCTACCATAAGCCGCTTCACAGAGACTTGAAAATGCAACATTCCATTCCGTTTTAATTAATTTTAAATAGGTCTCATGAATATGAAATAAGCGGCAATGTGGTAGGTAAATTTAACGTGTCAATAACTGCGAAACGTACGAAATAAGGACTCCAAATGAATAAATTACGTGGAAAAGTGGCCACAACTGCACAATGTTTAAGTTATCCACGTTATTTAACTTTGTATGTGATGTTTTTCTAACTTTATATCAGAATTCGTAGTTGTTCATGCGTGAAAAAATATTCAGTCGCTGGTAGAGACGAGATGAAGCGGCGTCGAGTGTCGAGTTCCCCGTTTCACGGAAATATCGTCCATTCTGAAATCGCTTTTGAGTATAAAATCTTTTATTATGCGAACACGGTTCATTTAACGCAGCATTAAGTGAATTTGTCGAACAACGTATTTTAAAAATGAACGGGTAAAGAGGCGCAAAATACGGCTCTGGTAAATGGGGGACGATAAATGTATTGTGTTTTAAGCTGTAGTGGTGATTACTAATAGTGCCATAAGCCCTACTGTAAATATAACTACTGCAATTAATGGCCATCTACTTTTAAATATTCCTTTACCTAAATTAATTTATAAATATGTTCATTAATATCATGTGTTATGTAGGGCCGGAACGACGAAAGAAAAACTCTGGTATGAAAGCTATCTTAGGCTTTGAAGGCTATTTGGCTATCAAATAAATCAATTGGCTTCTACTTCATTATATCCTTACTTCCTTACTAATAATATAAATGAGAAAGTAAGTTTGTTTGTTTGTTATTCTTTCACGGCTTGACTAAGCAGCCGATCGTTATGAAAATTTGCATACATATTGTTAGGGGTACAGAGCCCAACATAGGCTACTTTTTATCCCGTGAAAGTATGTCGTTCCAATGAGAAAATATTTTTTCTACTATAGAGGGCGCTGTATCGGCCAACAGATGGCGCCACAAGTCGCGCTATGGGTTGTTTGTTTGTCAAACGAAATTTATACAGTCATAACATTAACGCGAGCGAAGCCGCGGGAAAAAGCTAAAATAAAATGAAGCAGCTTTCGCTGTCTGTCTGCCCCTATGTATGCTTAGATATTTAAAAGTAAGGCAACGGATTTTGATGCGGTTTTTTAATAGATAAAGTGAAAGGAAAGTTTTATATGTATAATACATTTCGAAATTCCCATGGGAAAGCGGGATACACGCAAACGAAGCGGGTGTCGCTAATGTTTTATAAAATATGACTGAATGAGGTTTGATTTACATATTATACATATTATTATGATCTGATAAAATTCGTGTGCCTAATTTCATAACCCTTTATAACAATATAACAGAATAATAACAGAATGAATAAGAGTTTATGTTAAATTTAACTCGTATTTTCGTGATTATCAAATATCGAATTTTTTACAAAATAATACTAAAAATGTGTATTTTGATTAGTATGACCTTAACAATGAATGTATAATGACCGTAACATATTCTCAATTTACTAGATGAGATTTTTTAATAGTTGTAGCGGTATTTCTGTTAAATTATTAAGTATTCCAATAGATTACACCATATCCAACATGAATAGGTACTCTTTAATGTTAAATTTACTACAAAATCGGTAATTACATTACACCATATCCAACATGAATAGGTACTCTTTAATGTTAAATTTACTACAAAATCGGTAATTACAAACATTGAACACCAACTAATCAGTCAATCGACAATACAAATACAAAATGAGCAAATTGCCGGTTTACTAACGCACTACGCGTAATCGAGAGATTTGAAAAGCGTTGGGACATTTCACATTATGTTTAACCAGACGGCAATCGGGGCGGTATAAATTAGACGCAAGTGACCCGTGAAAATCGACGTTAGTGTTGGCCTCGACGCTAATGACAATCGAACATTTATTACACATCAAAGAGCGAAATGGCTTACTAACTGCGATGCGAACCCATGGGTTATTATCAAACTCGCGGTAACAACCTTTTAAGGTGACGCATTTTCATAATGACACGGTGAACCCATTATTCACACTTTAAAGTTTATTTTAACAGTTCAGTTAATTTATTACATTTTAGATTAATTTTAAATAAGGTTGGATAGCTGCTTTACTGGATTTATAAAATACTTAAAAAAGTCGCAACAAATAATTATTTGCCAATTCAATCTATTTATGTTTTTAGAGTGGTAGAATATTTTATGAAATGAGTTGGGTCGGCCGGGGAACTACTCCCATAGAACAAAAGCGTGAGGCAGCTTTGAGTTGGTAAAGTCCCTGGAGTGGTTGTTATAAGCGGCGGTAATCACTTTCCATCAGGTGTACTCAGGTGTTATTTGGATACTTTGTTCTTCTTATTTGGCGTAGAATTTTATTTTAGTGTCGATTTTGAGAATATAATTGCCTATTCGATATCATCGTTCTTAATGGCACCAGAACTGAGTGGGTGCTGACATCCATCTTTATTTATAGAACGTTTATAAGATTAATTTTATACACAAAGATAGATTTCACCACTCTTGAATATTTTATTAAATTAATTGACAGTTTTTTGACAGTTCCATGAATCGTGGGTTTGACATTTCTTAATTGGCCAATAGCCTATTAGCAAGTGGTAAAATTGGCACTTAATGTAATACGTTATGTTTTATAAACAAGTTAGGTCTTTCCGTACTATTCCATTTCACAAATGCTCCACTACTTTTAGAAAAAAAAAAACATTTTTTCAAAACAAAGCCGAGTATATTTTACCCAGTTCATTGCAAGTATTACTTAATCTTTGTTAGAATTCATCTGTAACAGACATTTTAATCCGAAAAAGGAGCGCTGCCGACTATAAATTTGTACGTGACTCAAATAAAAATATATAACTTAATTCTGTAATTTTTTATCAAAATCAACTGTCAGGACAATGAGTAACTTTTTAAAGTCGTGATAATATTAATTTAAATATTCCACTGATCCATCTCCAGTGCTTTATTATGCGGAACTATTTTATGTTTTTATTCTTTGGGAAAAAACTTACAAGTGTGTTAATTACAAATTTTTTTTACGACGAGAATTAACTTCCAAAATTATTGTTTTTACTAGCTTTTGCACGCGGCTTCGCTCGCGGTTAATTTTATAATTAAGATCACGTATAGCGCGACTTGTGGCGCCATCTGTTGGCCGACAATTGCGAATTGCAGCGCCATCAATAGCAGAAAAAGTATTTTTCCATTGGAATGACATAATTTCACGGAATAAAAAGGTGCCTATGTTGGGCTCTGATCTTTACTTACGCCTACTTATAAATGTTTTTATATTTGAGTATATTTTTCTTTGTAGTAAAATTTATTTAAATAAAAATAAAAACTACTTAATTGATTGTATTAAAATCCCGCCCACATCATTCAACTTTCAAAAGTCAAACTTATTCAATGACCCCTCCGGGCACTTACCTATATTAAATAAGTGTAATTATTGTTTGGATTTATTTATCTTTTCAATCTACTTCAGACGACACCAATGATTAAAAACAAATTTACGATTTTAAAGTAATATACTTAATTAAACAATATTTTAGTAAAATAATCATAATTTACGCTGTTGTTGTATCTTTTAAAGTTCAGAAATTACTAATTATTGAATTTTTTGTAAATTTATTGGTTTAGATAACATTTTCAAAGTTATGTTTACGCAATTTAACTACAAGGAATAATCAAGTAATTCAAGTGTTTGTAACTCTCTTGAAGTATTTTCATAATTTTATCGAGTTTCAAAATAACATAAATAGCTAACATAAATCTTTATACAATACAGTTAGTGCAAAGCCATGTAAACTTATTTGAACAATTTTAGGGTTAACACAAACTATTGTGGTAAACTTGCTATTTTGATTATCCTGGTTAATTCGCCGTAAGACCTGACTTCGAATCTAATTCCCACAAACGGCTTTATATACGGAACCCTAAACTGTTTCTATTTGACAAGTGGGGGAACTCCTTCAATTTACTTTCCTTCCTACTTCTCCTGAGTTCAAACAAAAAAGTAATTAACTTCGGCTCCTGGACCGACATTAAATAAATCGAAATGAGTGAACAATGAAAACCATTTATTACCTCTATGGGTAAAAAAATTGAACATTACAATAGGTCAATTTAACATTTTTTTATATATACTGAGCAGACTTTAATACTTGCAACAATTATAAATAATGGTTTGATATATTTTGATTGCACTTATGATCCTGACTGTTGCCTATGGATTCGACGACCTCCGTGGCATAATGGTTACCACGCCAGACCGCCACCCAGGAGGTCCCGGGTTCGATCCCCGGTCGGGTCATGATGAAAAACGAACTTTTTCTGATTGGCCTCGGGTCTATATATGTATTTGTTATAAAATATAATATCGTTGAGTTAGTGTCCCATAACACAAGTTTCGAACTTACTTTGGGGCTAGCTCAGTATGTGTGAATTGTCCCTATATATTTAAAAACATTTAAAATTTAAAATTATAAGAAATATAATTATAAAGCCAAGTTATTAGCCGTTACCCAGAAAACTTGGAAACCGCAGTTAAAACCAATTAGAAGTTCGTAATTATTGTTGATGAATGCTCTTACTTTTTACATAATATCCTATTGTCAAAATCAAACTAACGAACCATCTTATAATTTAACAAAAATGTAAAAGAAACTCCGAGGATATCCCTAAAGTTAGCCGTGATTAGTAAACAAGACCACGACACTGGTTTTCAGTCAGACCCTTTAACTCTCAAGATAGATGGCGGGTTTGTTAATTAATTAAATTATTTCATAACTCCGATTAGGAGGATGCAATTAGAGTAAAAGGGATAACTCATTCATCAACTAATTTTTACATTTTCTTATTATTTTAGATCTTTTTACACAATGTTTCACAGTAACATCTTTTTTGATTAATATTACTTTACACGTAAAATTAAATTTTTGATGATTATGTTTTTTGTTTACAGAGTGGTGTGCAGTTCCAGTTAGCATTTTTGACAAATAACAACTGACAACAACCAACAACATACAATAATTTATTGTCAATTGCTTACGTCTATAGGCACGGTGACGGCTTACCATCAGGCCGACCGTATGCTTGTTTGCCACCTGTGTGGTATAAAAAAAAATTGTCAATTTATCTAACGATTATAGCCTGATTGTTAGATAAATTGACAATTATTAACAAGTAGTAAAACAGACCATTATGTTAGAAAAATTTATTTGTCACTTGCACACAAATGATAGGTATCTGTTTTTACAAGTCGATTATAATAGGATTTAGCACACTAGGCCATGGTTGCGGAAGTATCACCAGTGCCCGCGACCCCGCCACGTGAAGGCGGAGAAGGTGGCAGACAGTCAGGTTTTTAGTCGGTATCCCTCATTGGCTTAGAGAGGCGAGCCCGACAGACCCCCGTCGCTTCCCCCAAGTGGCGGGACATGCAGTAATGCATTTTCCTGACTTTAAACAAAAAAAAAAAAAGGCCATTGCAGCTCCTAGTAACATAAATGTTGAATACTTCAAAAGCTGTACTAACACATTCGAGTTTATGACGTCATCATGTCGTTAAAAATAAGCACCTTTGATAATGCTGTAAAGGTGAGACCGGACAGGTATTCTAGCATAATATAGTATTTCACAAGGTGTATACGAGTTCCCATGTGTGTAAATAAAACTTGATGTGGATACTTGACGAATGGTGACTCAGAAGGAAATAAAAAATAATTTTGTTCATCTCAAACTCCAGTGAGTTTACGACTCATATATTTTTAGATTTGCCTGACTCAGCTCTATAATTGTGAGTATTTTAGTCTTCTGAAACCAGAATACACAACAAATGTATGTAGTCGTATCTCATGGACAGAACCACATGAGAACAGGTCCGGTGGTCGAGTGGCTAGCAGTGGTTACTTTATCCCAAGGGCCGTTCGTTCGAATCCTGCGCAAGGCTGCATGAACATGTCTGTTTGCCATGGTCTGGATGTTTTCTATGTATAATATAATAATAATAATAATAAAGCCTTTTTTTTCCACATTTAAAAAATATTTTACAGTTTGAGTGTTAGTCGCAGTTAGTTTATGTAACTTATTATCTATCTCTCTCTATCTTATTATCCCGGTATGGGTAAAGGCCTCCTCCTTCTGTCTCCAGGATTCTATATTATTGGCTAGGGCCAACCAGTCCTGCCCTTCTTGCTCCACTATATCATCAGCTAACCGTGAAGCTGGTCTTCCGACATTTTTTTTCCCCAGTGGTCCTTTCCAACGTGTTGTTTTTATAGTCCATCTTTAGTCTCTGATCATCGCAATATGTTTAAAAAGTATTTATTTTCTATGTATAATAAGTATTTATATTATATATTTAAAAAAAATATTAAGATTAGTTGCTTAGTTTAAGACTTGTGTGATTCGTCCAAAAATATTTATTTATTTAGGTTCTATATTTAAAAATATCAACATCTCATAATTAATAGTGGACATTAACAGAACTTTAAGCTATAAACGAGTTGCGTCACGTAGAAGCAAGTTTTATACACTAACATTAAACTTCTCATTGCATAGGACCTTATTAACTCTCTCTCTGCCCGGATAAAATTATTCAAGTTAAAGTTTTTGGAATAATAAATATACCCTGTTTATTTTTTTTTGATGTCAACTAATTAACTACAGTAAGAAAAATACTAGTGAGTCCTAGTATTATAAATTTTGTTGTCAAAGGTTAGTTTCTATTTATTTTATGACGACCTCCGTGGCGTAATGGTTACCACGCCAGACCGCCACCCAGGAGGTCCCGGGTTCGATCCCCGGTCGGGTCATGATGAAAAACGAACTTTTTCTGATTGGCCTCGGGTCTTGGATGTTTATCTATATATATATGTATTTGTTATAAAATATAATATCGTTGCGTTAGTAGGTATTCCATAACACAAGTTTCGAACTTACTTTGGGGCTAGCTCAATTTGTATTAATTGTCCCTATATATTTATTATTATAAATTATTTATTTAAAAAGCACAATTTATCGGTATAGTTTAGTGGTAGAACTTTTATGAAATGTGAATGATTTGAGTGATACTCTGTGATTTGAGTTTAATTGGAACTAAGAATTTGCGTTTGAATGTAACTGAGAATAGTCTATATTATACACAGGCAGACACACAGATGCACACATCAAACTTCTCATACGTCATGAATTGCGGTTTGAAAATAAACACGTGAATCACATATACAATATAAGAAACAAAAAAAAAATTCACGCACAAGTTTATACGATACACGAGTGCCTATAATACAGATAGACCACTGTTTAACATAGTCGGAAACACTCGACTTTTCATTGCGATTTTACGATCTCGATTTTATAGTTCGGCATCCTATCCCTTGATCCCAATTCTTATCATTCATGTCATTACTGAAAGGTTAATACAGTTAAGGTTAATAATATGTATGCTTTGTAGTTAGAAAGTTTTAGACGATATTTTTGTAAAGTAATGTAATTATGCTATTTTAAAAAATGTTTAGTTAAATTAATCGTTATAAACAAAGTAACATTTTGCTTTTTAATGTGCTGAAACGATCAGATAAATTTCTAAAATATGTTTATAAAAATCTAAAAATTGTTAAATTAATAAACATGAAATCGAGAATAGCACTGGTGCGTTGAAGCTGTAAACTAAAATAAATAAAATAAAAATAATTTATTTCAAGCAAAAATTAGCTCATATAATTTTAGTATATTAAACTAGGCATGTAGTTTTTTAGTAGAATATATTATGTGTAATAATTGACAGCGGGTAAAACATCGGCCGTTTACTAATAATTTATAGTAATAATTTCGACTATAAAGTAATGATTTAGCACTATAACACGATGGTATTAAATTGATATTTCCCCATTCATTTTTAAAGGAACTATATTAAATTATGTAAATAGCCCTTTCGTATTCATTCGATGCTACTGCATAAAACATCCCTCCGTAACCGAGACCTTACGCGTAAAATAAATTATTGTTGGAAATCGGAGTCCCCGATGTATCTGAGATGTTATCACGCCGCTCTGGTTATGACATTATTAAACTAGAGTAGAACCACTGACAGTAAAAAATACGTGACGGCATTACACAATTTTTTCCTGTTGAAAAACAACCCCACAAATTTAAGAGCCGCACTGACAGGCAAATAAATTATGTTAATGAACACTTTGGAAGCGCATCAGTCGAATCGCGCGATCGGACCGCCTCCCCCTAATTTGCATAATGAGCATCGTGGTTGTATGCAATTGTAAGTTATACCGGTACGGGCCACCGCCATTGTTTCAACTTTACTAATTTATATTCTGATATGAATAATTTCTTGGAGTAATAGCATAAAACATCGTCGAGGAAATTAATAATCACAATTATATTTTAGGTCTGTGGTCGTATTTTAAACGTTTAGTTGTCTTTAGGTTTCGTGATTGAGAAGTCTAATATTATTTTAAATGGATTTTGAGTCAATGTTCAAATTCAGTCAGTTTAATTTTTAAAAAAACACATTCAAATACGTAAGTTGTAAAAATTATGGTTTATAAAAATGACCAATAAAAACTTAATTATTATGAAACCTATTCAATGTAGTATTGGTCGGCCCTTTACACAATATTGTATTTCTCAGAAAAAACAGCAATAGTTAATGTCAAAACAATGCAAATCCAAAACGTCGAAAAATATTACTTTTCTTTTAAAAGTAAGTAAACGTTTATCGCCGACACTTCGCTGCGTAATTCTGCATAAACTGTCCCCCTAAATGCAGCGTACAAGCTAAATCCATTAGGCTTATGTTTCTTCAGTTGTTTTATACAACCTCTATAAAAATATAGCACTCTACGTGCATAAAGAGGAAATTTTATAACGTGGGCGGCGCCATAGTGATCATAGTTATGATAATAAAGAATTATCATTGAAATAAACGAATTCATACTAGCAATCGCAAGCAAAAAATTCCATGGTTAACTAGCGAGATGTTGCGAATATATTTTTTAAAAACCTCTTTGATTTATTAGCCCTTTGACGTACAACATTTTTTTATGCCCAAATCAAATGGAAATATTATTTTATGGACGAACAAAAAATGAATTCACATTTTGATTTTTATTCAGTTCATAGACGACAATGCCAGGCAAATTGTATTCTAAAATTTTCGCTACGCTTCGTAGCATGCATTGGACTACGGCCATTCCACGAGACGTATGCTACGCCTCGTAGCTCGAGTTACGAGGCGTAGCGTTCGTCTACGAGAATCGAAGGCGTCATATAACTAACCTTTCATCCATCGAATCTATAATCTTATGCGGGCTATGAGAATGTTACAGTAACATTGTTGTAACGATGCCTTTTAATACGAATGTGTGACAAAGTGACACCTCGTAGCTACATATTAAACGTTTGTCCATGATTGACGTTGGTACATTACCCATTATTACATTCCCGTCACGTCCCACGTACGCTTTTATCAAATAATATTGTGTACGATATACATTCGTAAATGTCACGCGGTTCGTCCAATTTATATTTGACAGGGATTTAGTTTGAGCAAGCTATTTCTGTTAATAAGGATAACGCGACTTAGCATAAGGAACGTAATAAGTTTACGTTGTGTTGTGTTCTCGTATGTACTGAACTCACGTACGGAATACACATATACGTAAACAAGGTTTGTTTGTAGAGTCTTACAAGCAATTGTAATATTAAGAATTGTGTTGTTTCTTAGCATATTGAAGCAGAAGACAGTACACACGACGCTGACAAAACGGAGCAGGCGGCAAATGTTAACATTTCGTCTAAACCTGCTCCTGTTAGTGGAGGAGATTTGCTTGACTGTGCCTAAAGAAAAGTTCGTAAAAAAAAGTATTTTTCAACCTTTTACTACATCTCTAAATGTTAGAAGCGCTTAGACAAAATGAATCAACAGAGTTTGTAAAAGTAAAATCTAAATTCTCTTCGACTTTGTTTAAAAAGCATTGCAACTTTGTTTGTAACAAAGTTGCATCGTTTCAACAAATGTATATTTCCAATTGCACCAAACTTTGCCGGATTAAAAAACGTAGAAAATATTTAAAGTCAACAGCTTAGGGCCCGAAGCGGATATTTCACTTAATTCGTAAACTTCATACTACTTCTCTCGGCATCGAGTTAAGACGTTAATTAAAACACTTCGCCAACTTTTAGTACTGAATTTCTAAAGTACAGCAATCAAGTTAATGGTTCAATCAAAGATCAAAACAACCCTATCACAATAAATATATAATTGCACTGGTTTATTAAAGCCAGATGGTCTGAATTGGTTCGAGCTCGGAGCATTCTACTCCATTGTTTCTCATTCAATTATTTAAAGATATTGTTTATTGCGATTAATCGTCGGTGATAACAGATAATGGATAATCGCGTACCTACAATTTTATTTCACAAAAGGCAAAATAAATAAAACTATTGCGTATGTTTATAATTTAAAAAAAAAAATTAATAGGCGATATAATTTACGAATAGATACTTAATGCACCTAGGTGATTTAACCCAGGTGAATTTAGTATAAGGAGGGATTTTTTTTCTCTCTGGTTTAGTTCATCTTTTTAAACAACGAGGTGAATTTAGACTAAATTTTCACAGACACATTATTGAATATTATAACTTATTCCTCTTTTAGTAATTGCTAAGTACGAGAGAGATTATTTTATTTTAATCTTTTTATATAATGTAAAATATCTATGTGTATATGTAAGTATAATTATATATTTTAATTTAGTCATTTTGTACATGTTAATTATTATTCTCTTCTATCCCTTCCCTTTCCATATCGTAATTACTTTTACTGTAAGGTTTCCTTGAAAAGATTGCTGTCAGCAATAAGGCCGCCTTGTTGCATAAACACTAGTCTGTAAGTTGTATGTACCTTCTGTTTTTTTTTGTAATTTATGTGTTTTGCAAAAAAACATCCTATATATCTATCTATCTATCTATCTACGAGCAATAGAATTGCCATAGAAGCGGTGTATCTGCTAGTCAAGAAATATAATGCGACGCCACCTGTCCCTTCCCGTTCCATTAATAATCTACAACCTATATATAACACTATATTAGTTCACACATAATGTATTATCACAACTTTAATTCAGTAGACTGTAATTGTAAGCCTAAGATGGCAGTATAATTATCTTGTATTTATAGTAAAAAAAATGGGCCAGGTAATTGTACAACATTTTTTATGTTGCCACGTAGAAAAATAACAGCCATCTCTTTACTCACATTTTACGTATAGCAATTTGGTGTCCAGGCAACAATTTATCGACCAAATTTATTAATGTGGGTACGTTAATTAATGCTTACTCTAATAAATCATGTAATCCGTAAACATACCGTTTTATCTCATTACGTAGGCGATGCAGAGGTAAAATATAGGTAGATGCGCAAACAAGTTTAGTTAAACGTTGGCTGATATTAATTTATTAAATTGCTAAGTATACAAATCTTATTCAATCATTTGTTCTATAATATATATTTTCAAAATAATCGGTTTTTTCTAGGAAGTCAAGTTTGAAGAGTCGCGAAAAGCTACATTGCCATAGTTACATTTCAACGCTTCAGTGATTTTGCCGTGATAACGTAAGAGATTCGAATTTAAAATTTTAAACATAATTCGCTTCTAACAGACAAGGTTTATAAAATATATAAAAACCTAATATAATCTAAAAAATAATAATAATAAAATTTCACGGTTATAATACTACTTCATAATATAAAGAATTCAACATTTCTATTCTTTCTCCATTTTATTTGCTTATACAAAATATCTGACGACCTACGTGGCGTAATGGTTACCACGCCAGACCGCCACCCAGGAGGTCCCGGGTTCGATCCCCGGTCGGGTCATGATGAAAAACGAACTTTTTCTGATTGGCCTCGGGTCTTGGATGTTTATCAATAAGTATATGTATTTGTTATAAAATATAATATCATTGAGTTAGTATCTCATTACACAAGTTTCGAACTTACTTTGGGGCTAGCTCAATCTGTATGAATTGTCCCTATAAATATTTTAAATATATTTTTAATGTTTATAAAAATATCTTCAGTTTAAAAAATATGTTTACAAATATCACATTATATGGCTTTGTTGTCCAATAAACCTATTCTTATCAATAGTGTCCGACAGAAGGTCTATTTTTGGTCGAATCTTAAGCCGAAGGCTGGTGAAAATAATTAATCGGCTTGGGCTTCGGATAAATATAGATAAAATAAGGACACTACTATCAATCAGTTTTTATTATGATGTCGTTTAGACGTAGGTGTCTATCTGTATAAAATGCTTTGTCCTGAATGACTGCCTGACTGACAGATCTACTCTACGCACAGCCAACCGCTGATCGTAAAGACCTGAAACATGGAGGTTATGTTGTTTGTATGACGTAGGCATCTGATAAGGAAATATTATTCAAAATACCTACGGGAAAACGGAATACACGCAAACGTTGCACGTATTTCGCTAGTCTGTACTAATATTATAAAGGGCTAGGATAGATTTTATAGTTTGTTTTAATTGATCTGTCCTAGCGCTATTTAGCTGCGAAACTACTAGGCCGATTTTAAAAATTCTCTCGCCTCCGTTGGAAGGCTACACTATCTCTGGGTGACATATTCTATTTATATATTGGGATCCTTACTAAAACCCGTGTGAAGTCGGGGCGAGCCGTAGTATAAAATAATATTCGACGACCTCCGTGGCGTAATGGTTACCATGCCGGCCCGCTACCCAGGAGTTCCGTGTCGAATCCCGGTGATGAAAAACGATCTTTTTCTGATTGGCCTCGGATCTTGGATGTTTATTTGTTACTAGCTGACCCGTGCCCACTTCGTTGGGCATAATGTTAAAAGCCTTTTTATTTTTTGGTTTTTTATATAACCTTTAACACTCAGCAATAATATGGCTTTCTATTGGTGAAAGAATTTTTAAAATCGGTTCAGTAGATCCCGAGATTACCCCTTACAATTTAACAAATACACAAACTTTACCTCTTTATAATATTAGTATAGATAGTATAGATAAAATATAGTATCGTTGCGTTAGTATCCTATAACACAAGTTTCGAACTTACTTTAGGGCTAGCTCAATCTGTGTGATTTGTCCCTATTATTATCATTAATATTATACTGGGACGAATCTATGAACCTATTCTATTCCTATGCTCTGTTATGAAACATAACTTATAATTAAAATGACAGGTCACTGATTTCGTTTATAATGACTCGATGATAGGACTTGCGAAACACAATAGCTGTGGCCATTTTTAATATAAATTTACCGCTCCGCTAACGGCAGTTATACGCGCACCCGTTATTACTACTGTAACCACTATTCTCTATTTGTAGTCGGCGAAGCTTAAAGCTCCGGTCAACAAAGGGTTGTAGCAAACACGTTTATCGATAGATATATTTTTTTTATATATTTTAATAATAGCTATCGATTTCAGTAAGCTCGTTTTCGTTTAAATATAAATAAAGAAATTTATGAAAAAAAAATGTTTAAAACCGAAAATTTATTTTTATTTTTCATTTTAAAAATAGTTAGATAGATAGATAAATAGAATAAGCTTTATTTGCAAAACACACAGTGATACAGTAAACAGTAAAAGTAACAAACAAAACATGTGTTTATGCAACAAGGCGGCCTATATAGTTGTCTCGATATGTTCTTTTTTTAAGTTTATAAATAACCACGTGGCCAAGTGGTTTCACTAACGTTTTCAGTAGAATTTAGATTTGAGAATGTTTGACATTATCCAGATTAAATCTATATATTTTAGATACTGCAATGTCTCATAGAATTCATATGTCGAAATAGCTTTTAAAATATAATTTTTATTTCACAATTATCCAATTCACTATTAATTGCGTTGATTGGCTTTCATGATTCTCAGAAATGGCGATATTCTGAATATTGTAATTATATTTTGTAAAATAAAAATTATGGAGGTAAGCAAATAAACTTTTCATTCATTCATTCATTCAAAATTTAAACTTAATGTTGCGAAAATCATTATAATTATACTTAGAAACTTTCTCAAATCAATTAAATTAACCATTACTTATACTTGTGTTAATACGTAAACGAATCAATTTTGATTTAGAATGAGAATACTTCTTGGGATAAAAATTTACCAATATTATTTTATGATTATCAAAATATCCATAAGAAAGGTTACAGTTTAAGGTTGCTATGGTCCAACTTCTATCTAAATCCCTTCTGCGATTTAAGCTTGAAAAGTAATGCCGATTGTACACTCTCACGAAGTTGAACGAAAACAAGATTATGGAAGGGCTCTTCGTCCTACTGGTCTTCACTTTTCCTTTGTCTTCTAACTTCGTGTCTCACTATACTTTAGTCAACTTCGCGAGATTGTAGAGCTTGCTTAATAAACAGACTGACTAACATCTAGAGCGAACTTTTATTTAAATCGGTCAAGCAAATAAACACATGAAAGTAAGCACGAAAACTTAATATCAGAATGTTCTCACCTTTCCGCCCCATGTGGGGTTCGAACTAAATCCGGCTAAGTGCTCTTTCAACTGAACTCTCTTTAAAAATATTTTTAAAATAGTCAAACCAACAACAACATTAAATAAATAATCAAAAGCTCTTTAGTTGAACATTAATAATATTAGTTTTTTACTGGTTTGATAAAAATTCCCATCACTAGTAACAATTTAGTTGGTTGAGTTGTCTTTAACAAATGGTGAGGTTTCGACTGGATCTAATATAAACCAGAGTCATAGTTTGCAATAATAATCGTTGCAATTAGTGCACGTTCGTATTTTTTTTAAATCTATGAATTTAATTACTTACCGTGAAGTCTTAATTGGTATATTGCGTGCAAAATTAAAACTAGATCCAATTTTTGCTTCTTTTTTGCATCTGTCACTGAGAAACTACAAACTAAAGCTGTGAACACACTATACGTTCGAAATGAGAATAATGATGCAAAGAAAGAGTTAGTTACATTTTTTTTTACTAAGTAATTTGACATATTAATAACTAATGAAGCCCGCACAACTTCGTTTGCGTGTTTTTTATTTAAGCACAGCAATGCCATCTATATCAGACTTTTGATCAAATCCTACGGGAATCGGATACTTTTCGGGACAAAGTGTATCCTTTTATGATTTTTATTTATGGTTGCTGGGCTACTAGCCATTCATATTTTGAAATTTTTGAATTGTCTTTGAACTCACAACGAATTTAATCAGAAAGAATATAGTCGGAATAGGAAGTATAAATATATATTTATTTAATAATATTTTATTTTAACAAGCCGCTTTCGTGAATTTCTGCACTCCCAAGGGTTGACTGGTAGAGAATGCATTTAGCATTAAGTCCGCCTGTTGTATCAGTACTTTGTGTAATGTGGTCAATAAAGATAACTTAATAAATAAATAAAATAAATGTTTGAATAGTGAATATGTACAATCCTACTATCATCGCGACAGAATGTACGCCATATAATAACACATCACAGAAGTTAATAACTTTACTAAAATCTTCTAAAACTCTATCTTATGTATTTTGATAATTCTATTTTAACTTTCATTGTATCATGTCACAAAACTTCAAGAGTAACTTAATAAGCACACTAAAATGTGTTTCGTGTTGTTAATTACATAATTTCATTGCTCCCGTGGGATTCAAAAACCCTTCCGTGAAGGAGTTGCTTAGTTAGTTATGATAAAGTAGTTTCAGTATGAATTTCAATAACATATTATTTTATATGTTATGATATAATTACCAATTAATATTGTATTCATCTTATTTAAATATTTATAATAAAAAATAAAAACAGTTTTGAAAAAAAAAAAACATGACAATAATTTGTTATTGATCGACAAAAATCATTATATATTTTTTAACCATATATACAACGTTTTGCTGGTCAGACAATCTAGTTTTAAAAGGTAACAACAATACATGAAACTTATCAGAAATATCAAAAACGTTGAACAGAATCCGTTATCACATCACTAAACTGAGACGAAGCACTTACATCATTATAATCACCGTCATTTCCTAGTCACGTTGTAATAGCTGTATGTGTGTGTACATAATGTAATGGCGTATGACATACCTATTTCATGTCAGACACTGTTTATGGGCCTGCTCCTAGTGTGCAGTGACATTATGATAAAAATCTAAATGTATTCATCATATGCCTACTTATAAGTTTGGTAACACAAAACATTTAAGGAAAACCCCACTAAGTCGTTTTGGAGTCGTATACAAAGTTTTTATATGAACACATTTTAAAATCTTAACTTTAATTAATTTAATGATTTGTTATGTGATATAACCTCTATCTCATTCTTAACCTCACAAGGCGTTACGTACCTATTGGCTATTTGGTGTTGATTTTGCCAAAATATTTGATGATAAACAGATGCTGAAAATCTAACATGTTTAGAGTTACTTCAATTTTGCAATGTCCGTCAACCATTTCCTAATATTATACATTATAAACTATTTACATATCTTTTATTAAAACAAAATATATTAAAAAAAAAAATTTTGTAGCTTTTAAATTAAAACAATGCTGAAAGATTCGTATTACCAAATACATATTTTCGAACAAAGAAAAGTAACAGTTAATAAAAACAGCGGTTTCAACACAAAAATAGCATCATTCAAGGGAAAGTAATGCTAGTATATCAACATTAGAACGGAGGAGAATGAAGACAGTCGGTAGTTTCAGCGGCAAATTGCTATTACCGTTATTGCTGTAATTTGGAGGCTCTCCTCTGCCACCCCGTGTAATGTTCACCATTTACAATTTAAATTTACGGTTAATGCAACCCTCACTATGCATGCAACCCCCAGAGAGATGATAACAGAAAACTGAAAAAACAGTTTTTAAAACCGGTAAGTTTCAGGTAGCACGTTAAAATCCAATTGATTTCGTTGAAACGCAATCACACTTTTATATTTTCAATTGTTGAACTAAAATTTCATTTGAAAGCGTTCATTCATTGGATTTATGAATATTCTTACGATACTTTGAAAAACTGCATTTAATTTAGTGTTTTATTTATCGATATTGATTTTCGGATTAGCGAATGGATTCGGTTTAAAAGTTTTAGAATCAAATAAAGTACTTTGTTCTTGTTCTTGTTGTCTTGCGGGCCTTATCCGCAATTAGGCAGCCGATGTGCCCTTTATGCGTGCGAAGAGTGGGAGCTGGATTACTCCAGCCATCCCAAATCCTCCAGGAAGCCGGCCAGGGACTTGACGTCGCTGATTGCCTCCCGAAGACTGCCTGGGGTTCCCAGGTAGGTTGCCCGGTATGCCGACACCTCACTGCATTCCAGCAGGACGTGTGCCGCAGTTTCTACTTTCGACATGCATGCTCTGCACAGGGGACTGTCTGTGACACCTATGGTGAAGAGATGTTTGTTAAAGCTGCCGTGACCTGTCACGGCGCTGGTGATTAAAGGGAGGGTTTCTTTCGCTTGTCTACATTCTGTGATACCTAACCATAATTTGTTATGTAAGAATTGAATATGTTTTAAAGTTTTACCTTTGAGCCAGCTGACTGTTAAGGGGAGAAACTGGTCTGTTGCCGAATCCTCTCCTCGCCAACATGCAGCTCATCGCTCCTCAGCAGCATCGTTACCTCTATCGCCGCTGTGTCCTTTAATCCACTGCAGTGTTAGGTGGTTGGTGTCTCCCACTTTCGTTAAGGCATCATGGCATTCCAGGACCAGGCTGGATGTTACCACGTATCTGCCGAGGGTGCAGATAGCACTGATTTGCTATCGGAGCGTATGAGTATGCACTCGTTTCTCATCCTTTTAGCAGCTATTGTTTAGCTGCTAGTAAGATGCCCATAAATTCGGCTTGGAAAACTGTGTTATGTTTTCCTAAGGGCATGGATATGTGTATGTTTAGGTCTTCTGAGAAAACCCCCGTACCAGTACCCTCGTCTGTTTTAGAGCCGTCAGTGTAGATAGTCAAAGATCTGTGAGCCGTTTCCAGGTCACTGTCTTCGTGCAGTTGGATTTTATACCTTTCATCGAAGATATTTGTTGGCAGTATTCTATCACACGGTGCGGTCACGAGAGGGTGTGTCAGCCATGACATAAAGACGTTTTTGTAGTGTTTAGAGTTGTCATGCCTAAGTTAGTTTTAGGTGTTTTAGTCTAAGAGCTACCTGCGCTGCTTCCTGTTGCACATGGATGTGTAGTGGAGGAAGGTTAAGCATGGCTTCCATTGCTGCCGTCGGGTTTGTTCTCATACAACCAGTGATCGCACAGCATGCTTGTCTTTGTAGGCTCTGTAGCTTAGCGGCACATGTCACTTGTTCGGTCTTTTGTCACCAGACAAGAGCTGCGTATGTCACCATTGGTCTTATTACTACGGTGTACAGTACATTTGAAGATTTTCGGGGATAGACCCCATCGTCGTCCCACCAATTTGCGGCACTGCCACATTACGATGCTGGCAGTTTTGATCTTTTTCTCAATGTGGGTGTTCCAGTTAAGTTTGCTATCTAGAGTGACACCTAGGTATTTGACTTCGTTAGATAGTTGTAATTGCGTGCCGAACAGGATCGGAGTGGTGAAGTTACCAAGCTGCCGTTTGCTGGTGAACATTACCAGTTCGGTCTTGGATGGATTTACGTAGAGCTCCTGTTCTCTGCACCATCCCTCCAGAAGCTTGCATCGTGGCGCATAAAGTGCTACTTTACCTGTATGTCCACCAGACCATGTTTTAGGGTCAATTTCAAACTCCTAAATAAAAATAACTCTCAAATAAAATTGAATATGCTGCCAGTTTTACCACTTGCTGATAACTTCTAGAATCTCTAAGAAAATTTTTGTGTTGTTGTAAGAAAAAAATTGTTGCGTAAACTCCTTTCGGCTAGTTAAAATTAATATAGAGAACGGTTTAGGAAATAGCTTACAATAATAATGCATAAGGGGATAATTTAGGAATATGTTAGATGAAATAAACTTAAGACATTTATAAAGTGATGATTAGTGAAAGAAATAAAAAAACATCTACATCAATCAGCGAGTATATAAAAAGAAGTAATCAAGATTGATTACAAATCGAATAGACTATTGTGAGATATCAATTATATTGTGCATGTGAATTTCAGAAAGTTATTTATTTAATATTTAACACTCTGTTCATTGAACACTCATAAATAACTATATTAAGTTAATAAATAGTGCCATTATTGTAAGCAAGGTCTTCAGGGCATGAATAAGAGCATCTCTATAATAATTTATAGATTCACGTAGCCCGGCGTAGTGGTCGAGTGGCTAACAATGATCACTTTATCTCAAGGGCCGTGGGTTCGAATACTCCACAAGGAAAATATTTGAGTGCATGAACAAGTGAAAGTGAAAACAAGAACATGTTTGTCTTGGTCTAGATGTGTGTTTATTAATTTAAAGAAATATATGTATTAGCAATATACCTAGTACATAGTAATAGCTTGATTAATAATTCGCTAAGCTAAATTCGTCCAAGATTATTTTATTTACATGTAGGATTTTAGATTTAATCAATAAATAATTAAAATTACTATATTGATTTATTTGAATTTATAAAAGGCAACGTGAATATTATGTTATTCTCAAGGATTTGAGCAGTTTATTGAAATATAATAATACCGAATATGGAATTGACACAAGTCTTATAAATGTCAAGTTGATCGAATAGAATTAGGAGATTTGCCGAAAGAAACTCTACTGCCGCTATATTATATTTTTGATAAAAAGAGAATTTAAAAAATAATATTTATACAGGGGGTAATTTTATCCTGATGTTCCTAATTAAAGTTAAGAAAAACGCCTACCTTTCCCACGAAGCCGCGAGCATAAAATAATCACACTACGGTTTATTTGTAATTAAGGGAAGTGTTTATTTTGTAATTAACAAAAATATTCACATTAATTAAATTCAAGAAACACGTAAGATTGTGTTTTATACGAGCCAAAGTAATGGGTAAAGTTTCATTACGCGCTTTTATCTAATTTAGTTTTATTGTTATATGAGCCAGTTTACGTTCCATTTTATACCCTCCAGTAGTTACAATCAAGAACGATATAGGCACGTGGTTACGTGCCGAACCTAGTTTTCGCGACAAAGTACGTGAACATCTGCGGATAAAATTGGAAATCTATATAATACCATAAATATTGACTTATTAAAGATTCTTTTAAAAATATACATTACTAGCGACACTCGCGCTACTATCTGTGAATCCTTTCCCGTGGAAATTTCAAAAAAACTCGTTATATGTATGATAAAGGTGTTTTCAAAATTTTAGCTCTCTGGGTTCAAAGGTTTATGGCGATGATCTGTCAGTCATATTATTAGATTAGTCATCATCTTGTTATTTTTGTTATGTTCAACAAGTAGAATCTGTTCACTAATTTATATCTCTATAAGCAAAATAATGGTAAAGTAACTCGGGACCCTAATTGGACATACAATGGTTTAAAAAAAGATAAATATTTATCTTTTTTTAAACCATTGTATGTCCAATTAGGCATAAACATATAATGAATAACATAAACAGCATACAGAAATAAAAAAACCGGGCAAGTACGTGTCGGACCACGCACAATGTAGCGTTCCCTATTTGCTGTGCTTTGCTTGCCTTCAGTTGAGTCCAATCAACTTCTATCACATTTGTACATCAAAGAAATTTTATTTTATAAGTTCGTCGGCTATTACTCGGTAACTAGTAGAGCCTACTTAACCGTTATAGTTTTCATTGAAGATTCAGCATATGGACTACTATCATGATTTTTTTCAAATTTCTAAACATAAGGCTTTCGGAGATAGAGGGGGGGGGGGGAACAACCGTGCAAAACGAAAATTGATACGATAAATGTAAATAATTCCAAAACGGTTCATTGTATCGAAAAATGTAAAATATTTTTCAAAATTTTGTTTCTGCACTTTGTTACAATTGTTAATATCGGTATATATACCAAATTACAGCTTTCTAGCATTAAGCGTCTAGCTAGGCGCTAGACCGGGGACAAACGGACAGACAGACGGACATGGCGAAACTATAAGGGTTCCTTGTACTACTACGGAACCCGAAAAAAAAACTCAAGCGATTCTACTTTCACTTCAGTCTGTAGCGTGCTAATTTAGAATAATTTGTGATAATATGTTGCGTGCGCTATTTAACTTCTGAAATTACAAATTCCCTTTTCCCTCTCTAGTTCCTGTGAAAAACTATATTGCATTTTTTATTAAAAATACGGAGTGTTCCAACGAGGGGCAAACGACCACTAAAACGTTATGGTTACTGCGGTGACATTCGCACGGATGCCTAACTTATAAAATTGGTAATCCCCTACCCGCCCCTCCACAGTATCCGATAAAGTATTGTTTCAGACGAATTAGGGATTATTTCGCTTTTTCGACGATATTGTTTAACGTTATTCCCTTTCGGTTACAGATTTTCCTCCCTTATATTTTTATTCCGTATTCGTGGCCGGTGGATGGTGGCAAATATTAGTTTTTGTTGTAGAGGAGATAAAATAGCTGTATTAATTTAAATTTTATGTATTTAGAAATGTGTCAGCGTTTTAATTCGTTAGTTGTATTTTTATTTCGGTGTACGTTCCATTTTTTATTATGCCAAAATAAATACTTCATTGAGGCGACATGAAAAATCAATGTGTGATTGTCATTTAGTTTTGTATATTTTTTTACAGTTTGATTTAAGAAATATTTATGTTTTAAATCTTTTTATCGTTTGAGATATTAAATTTAAATAAAACTCGAAAAGCACGACAATGTGACGACTTCTGTGTACAATTTCGTTCATTTCGACAAAGTTACTTGACCATAAAATGGTTTTTACGAGTTTATTTTTTTTAATTTTATTAGCATTTTTACAATATATTACTAGGTGGGATACTAAAAATATAAAACAACAATAAAAGACTTATTGCCCGACTGAACTTTGTTAGCAAAAGTTTGCTTTACTTGAACGGAAATAAAGTTTGTTGGTGCTTGGAAGTTTAGAATCGTACATCAACGAATGCGTTGCTGATTTTAAAAGAAACTTGAGACTTTTAACTTTACGAAAGAACCCGATGGAATTATAATTTCTTGTTTACCTGTGTTTCAAAACTCATGTTAATCTCTCAAAGGATTCACAGTCCAGTCAAAATAGATTCATCACTTTGTTAATTTTCACACAATGCCAACTAATCTCACACTAAGCGAAGCTTGTACTAGATTCCTGAAAGGTATAAATAACTCTTTTTTTTTGTAAATAGAAAACATCTAGACCAAGATAAATTCGCGGGATTCGAACCCATTTCTAGCCACTCGGCCATCGTCATACAAGTAAGTAATCTGTGGTCATACCATATGTCATATCATTTCTATGCAGTCATGCAATCATAAGACTATCCTTCCCTTTGCTCTCATCTACCATTTATCAGCATTCATTCTCGTTTAGTGCATATCTGAAGAAATTTAATTTCCAGTTTCCTTTAAGATGTATTGCCCTCACAGAAAGCAGTGCCCGCGGTGCTGTAACTTTAAATTTCGCCTTAAAAAGGCAAACAAAAAGTTCATAAAAATTCAGTTGAGAGCGGGCCGCTTGTCCTTTTTGGTCGTGGCTCTGCGAACTGGTCGATTTAAAAGCGTAGGATAGAAACTTGTTACAGAAAGTCGATTTAAGTTACGAAAGGAGAAAATCTAAATTACATTCAAGGGCAAATTTTATAAACAATGCAAATTGTGGAAAAAATTTACTGCCATTAAACTTGACGAGATTTATTGCAAAGAAGATATATATTTTTAAAGGAGTTTTGAACGGCGCTTCGCTTACGAAGGCGCCAAACGCTGTCGATTTGGGTTTTGGGGCGCAGGACGAGAAAATACTGTGAAACATGAAGCCTCGTTATCGTCAATACGGTGTCCGGAGCGGTGATCAATATTTACACACCCTTAACAAAGCATTCTCACATAAAAACCCGTCCACGAGCATAAACTCCGCGAATTATTCGATTCATTTCAAAGGAATCCTACTAAAAGGAACGCGAGACTAACTCAAAGCTTTTATATCTCGTTGCGAGGCGCCTTATTGTCTTCAGCGGTATATGTATTAAAGCTTGCTTTCTCTTGCGTAAATAAAATCCATTGGAAGAGAAGTGCTTGGAAGCAAGTGCAAGGGGGAGGGAGGGGGCTAGGTGTAATGCCTCATGTGAGCGTCGAGGACAATGCAAAGTAGATTGAATTGGAAAAAAGACTTGAGTAGAATAGCGGCTTTCGGCACCCCGGGGAAAAGGGTAACTCGTTCCAAAGGGTTAACAATGAGAACAGTGTCCATAGATGAGTGCCGCTGTGTCGCATTGTAAAACTCAGCTTTCGTTTTGATGGAGGATTTTATTTGCGTTTTTTTCCCGGCACGATTTTATTGCGGCAATTTCTTTTTAACTACGAGTGCGACCACCTCTTTTGCGTATTGTCAAAAGGTTGTAACTAAGCAGTCACTAACGCAATCACTAATTTAAAGTCCTAAAGACCTGAATTACAAAACAGGTAATTTCAAGGAGACTGCAGGTTCTTTGAGTTAACGAATTCAGTTTTTAAAAATAATCATCTTTTTTGTTTTATTCGAATTATGTTACCGTCTTCTTGCGAAGCGTGGCGATCATAATGACAAGGTTAAATTTAGATACCACTAGGGAAGACGAACAAGTAATTAATACAGAAAATTAAGTTATTAACCGATACGTAGGTACGTAAATTGCTTTCAAAAGAGTACACCGTTTTAAATTATATAATTTCCATGAGTGTAATTACGCTATTTACCGATTCAATTAACAAGTGTTTAATACACCCGTTAGGTTTAAAATTTAATTTAAAGTTGTTTAAAATTAAGGTTTCAGGTTAATATCATGTTTCGTGGCGACTGATATATTAAATATAATAAATAAATAATCATAATGTAGTATTGAAATCGTAGGGCATTTATGAATGGGCTACCTCGACCGGAGAAGTACCTCTCACAGAATATCGTTCGGTAAGTGAAAGATTCAAAAACTCAAGTCCTTTCTCCCTTCTCTTTTGCCTTAACATCTTATCCCTTCCTTATAGCAGACGACGTATTGGTAGTGCCTCTGGTATTACTTATGTTAATAGGCACTTTCCCTTCCTTCAGGTGACCCACTTGCTTGAGTTGTTTGTCTACGGGATGACTTTAAAACAACTTATATTTACCATGAAAGGCATCAGGCAAAGTGCAGGATAGAAATAATAAAACAGCAAACGCGATGTTATAAACTGGTTGTATAAAACTGAAAGAAAACAAGGTGCACGTTGCGTTCAATTTTTTCCAAGCCATCACCCTCCTTAACAAGATAAACTTTATTCGATCGCAATCATATTCTTCAGAGAAATTGAGTTTGTGATATACGCTGTTTTATTTTGAAATTATATTCAAGTTCATTTGGACAAAGATGACTTGTTTTTTAGAGTTCTGTTGTAAAACAATAAATAATAAAATAAATTCTGCAACTGTTGACATTATGGATGCCTTGGAATTCCAAAAACTCAATGCCAAATCATCATTAGTTCAGAAATACTATCTAATAGAAGCAGGTAGTGATAGGTAGTTAGCAATAATAAATCTATCAAACCACTTCTTTGATTTATAATAAACCAGCTGACCAGACAAACTTTGTTCCGCCTTAGAGGCACTACCCTACCCTACCCCTACCCTACCCCTACCCCTACCCTATCCTACCCTACCCCACCCCTACCCTACCCTACCCCTACCCTACCCCTACCCTACCCTACTCTACCCCTACCCCTACCCCTACCCTACCCTACCCAACCCCTAACCTACCCCTACCCTACCCCTAATCGAGTTTTCATTGTTTTTAAGATGTATTCTGCTATTCGGGACGGAAACAAATCCAACAAATCAAAAACCATGGCAATCGGTCCAGCCGTTCTCGAGTTATAAGTGTTGTAACAAACACGACTTTCTTTTATATTTATAGATTGAAGTTTTTACTTTTTAGATTTACGTATATGATATAATAAGCTGTAATTAATGTACGTTGGGTCTCAAGTGTATGGTAGTAAGACCTAAAATTGATTGCACTATGTACGTGCAACGATCCTAATTCCATGGCTCTCACATGCTACGAATACGACGGAACTTTAAATACATGAATAACTTAAAATTCATAAGAAGTTTAAAATTACTTGGTCTATAAGTTGTTTTATTTCAACAAAGAAATATTCATTTAAACTTACCATCTTAAAAAAAAAATATTTTAAAGTTTTAATGTATATGATAATGTATGTCTTTTAGTTATTTAAATAAGTGACACGCTGTAAGTACAATTGCTATTTCTGGTGTCTATGAACGGCGGTGAATGTTTTACATCAGTGGGGCAATTCACGTAACAAGAACCGATTCTAGTTCGATTCAACGACACTCGCTGTCTCACTCATACTAAATAGGAATTGAACGGGACGGCGAGTGTCGTCGTCGCAACTAGAGTCGGTTCTTGTTACGTGAATGATAACTTCCTGGTCGTTTGTCGGCCTAGCATACAATAAATTAAATTGCTGTTTCTCACGTAGTTGTTAAGAAGGGAAGTCCTTTCACTCCTCCTTTTCCTTGTCCTTTTCTTTCTGATTGAATTCGTTGTGAGTTCCAAGACAGCCGTAGTTTTCTTCCCCGGGACGTCAATAAGCTTCATTGCTTATTGTCTATCTGATCCGTTGTTAATCCTGGCTACACAGGAGACACAGTGGTGGGAATGTGTGGTGTGCTTGTCCCGTTAGCATACAATAAGGTACTAGGATATACTTCTGAATGAGAATGTTAACTCGTTCAACACAGTTAACATCATTACCATCTCCATCATCAATCTCTACTCGTCCCACTGCTACACCCAACCATCATTGGTTCATGAGGTTCTTTACCGACATGCATGTCCGAGGTGACACAGTTGCCATATACATTCCCCACAATTAACGATACAGGACCTAAAACTTCCAAGCTGACATGACCAATAGACAGCGTGAATATTTTTACTTTATTTAAAGTAAAAATATTCACGCTGACTATATGCACTGAGTAATTTCTGAGACAGCAAGCAGTCCTTCTTCGATATTTTCCGACCTATTAACGTTGCACTGCAAGTAAGCAATAAAAGAAATAAATGGTGATTATTTACGGATGCTGCAGTTTCTACACAAATTGAGAGTAATGGCTGCATTGAGGCTTTATTGCATGTAACTAAGCATAAGTTAAAGGAACATTGTGATTTTTATTATACTAGCAAGCTGTAGGTACTGCTTAGTTCGCCTTTGATATTTTTAGATTTGTGGAAAACAATATACTTGTTAGAATTGGTTCAAATATTACTTTCGATTCAATCGATCAGTAATTCCAATTTTCTTCTTACTAGCTTTATCAGCTTTAAGGCTACCTTTACCTAAGGCATTAACATAATAAACTTGTGGTTTTGTTTATTATAATAGCCTACCCGTTTAAATAAATCCGTGTATTTGTATTCACATGAGGTATTCATTTCTACTAAATAAAACGAAAACACAGTCACAAACAAAATCTGTTTTGCAACAAAAGTGGGTCAAACTTAGTATTCACAGGCAAGTTCGTTTTTATGCAATTTTATCCCTCCTAGTGTAGTGTGAGTTTCATTTAATTTTTAAACAGAATTCTAAAACTTGGATCATGCAATTTTTTATAATTAGCTTATTTTGTTAGACAAAATTCTTATACATGAGATGTGTCTATTTGCAATTTTTTAGTTTGATATTACACATATAAAATTATAAGTGATCGAAATGTTAAGGTAAAAAAAAAAAATTTAATAATAGTTCATTGAAAAAATGAAATTATAATTACCTTCAGCCGTTTTATTAAACGTAGATTAACGACTCAACTAAAACCTGTTTTGTCAGTTTTGCAATTCTCCTCAAGAATAGTAGTGTTATATTTAGTTTTATTTAACGAGTTTTAGTTTATTAATAAACTATATTAGCTAAAATTAAAATAACTGACCTTTCCTTTCCCTTCCGCCATCATGCCGAAACACAATAGGCCTGTGGTAGTCCCGACGCCACATCACTGTCGGTATCGGTTCACCAGTAGCTATACAAGTCAGTCTCACACTACCACCTTCTTGGGCGGTACTGCCTTCGGCTACCGTGTCTATTATGTCTGGTGGTATTACCACTGACAGGTAACCCATCTGAGAAAAAAATATTTAGAACCATTTACAATATATCAGATAAAAACTTTAGAAAATATTATGAAATGAACTGTCACGTTCTCGAAATTCGGCTCCATCTGAGTGTTCTTCCAAGTTGCAGATAAGTGGCGCCACACAGCGCCTTTAGTGCAGTTTATAGAAATTAAAAAGGTTGCTGCTACAACAAACTTTCTTCAACTCGGTTGAAAGGGCACTCTAGGCCGATTACGAGACGTTGTGGGTTCGATCATCTGGCGCGGATCAAAAAATATCTTCGATATATTAATTGTACCTACAACCGTAAATTACTTTACTTTTTAAAAACATCAACACTGTAAAAATTGTAACCTAAAGATTCTAAATGACGTTTGCCATTTATCTATAGAAAGCCTTTATTTACACACAAGTTAGAAGTTAGTATCTATAAATAAACTTTGAATGACAGGTTGCAGCACGTTGCCTGCCGTTGTTGTGCAACTCGCATAAATGTCGGTGTGATTCCCCATATACATTCATTGCTAACTATATTGATTGATGATTATGATGAGTTCTGGATCTGGTAAATATTTATGAGTAGAATGCTTTGAATAAAGAGCCATTCATATTTCAGTCCTTTTCAAACTTTACAATAACCGTTTATAAAATCTTTTTAAAAATTAAGGACCTATAAAAAAAACTTTGTCTATAACCGCATCCTATTCACAGTAAAACAAATCATTGAAAATTGTATGTAAAGTATCCCTCAACAAGTAGAGCAAAGCTATTTCATTTGATTTAAGACTAGATTTTTACTTACTTGACTTTTCATTGGATCTGTATTGACTTGGCACATGTAAGTGCCAGAGTCGTTGGCTTGCACGTTGCTGACGTGAAGTTTCCACGTATTATGGTTATTGTATGTGACGGAGAGTCTTGGATTCACCGCTACCATATTTGTGTGGATTGCTAGAATTGCCTTTGAGTCTGACTTTATCCACGCCACCTAGAGTAACAAAGAAATTTTAAATTACAATGTATATAGTTAGTATTAGTTAAATGGTTTATGTTTACCTACATGTTACTTATAACCAAAATATCATTCCTCCTACATGTTACTTATTACCAAAATATCATTCCTCCTACATGTCACTTATTACCAAAATATCATTCCTCTTACATGTCACTTATTACCAAAGTATCATTCCTCCTACAAATTACTTATTACCAAAATATCATTCCTCCTACATGTTACTTATTACCAAAAATATCATTCCTCTGATCCCTCCATTGCCTTTAAAAGTGTTCTTACAGTTTTGAAATACATTTTATTTTTTAATAATTTTCCTTAATCACAATTCAGATTTTCTCGTTTATTGCCAATTAAAAACTCGCAAAAGTTTTATAAAATACTTTGATATTCTGAGCGTTAATATCGCAAACTCCTTAATAAGTCAAACAAAATTTCCACAAGACGCGAGACCACATTAACCAATGCAATTAGTTTAAAACGGGTCGCCTCAAAACAAAACACTTTCCTTGCATACGCGGAATTTCATTTTATATATAGGATTAATGTCATAAATTGCTCGCATTTCCCAGTGCTCCTCCAAGTTTTAAATCGTTTGTTTTGTTCACTGGAGACGAAACTTAATGTGACTTAAACGCTGTAGCGAATGTAAAACTGAGGGAACGACACGTAAAATTGTTGTACTTGAAAGCCCATTCATATCTACAGACGTGGAAGTAAATAAATGAGATTACGTCAAGAACAAAGGACAAACATTTATTTTTATAGTTTCTTACAATAGTAGCCGTTTATGCACACATACGACGGCGATGACACGATAAACGGGATAACTTTGAACGAAAACGTATGGCAGCGTTGTCATTACCGTATACAGCTACTTTAACAACGTCCAATGTTCTTATTCATATTCTTTATTATAACTACAAGGTACATAAAGAAAAAACCGGTCCAGGAGTGCGGGGTGCACTCCCGGACCAGAAGAAGTGAAAACTTGAACATTAACTTTGTGCATTTTTGCTTTTTTTCTACGAAACAGCCGGAGGATATTACTACCTCTCCTATGCCACACCAGCGATCTACTCTCCCTCCGTCTTACGAATTTTTGATCAGGGTCACGTGTCCTGATGTGAGTTTAGCATTTTTTACCCATTCCAAAAAGTGCACAACGCCGCTAAAAAAGTTTCACTTAAAAAAAAAATGTTAGATTTGAAGTCCTTTTTTCAAACTCATTACTATAAATGAAGCACTTGATGAATTCGTTTCTGTAAATATATCATTTGATTTGCTACGTGCATGTAAATGTTCGGTAAGTCCGCGGTCAGATCAAGAATGTCTTGTTATTGGGCGAAAAATAAAACATCTTTAAAAGTATAAAATAAATATAAATAAATTTTAAACATCTAGCTATATTTCGAAAATACAGTAGGTAAGATATGTCCCTATGACATGGAATGCACAGAGTCTCATCCGCGCCGCTTTCAAGCATTTTTCATGTGACATACCGCTTTGTTGCGGTTGGAAAATAAATTAGTAACAATTTCATTGTTTGTGAGAATTATTTCCGTCGCTTCTGCAGCTAACGTTTCTAGCAAACACAATACGAGTACGCTTGTCACGAGTTACACGATTATTAACATAGTATGTTTCTGTCCAATCAAATTGTATGGCTTTAATTTTGTTTACATGTTTTAAACGGCAGTAGAAATAGTTGAAACTTTATAAATGATAAATTATTATAACTTTTACAAGCTTATTCTATTACATTATGACTGGTGTCTTTTTTTATCCTTCCTTCTATTTCTATTTTATTTAATAAATATTTTTATTCTCCTATATGATAACACAAATCATTCATTTGGTTGTATGGATGTAAGTGCAGAAAATATAATATTAACTATTGTATGTAAACCCTGTATTTCTTAACTTGACCAATATAGTAAACAATCTTAGCACGTCTTTTTAACGAAAACAGGCAATTAAAATTATCATTCACACCCAAATAATAATGAAATATTTATAAATAGCATTTAACACAACACTCTTATTATTCTGGCGATTTATCGATTTTACACATGGATAATTGTATACAAAGACACGCTAAGATTGTTTACTACATTTGTTAAGTTAAACAGGTTTTACATAAAGATCTCTACCCATTTGGCTTATCGACGAAATTTGCTTAACCTCCAAAACACGTAATAAATAATAAAGCCAAAAAAAAAACAGTAATGCAAAAAGTTTTAATGAAAAGATACAACAATAACAATGTAGTAATATGCATCTATAATACCTAAATCGAAACTTACCCTGTAATTAGACAGATGGTTTACAACGCAAGTGAAATGCACGTCCCTTCCTTGCGTGACTGTGTGGTTCTCCAAAGCTTGTAGAAACTCGGGCTCCACCTCCGCTTGAATCGGCATCTCACCTAAATATAGACAACAAAGTTATTCAATACCTTTCTGTGGAAGCCAAAGATAGCATCAAATTTTAATTTTAAATAATCTTTTACCATCCATGTAAAATATTAAAATAACTTACACATCTTTATGTGTAGTCGTTATAAAATATGCTTAAAGAAGGCCCAGTACCTTTATTGTAACAAAGAAATTGTAACCGGTTAAATAAAGATTAATTAATTAAATGTGATGTAGTATTTACTGTCAGCCAGTATTTCTAAGCTGATCATTTTAATTCAATTTATTCGATTCCAATACCATTCTACGAATGCGAAATTCCTTGAATTTTGTTTCAGTACCTATCTCAGACCGGAATTATTATTAAATTTATATCTAAACTGAATACCTATGCATTTCTATGAACACAGAAACTCGTAACTGTTTAGATCAATAGATGTATTTCCAAGAATAATAGAATAGCTTCACGTTATGAGGTTAAATTCTTTTAAATAACATAAATAATGACATTCAAAATTAT